>CM056509.1:17895636-18495636 GCA_029783415.1 Anisodus acutangulus
TGAAATTACATCACTCAGAATTTTCAATGAAGACTACAAAATTTCGGCCAGAATTACATCATTCGGTCGCATTGAATGAAGAGTGCAACCTTTCGGCTGGAACTACATCACTCGGACATTTGAATGAAAACTGCAACATTTTGGCCGTAATTACATCATTCAGACCTTTGGAGTGAAGGCTGCAACCTTTCTGCCCGATTTACATCATTCAGACACTAGGAGTGAATACTGCAGCCTTTCAGCCGAAATTACATCACTCTCACATTCGAATGAAGATTGCAACCTTTCAGCCGAAATTACATCATTAAGAATCTTGGAGTGAAAAATGAAACCTTTAGGCTAGAATTACATCACATGCACTTTTGTATGAAGATTGCAACATTTCATCCGAATTTACATCATTCAAACTCATGCACTGAATACTGGAACCTCTCGGCCAAAATTATATCATTCTGACACTTGGAGTGAAGACAACAATCTTCAAGCGGAATTTCATCACTCAGACTTTTGAATAACGACTACAACCATTCAAGCGGAATTACATGATTCAGACTATTCGAGTGAAGACTACAGCCTTTCAGCCTGAATTACATCACACTTTTTCGAATGAAGACTGTATCCTTTCGGCCGAAAATACATCATTCAAAATCTTGGAGAGAAGACTGCAACCTTTCACCAAATTACATCACTCAGACTTTTACATGATGACTTCAACCAGTCAGCCGACATTACACCATTAAGACTCTTTGAGGGAAGATCGCCTTTCACCAAATAAATTTGATCACTCTCTCTTTCGAATGAAGACTGCAACCTTTCGACCCAAATTACATAGTTAAGAATCTTGGAGAAAAGACTGCAACCTTTCGATCGAAATTACATCACTCGGAATTTTCAATGAAGACTACAAAATTTCGGCCAGAATTACATCATTGGGTCGCATTGAATGAAGAGTGCAACCTTTCTGCTGGAACTATATCACTCGAACTTTTAAATGAAGACTGCAACATTTTGGCCGTAATTACATCATTCAGACCTTTGGAGTGAAGGCTGCAACCTTTCTGCCCGATTTACATCATTCAGACACTAGGAGTGAATACTGCAGCCTTTCAGCCGAAATTACATCACTCTCACATTCGAATGAAGATTGCAACCTTTCAGCCGAAATTACATCATTAAGAATCTTGGAGTGAAAAATGAAACCTTTAGGCTAGAATTACATCACTTGCACTTTTGTATGAAGATTGCAACATTTGGTCTGAATTTACATCATTCAAACTCATGTACTTAAAGCTGGAACCTCTCGGCCGAAATTATATCATTCTGACACTTGGAGTGAAGACAACAATCTTTAAGCGGAATTTCATCACTCAGACTTTTGAATAACGACTACAACCATTCAACCGGAATTACATGATTCAGACTATTCGAGTGAAGACTACAGCCTTTCAGCCAGAATTACATCACACTTTTTCGAATGAAGTCTGTAACCTTTCGGCCGAAAATACATCATTCATAATCTTGGAGAGAAGGCTGCAACCTTTCAGCCGAAATTACATCACTCGGACATTTATATGATGACTTCAACCATTAAGCCGACATTACATCATCCAGACTCTTTGAGTGAAGACTGCATCGTTTCAGCCAAACTTACATCACTCTCTCTTTCGAATGAACACTGTAACCTTTCGGCCGTAATTACATCATTAAGAATCTTGGAGAAAAGTCTGCAACCTTTTGGTCGAAATTACATCACTAGGAATTTTCAATGAAGACTACAAAATTTCGGCCGGAATTACATCACTCGGTCGCATTGAATGAAGAGTGCAACCTTTCGGCTACAACTACATCACTCGGGATTTTGAATGTAGACTGCAACATTTTGGCCGTAATTACATCATTCAGACCCTTGGAGTGAAGGTTGCAACCTTTCTGCCCGAATTACATCATTCATACACTAGGAGTGATTATTGCAGCCTTTTGGCCGAAATGACATCACTCTCACTTTCGAATGAAGATTGCAACCTTTCAGCCGGAATTACATCATTAAGAATCTTGGAGTGAAAAATGAAACCTTTAGGCTAGAATTACATCACTTGCACTTTTGTATGAAGATTGCAACATTTGGTCTGAATTTACATCATTCAAACTCATGTACTTAAAGCTGGAACCTCTCGGCCGAAATTATATCATTCTGACACTTGGAGTGAAGACAACAATCTTTAAGCGGAATTTCATCACTCAGACTTTTGAATAACGACTACAACCATTCAACCGGAATTACATGATTCAGACTATTCGAGTGAAGACTACAGCCTTTCATCCAGAATTACGTCACACTTTTTCGAATGAAGACTGTGACCTTTCGGCCGAAAATACATCATTCAGAATCTTGGAGAGAAGACTGCAACCTTTCAGCCGAAATTACATCACTCAGACTTTTATATTATGTCTTCAACCATTCAGCCGGCATTACATCATCCAGACTCTTTGAGTGAAGACTGCATCGTTTCAGCCGAACTTACGTCACTCTCTCTTTCGAATGAACACTGTAACCTTTCGGCCGTAATTACATCATTAAGAATCTTAGAGAAAAGTCTGCAACCTTTCGGTCGAAATTACATCACTAGGAATTTTCAAGAAGACTACAAAATTTTGGCCGGAATTACATCACTCGGTCGCATTGAATGAAGAGTGCAACCTTTCGGCTGCAACTACATCACTCGGGATTTTGAATGTAGACTGCAACATTTTGGCCGTAATTACATCATTCAGACCCTTGGAGTGAAGGCTGCAACCTTTCTGCCCGAATTACATCATTCATACACTAGGAGTGAATATTGCAGCCTTTTGGCCGAAATTACATCACTTTCACTTTCGAATGAAGATTGTAACCTTTCAGCCGGAATTACATCATTAAGAATCTTGGAGTGAAAAATGAAACCGTTAGGCTAGAATTACATCACATGCACTTTTGTATGAAGATTGCAACATTTGGTCTGAATTTACATCATTCAAACTCATGTACTGAAAGCTGGAACCTCTCGGCCAAAATTATATCATTCTGACACTTGGAGTGAAGACAACAATCTTTAAGCGGAATTTCATCACTCAGACTTTTGAATAACGACTACAACCATTCAACCGAAATTACATGATTCAGACTATTCGAGTGAAGACTACAGCCTTTCAGCCAGAATTACATCACACTTTTTCGAATGAAGACTGTATCCTTTCGGCCGAAAATACATTATTCAAAATCTTGGAGAGAACACTGCAACCTTTCAGCCGAAATTACATCACTCGGACTTTTATATGATGACTTCAACCATTCAACCGACATTACATCATTAAGACTCTTTGAGTGAATACTGCAGCCTTTCAGCCGAAATTAGATCACACTCTCTTTCGAATGAAGACTGCAACCTTTCGACCGAAATTACATAATTAAGAATCTTGGAGAAAAGACTGCAACCTTTCTGTCGAAAATACATCACTCGGAATTTTCAATGAAGACTATAAAATTTCGGCCAGAATTACATCATTGGGTCGCATTGAATGAAGAGTGCAACCTTTCTGGTGGAACTATATCACTCGGGCTTTTGAATGAAGACTGCAACATTTTGGCCATAATTACATCATTCAGACCCTTGGACTGAAGGCTGAAACCTTTCTGCCCGAATTACATCATTCATACACTAGGAGTGATTATTGTAGCCTTTTGGCCGAAATGACATCACTCTCACTTTCGAATGAAGATTGCAACCTTTCAGCCGGAATTACATCATTAAGAATCTTGGAGTGAAAAATGAAACCTTTAGGCTAGAATTACATCACTTGCACTTTTGTATGAATATAGCAACATTTCGTCTGAATTTACATCATTCAAACTCATGTACTGAAAACTGGAACCTTTCGGCTGAAATTATATCATTCTGACACATGGAGTGAAGACAACAATCTTTAAGCGGAATTTCATCACTCAGACTTTTGAATAACGACTACAACCATTCAACCGAAATTACATGATTCAGACTATTCGAGTGAAGACTACAGCCTTTCAGCCAGAATTACATCACACTTTTTCGAATGAAGACTGTATCCTTTCGGCCGAAAATACATTATTCAAAATCTTGGAGAGAACACTGCAACCTTTCAGCCGAAATTACATCACTCGGACTTTTATATGATGACTTCAACCATTCAACCGACATTACATGATTCAGACTATTCGAGTGAAGACTACAGCCTTTCAGCCAGAATTACATCACACTCTTTCGAATGAAGACTGCAACCTTACATAGTTAAGAATCTTGGAGAAAAGACTGCAACTTTTCGGTCGACATTACATCACTCAGAATTTTCAATGAAGACTACAAATGTTTTGGCCAAAATTACATCATTCGGTCGCACTAAATGAATAGTGCAACCTTTCGGCTGGAACTACATCACTCGGACATTTGAATGAAGACTGTAACATTTTGGCCGTAATTACATCACTCGGACTTTTGAATGAAGACTGCAACATTTTGGCCGTAATTACATCATTCAGACCCTTGGAGTGAAGGCTGCAACCTTTCTGCCCGAATTACATCATTCAGACACTAGGAGTGAATACTGCAGCCTTTCAGCCGAAATTACATCACTCTCACTTTCGAATGAAGATTGCAACCTTTCAGCCGAAATTACATCATTAAGAATCTTGGAGTGAAAAATGAAACCTTTAGGCTAGAATTACATCACTTGCAGTTTTGTATGAAGATTGCAACATTTCGTCTGAATTTATATCATTCAAACTCATGTACTGATGACTGGAACCCCTGGGCCGAAATTATATCATTCTGACACATGGAGTGAAGACAACAATCTTAAGCGGAATTTCATCACTCAGACTTTTGAATAACGACTACAACCATTTGGCCGGAATTACATTATTCAGACTATTCGAGTGAAGACTACAGCCTTTCAGCCAGAATTACATCACACTTTTTCGAATGAAGTCTGTAACCTTTCGGCCGAAAATACATCATTCATAATCTTGGAGAGAAGACTGCAACCTTTCAGCCGAAATTACATCACTCGGACATTTATATGATGACTTCAACCATTAAGCTGACATTACATCATCCAGACTCTTTGAGTGAAGACTGCATCGTTTCAGCCGAACTTACATCACTCTCTCTTTCGAATGAACACTGTAACCTTTCGGCCGAAATTACATCATTAAGAATCTTGGAGAAAAGTCTGCAACCTTTCGGTCGAAATTACATCACTAGGAATTTTCAATGAAGACTACAAAATTTCGGCCGGAATTACATCACTCGGTCGCATTGAATGAAGAGTGCAACCTTTCGGCTGCAACTACATCACTCGGGATTTTGAATGTAGACTGCAACATTTTGGCCGTAATTACATCATTCAGACCCTTGGAGTGAAGGTCGCAACCTTTCTGCCCGAATTACATCATTCATACACTAGGAGTGAATATTGCAGCCTTTTGGCCAAAATTTCATCACTTTCACTTTCGAATGAAGATTGCAACCTTTCAGCCGGAATTACATCATTAAGAATCTTGGAGTGAAAAATGAAACCTTTAGGCTAGAATTACATCACTTGCACTTTTGTATGAAGATTGCAACATTTGGTCTGAATTTACATCATTCAAACTCATGTACTGAAAGCTGGAACCTCTCGGCCAAAATTATATCATTCTGACACTTGGAGTGAAGACAACAATCTTTAAGCGGAATTTCATCACTCAGACTTTTGAATAACGACTACAACCATTCAGCCGAAATTACATTATTCAGACTATTCGAGTGAAGACTACAGCCTTTCAGGCAATATTACATCACACTTTTTCGAATGATGATTGTATCCTTTCGGCCGAAAATACATCATTCAAAATCTTGGAGAGACGACTGCAACCTTTCAGTCAAAATTACATCACTCAAACTTTTATATGATGACTTCAACCATTCAGCCGACATTACATCATTAAGACTGTTTGAGTGAAGATCGCAAATTTTCACCAAAATTTGATCACTCTCTTTCGAATGAAGACTGCAACCATTCGACCGAAATTACATAATTAAGAATCTTGGAGAAAAGACTGCAACCTTTCGGTCGAAATTACATCACTAGGAATTTTCAATGAAGACTACAAAATTTCGGCCGGAATTACATCACTCGGTCGCATTGAATGAAGAGTGCAACCTTTCGGCTGCAACTACATCACTCGGGATTTTGAATGTAGACTGCAACATTTTGGCCGTAATTACATCATTCAGACCCTTGGAGTGAAGGTTGCAACCTTTCTGCCCGAATTACATCATTCATACACTAGGAGTGATTATTGCAGCCTTTTGGCCGAAATGACATCACTCTCACTTTCGAATGAAGATTGCAACCTTTCAGCCGGAATTACATCATTAAGAATCTTGGAGTGAAAAATGAAACCTTTAGGCTAGAATTACATCACTTGCACTTTTGTATGAAGATTGCAACATTTGGTCTGAATTTACATCATTCAAACTCATGCACTGAAAACTGGAACCTCTCGGCCGAAATTATATCATTCTGACACTTGTAGTGAAGACATAAATATTTAAGCGAAATTTCATCACTCAGACTTTTGAATAACGACCAAAACCATTCAACCGGAATTACATGATTCAGACTATTCGAGTTAAGACTACAGCCTTTCAGCCAGAATTACATCACACTTTTTCGAATGAAAACTGTATCCTTTCGGCCAAAAATACATCTTTCAAAATCTTGGAGAGAAGACTGCGACCTTTCAGCAGAAATTACATCACTCGGACTTTTATATGATGACTTCAACCATTCAGCCGACATTACATCATTAAGACTCTTTGAGTGAAGACTGCAGCCTTTCAGCCGAAATTAGATCACTCTCTCTTTCGAATGAAGACTGCAACCTTTCGACCGAAATTACATAATTAAGAATCTTGGAGAAAAGACTGCAACCTTTCGGTCGAAATTACATCACTCGGAATTTTCAATGAAGACTACAAAATTTCGGCCAGAATTACATCATTCGGTCGCATTGAATGAAGAGTGCAACCTTTCTGCTGGAACTATATCACTCGGACTTTTGAATGAAGACTACAAAATTTTGGCCGAAATTACATCACTCGGTCCCTTGGTGTGAAGGTTGCAACCCTTCTGCCCGAATTACATCATTCATACACAAGGAGTGATTATTGCATCCTTTTGGCAGAAATGACATCACTCTCACTTTCGAATGAAGATTGCAACCTTTCAGCCGGAATTACATCATTAAGAATCTTGGAATGAAAAATGAAACCTTTAGGCTAGAATTACATCACTTGCACTTTTGTATGAAGATTGCAACATTTCGTCTGAATTTACATCATTCAAACTAATGTACAGAAGACTGGAACCTCTCGGCCGAAATTATATCATTCTGACACATGGAGTGAAGACAACAATCTTAAGCGGAATTTCATCACTCAGACTTTTGAATAACGACTACAACCATTTGGCCGGAATTACATTATTCAGACTATTCGAGTGAAGACTACATCCTTTCAGCCAGAATTACATCAATCTTTTTTTGAATGAAGACTGTATCCTTTCGGTTGAAAATACATTATTCAGAATCTTGGAGAGAAGACTGCAACCTTTCAGCCAAAATTACATCACTCAGACTTTTATATGATGACTTCAACCATTCAGCCGACATTACATCATTAAGACTCTTTGAGTGAAGACTGCAGCCTTTCAGCCGAAATTAGATCACTCTCTCTTTCGAATGAAGACTGCAACCTTTCGACCGAAATTACATAATTCAGAATCTTGGAGAAAAGACTGCAACCTTTCGGTCGAAATTACATCACTAGGAATTTTCAATGAAGACTACAAAATTTCGGCCGGAATTACATCACTCGGTCGCATTGAATGAAGAGTGCAACCTTTTGGCTGCAACTACATCACTCGGGATTTTGAATGTAGACTGCAACATTTTGGCCGTAATTACATCATTCAGACCCTTGGAGTCAAGGTTGCAACCTTTCTGCCCGAATTACATCATTCATACACTAGGAGTGATTATTGCAGCCTTTTGGCCGAAATGACATCACTCTCACTTTCGAATGAAGATTGCAACCTTTCAGCTGGAATTACCGGAATTACATCATTAAGAATCTTGGAGTGTAAAATGAAACCTTTAGGCTAGAATTACATCACATGCACTTTTGTATGAAGATTGCAACATTTCATCCGAATTTACATCATTCAAACTCATGCACTGAATACTGGAACCTCTCGGCCAAAATTATATCATTCTGACACTTGGAGTGAAGACAACAATCTTCAAGCGGAATTTCATCACTCAGACTTTTGAATAACGACTACAACCATTCAAGCGGAATTACATGATTCAGACTATTCGAGTGAAGACTACAGCCTTTCTGCCTGAATTACATCACACTTTTTCGAATGAAGACTGTATCCTTTCGGCCGAAAATACATCATTCAAAATCTTGGAGAGAAGACTGAAACCTTTCAGCCGAAATTACATCACTCGGACTTTTACATGATGACTTCAACCATTCAGCCGACATTACATCATTAAGACTCTTTGAGTGAAGACTGCAGCCTTTCGGCCGAAATTTGATCACTCTCTCTTTCGAATGAAGACTGCAACCTTTCGACCGAAATTACATAGTTAAGAATCTTGGAGAAAAGACTGCAACCTTTCAATCAAAATTACATCACTTGGAATTTTTAATGAAGACTACAAAATTTCGGCCGGAATTACATCACTAGGTCGCATTGAATGAAGAGTGCAACCTTTCGGCTGCAACTACATCACTCGGGATTTTGAATGTAGACTGCAACATTTTGGCCGTAATTACATCATTCAGACCCTTGGAGTGAAGGCTGCAACCTTTCTGCCCGAATTACATCATTCATACACTAGGAGTGAATATTGCAGCCTTTTGGCCGAAATTACATCACTTTCACTTTCGAATGAAGATTGCAACCTTTCAGCCGGAATTACATCATTAAGAATCTTGGAGTGAAAAATGAAACCTTTAGGCTAGAATTACATCACTTGCACTTTTGTATGAAGATTGCAACATTTGGTCTGAATTTACATCATTCAAACTCATGTACTTAAAGCTGGAACCTCTCGGCCGAAATTATATCATTCTGACACTTGGAGTGAAGACAACAATCTTTAAGCGGAATTTCATCACTCAGACTTTTGAATAACGACTACAACCATTCAACCGGAATTACATGATTCAGACTATTCGAGTGAAGACTACAGCCTTTCAGCCAGAATTACATCACACTTTTTCGAATGAAGTCTGTAACCTTTCGGCCGAAAATACATCATTCATAATCTTGGAGAGAAGACTGCAACCTTTCAGCCGAAATTACATCACTCGGACTTTTACATGATGACTTCAACCATTCAGCCGACATTACATCATTAAGACTCTTTGAGTGAAGACTGCAGCCTTTCGGCCGAAATTTGATCACTCTCTCTTTCGAATGAAGACTGCAACCTTTCGACCCAAATTACACAGTTAAGAATCTTGGAGAAAAGACTGCAACCTTTCGATCGAAATTACATCACTCGGAATTTTCAATGAAGTCTACAAAATTTCGGCCAGAATTACATCATTGGGTCGCATTGAATGAAGAGTGCAACCTTTCTGCTGGAACTATATCACTCGGACTTTTGAATGAAAACTGTAACATTTTGGCTGTAATTACATCATTCAGACTTTTGAATGAGGACTGCAACATTTTGGCCGTAGTTACATCATTGAGACCCTTGGAGTTAAGCAACCTTTCTGCCTGAATTACATCATTCATACACTAGGAGTGATTATTGCAGCCTTTTGGCCGAAATGACATCACTCTCACTTTCGAATGAAGATTGCAACCTTTCAGCCGGAATTACATCATTAAGAATCTTGGAATGAAAAATGAAACCTTTAGGCTAGAATTACATCACTTGCACTTTTGTATGAAGATTGCAACATTTCATCTGAATTTACATCATTCAAACTCATGTACTGAAGACTGGAACCTCTCGGCCGAAATTATATCATTCTGACACTTGGAGTGAAGACAACAATCTTAAGCGGAATTTCATCACTCAGACTTTTGAATAACGACTACAACCATTCAGCCGGAATTACATTATTCAGACTATTCGAGTGAAGACAACAGCCTTTCAGCCAGAATTACATCACACTTTTTCGAATGAAGACTGTATCCTTTCGGCCGAAAATACATTATTCAGAATCTTGGAGAGAAGACTGCAACCTTTCAGCCGAAATTACATCACTCGGACTTTTATATGATGACTTCAACCATTCAGCCGACATTACATCATTAAGACTCTTTGAGTGAAGACTGCAGCCTTTCAGCCGAAATTAGATCACTTTCTCTTTCGAATGAAGACTGCAACCTTTCGACCGAAATTACATAATTCAGAATCTTGGAGAAAAGACTGCAACTTTTCGGTCGACATTACATCACTCAGAATTTTCAATGAAGACTACAAAATTTCGGCCAGAATTACATCATTCGGTCGCATTGAATGAAGAGTGCAACCTTTCTGCTGGAACTATATCACTCGGACTTTTGAATGAAGACTGTAACATTTTGGCCGTAATTACATCATTCAGACCCTTGGAGTGAAGGCTGCAACCTTTCTGCCCGAATTACATCATTCAGACACTAGGAGTGAATACTGCAGCCTTTCAGCCGAAATTACATCACTCTCACTTTCGAATGAAGATTGCAACCTTTCAGCCGAAATTACATCATTAAGAATCTTGGAGTGAAAAATGAAACCTTTAGGCTAGAATTACATCACATGCACTTTTGTATGAAGATTGCAACATTTCGTCTGAATTTACATCATTCAAACTCATGTACTGAAGACTGTAACCTCTCGGCCGAAATTATATCATTCTGACACTTGGAGTGAAGACAACAATATTTAAGCGAAATTTCATCACTCAGACTTTTGAATAACGACTACAACCATTCAGCCGGAATTACATTATTCAGACTATTCGAGTGAAGACTACAGCCTTTCAGCCAGAATTACATCACACTTTTCAAATGAAGACTGTAACCTTTATGCCGAAAATACATCATTTAGAATCTTGGAGGGAAGACTGCAACCTTTCAGCCAAAATTACATCACTCGTACTTTTATATGATGACTTCAACTATTCAGCCGGCATTACATCATTCAGACTCTTTGAGTGAGGACCGCAACCTTTCAGTCGAAATTACATCACTCTCTCTTCCGAATAAAGACTGCAACCTTTCGGCATAAATTTCATAATTCAGAATCTTGGAGAAAAGACTCCAACCTTTCGATCGAAATTACATCACCCGAAATTTTCAAAGAATACTACAAAATTTTGGCCAGAATTACATCATTCAGTCGCATTGAATGAATAGTGCAACCTTTTTTGGTGGAACAACATCACTCGGACTTTTGAATGAGGATCGCAACATTTTGGCCGTAATTACATCACTCGGACTTTTGAATGAAGACTGCAACCTTTTGGCCGTAATTACATCATTCAGACCCATGGAGTGAAGACTGCAACCTTTTTGCCCGAATTACATCATTCAGAAACTAGGAGTGAATACAACAGATTTTTAGCCGAAATTAAATCACTCTCACTTTCGAATGAAGATTGCAACCTTTCAGCTGGAATTACATCATTAAGAATTTCGGAGTGAAAAATGAAACCCTTAGGCTAGAATTACATCACTTGCACTTTTGTATGAAGACTGCAACCTTCCGTCCGAATTTACATCATTAAAACTCATGGACTGAAGACTGAAACCTCTCGGCCGAAATTATATCATTCAGACACTTGGAGTGAAGGCAGCAAACTTTAAGCGGAAATTCAACACTCAGACTTTTGAATAACGACTACAGCCATTCTACAAGAATTACATTATTCGGATTATTCGAGTGAAGACTACAGCCTCTCAGCCAGAATTACATCACACTTTTTCGAATGAAGACTGCATTCTTTCGGCTGAAAATATATCATTCAGAAGCTTGGAGAGAAGACTGCAACCTTTCAGCCGAAATTACATCACTCGGACTTTTATATGATGACTTCAACCATTCAGCCGACATTACATCATTAAGACACTTTGACTGAAGACTGCAGCCTTTCAGCCGAAATTAGATCACTCTCTCTTTCGAATGAAGACTGCAACCTTTCGACCGAAATTACATAATTCAGAATCTTGGGGAAAAGACTGCAGCCTTTCGATTGAAATTACATCACTCAGAATTTTAAATGAAGACTAGAAAATTTAGGCCAGAATTACATCATTCAGTCGCATTGAATGAAGAGTGCAACCTTTCGGCTGGAACTACATCACTCGGACTTTTGAATGAGGACTGCAACATTTTGGCCGTAATTACATCATTCAGACCCTTGGAGTTAAGGCTGCAACCTTTCTACCCGAATTACATCATTCAGACACTAGGAGTGAATACTGCAGCCTTTCAGTCGAAAATACATCACTCTCACTTTCGAATGAAGATTGCAACCTTTCAGCCGAAATTACATCATTAAGAATCTTGGAGTGAAAAATGAAACCTTTAGGCTAGAATTACATCACTTGCACTTTTGTATGAAGATTGCAACATTTCGTCTGAATTTACATCATTCAAACTGATGTACTGAAGACTGTAACCTCTCGGCCGAAATTATATCATTATGACACTTGGAGTGAAGACAACAATATTTAAGCGAAATTTCATCACTCAGACTTTTGAATAACGACTACAACCATTCAGCCAGAATTACATTATTCAGACTCTTCGAGTGAAGACTACAGCCTTTCAGCCAGAATTACATCACACTTTTCCGAATGAAGACTGTAACCTTTATGCCGAAAATACATCATTCAGAATCTTGGAGAGAAGACTGCAACCTTTAAGCCGAAATTACATCACTCAGGCTTTTATATGATGACTTCTACAATTCAGCCGACATTACATCATTCAGACTCTTTGAGTTAAGACTGCAGCCATTCAGTCAAAATTAGATCACTCTCTCTTTCGAATGAAGACTGCAACCTTTCGATCGAAATTACATAATTCAGAATCTTGGAGAAAAGACTGCAGCCTTTCGATTGAAATTACATCACTCAGAATTTTAAATGAAGACTAGAAAATTTAGGCCAGAATTACATCATTCAGTCGCATTGAATGAAGAGTGCAACCTTTCGGCTGGAACTACATCACTCGGACTTTTGAATGAGGACTGCAACATTTTGGCCGTAATTACATCATTCGGACTTTTGAATGAGGACTGCAACATTTTGGCCGTAATTACATCATTCAGACCCTTGGAGTTAAGGCTGCAACCTTTCTACCCGAATTACATCATTCAGACACTAGGATGGAATACTGCAGCCTTTCAACCGAAAATACATCACTCTCACTTTCGAATGAAGATTGCAACCTTTCAGCCGAAATTACATCATTAAGAATTTTGAAGTGAAAAATGAAACCTTTAGGCTAGAATTACATCACTTGCACTTTTGTATGAAGATTGCAACATTTCGTCTGAATTTACATCATTCAAACTGATGTACTGAAGACTGTAACCTCTCGGCCGAACTTATATCATTCTGACACTTGGAGTGATGACAACAATATTTAAGCGAAATTTCATCACTCAGACTTTTGAATAACGACTACAACCATTCAGCCGGAATTACATTATTCAGACTATTCGAGTGAAGACTACAGCCTTTCAGCCAGAACTACATCACACTTTTTCAAATGAAGACTGTAACCTTTATGCCGAAAATACATCATTTAGAATCTTGGAGGGAAGACTGCAACCTTTCTTCCAAAATTACATCACTCATAATTTTATATGATGACTTCAACTATTCAGCCGGCATTACATCATTCAGACTCTTTGAGTGAAGACCGCAACCTTTCAGCCGAAATTACATCACTCTCTCTTCCGAATAAAGACTGCAACCTTTCGGCATAAATTTCATAATTCAGAATCTTGGAGAAAAGACTCAAACCTTTCGGTTGAAATTACATCACTCGGAATTTTCAATGAATACTACAAAATTTTGGCCTGAATTACATCACTAGGTTGAATTGAATTAAGAGGGCAACCTTTCGGCTGCAATTACATCACTCGTACTTTTGAATGAAGACTGCAACATTTTGGTCGTAATTACATCATTCAGACCCTTGGAGTGAAGGCTGCAACCTTTCTGCCCGAATTACATTATTCATACACTAGGAGTGAATATTGCAGCCTTTTGGCCAAAATTACATCACTCTCACTTTCGAATGAAGATTGCAACCTTTCAGCCAGAATTACATCATTAAGAATCTTGGAGTGAAAAATGAAACCTTTAGGCTAGAATTACATCACTTGCACTTTTGTATCAAGATTGCAACATTTCGTCTGAATTTACATCATTCAAACTCATGTACTGAAGACTGGAACCTCTTGGCCGAAATTATATCATTCTGACACTTGGAGTGAAGACAACAATCTTTAAGCAGAATTTCATCACTCAGACTTTCAAATAACGACTACAACCATTCAGCTGAATTACATTAGTCTGACTATTCGAGTGAAGACTGCAGCCTTTCAGCCAGAATTACATCACACTTTTTCGAATGAAGACTGCATTCTTTCGGCTGAAAATATATCATTCGGAATCTTAGAGAGAAGACTGCAACCTTTCAGCCGAAATTACATCACTCGGACTTTTATATGATGACTTCAACCATTCAGCCGACATTACATCATTAAGACACTTTGACTGAAGACTGCAGCCTTTCAGCCGAAATTAGATCATTCTCTCTTTCGAATGAAGACTGCAACCTTTCGACCGAAATTACATAATTCAGAATCTTGGGGAAAAGACTGCAGCCTTTCGATTGAAATTACATCACTCAGAATTTTAAATGAAGACTAGAAAATTTAGGCCAGAATTACATCATTCAGTCGCATTGAATGAAGAGTGCAACCTTTCAGCTGGAACTACATCACTCGGACTTTTGAATGAGGACTGCAACATTTTGGCCGTAATTACATCATTCAGACCCTTGGAGTTAAGGCTGCAACCTTTCTAACCGAATTACATCATTCAGACACTAGGAGTGAATACTGCAGCCTTTCAGTCGAAAATACATCACTCTCACTTTCGAATGAAGATTGCAACCTTTCAGCCAAAATTACATCATTAAGAATCTTGGAGTGAAAAATGAAACCTTTAGGCTAGAATTACATCACTTGCACTTTTGTATGAAGATTGCAACATTTCGTATGAATTTACATCATTCAAACTGATGTACTGAAGACTGTAACCTCTCGGCCGAAATTATATCATTATGACACTTGGAGTGAAGACAACAATCTTTAAGCAGAATTTCATCACTCAGACTTTTGAATAACGACTACAACCATTCTGCCGGAATTACATTATTCACACTCTTCGAGTGAAGACTGCAGCCTTTCAGCCAGAATTACATCACACTTTTTCGAATGAAGACTGTAACCTTTCGGCCGAAAATACATCATTCAAAATCTTGGAGAGAAGACTGCAACCTTTCAGCCGAAATTACATCACTCAGACTTTTATATGATGAGTTCTACAATTCAGCCGGCATTACATCATTCAGACTCTTTGAGTTAAGACTGCAGCCTTTCAACTGAAATTACATCACTCTCTCTTTCGAATGAATACTGCAACCTTTCGACCGAAATTACATAATTCAGAATCTTGGAGAAAAGACTGCAACCTTTCGTTCGACATTACATCACTCAGAATTATCAATGAAGACTACAAAATTCCGGCCAGAATTACATCATTCGGTCGCATTGAATGAAGAGTGCAACCTTTCTACTGGAACTACATCACTCGGACATTTGAATGAAAACTGCAACATTTTGGCCGTAATTACATCATTCAGACTTTTGAATGAGGACTGCAACATTTTGGCCGTAATTACATCATTCGCACTTTGGAGTTAAGGCTGCAACCTTTCTACCCGAATTACATCATTCAGACACTAGGATGGAATACTGCAGCCTTTCAACCGAAAATACATCACTCTCACTTTCGAATGAAGATTGCAACCTTTCAGCCGAAATTACATCATTAAGAATTTTGAAGTGAAAAATGAAACCTTTAGGCTAGAATTACATCACTTGCACTTTTGTATGAAGGTTGCAACATTTAAATCTGAATTTACATCATTCAAACTGATGTATCAAGATGTAACCTCTCGGCCGAACTTATATCATTCTGACACTTGGAGTGATGACAACAATATTTAAGCGAAATTTCATCACTCAGACTTTTGAATAACGACTACAACCATTCAGCCGGAATTACATTATTCAGACTATTCGAGTGAAGACTACAGCCTTTCAGCCAGAACTACATCACACTTTTTCAAATGAAGACTGTAACCTTTATGCCGAAAATACATCATTTAGAATCTTGGAGGGAAGACTGCAACCTTTCTTCCAAAATTACATCACTCATAATTTTATATGATGACTTCAACTATTCAGCCGGCATTACATCATTCAGACTCTTTGAGTGAAGACCGCAACCTTTCAGCCGAAATTACATCACTCTCTCTTCCGAATAAAGACTGCAACCTTTCGGCATAAATTTCATAATTCAGAATCTTGGAGAAAAGACTCAAACCTTTCGGTTGAAATTACATCACCCGGAATTTTCAATGAATACTACAAAATTTCGGCCTGAATTACATCACTCGGTCGAATTGAATTAAGAGGGCAACCTTTCGGCTGCAATTACATCACTCGTACTTTTGAATGAAGACTGCAACATTTTGGTCGTAATTACATCATTCAGACCCTTGGAGTGAAGGCTGCAACCTTTCTGCCCGAATTACATTATTCATACACTAGGAGTGAATATTGCAGTCTTTTGGCCAAAATTACATCACTCTCACTTTCGAATGAAGATTGCAACCTTTCAGCCAGAATTACATCATTAAGAATCTTGGAGTGAAAAATGAAACCTTTAGGCTAGAATTACATCACTTGCACTTTTGTATCAAGATTGCAACATTTCGTCTGAATTTACATCATTCAAACTCATGTACTGAAGACTGTAACCTCTTGGCCGAAATTATATCATTCTGACACTTGGAGTGAAGACAACAATCTTTAAGCAGAATTTCATCACTCAGACTTTCAAATAACGACTACAACCATTCAGCCAGAATTACATTAGTCTGACTATTCGAGTGAAGATCAAATTCTTTCAAATGTAATTACATCACACTTTTTCGAATGAAGACGCATTCTTTAATTTGAAAATATATCATTCAATCTTGGAGAGAAGGCGCAACCTTTAGAAATTACATCACTCGGACTTTTATATGATGACTTCAACCATTACATCACTCGGACTTTTATATGATGACTTCAACCATTCAAATGACATTACATCATTAAGACACTTTGATGAAGACTGCAGCCTTTTTCAAAAAATTAGATCATTCTCTCTCTTTCGAATGAAGATCGCAACCTTTCGACCGAAATTACATAATTAGAATCTTGGGGAAAAGACTGCGACCTTTCGATTGAAATTACATCACTCGAATTTTAAATGAAGACTAGAAAATTTAGGCGAATTACATCATTGATCGCATTGAATGAAGAGTGCAACCTTTCTACCGAACTACATCACTCGGACTTTTGAATGAGGATCGCAACATTTTGGCCGTAATTACATCATTCGGACCCTTGGAGTTAAGGCGCAACCTTTCTAACCGAATTACATCATTCGGACACTAGGAGTGAATCTGCTGACCTTTCAAATAAAATACATCACTCTCACTTTCGAATGAAGATTGCAACCTTTCAGCCGAAATTACATCATTAAGAATCTTGGAGTGAAAAATGAAACCTTTAGGCTAGAATTACATCACTTGCACTTTTGTATGAAGATTGCAACATTTTGTTCGAATTTACATCATTCAAACTGATGTACTGAAGACTGTAACCTCTCGGCCGAAATTATATCATTATGACACTTGGAGTGAAGACAACAATATTTAAGCGAAATTTCATCACTCAGACTTTTGAATAACGACTACAACCATTCAGCCGGAATTACATTATTCAGACTCTTCGAGTGAAGACTACAGCCTTTCAGCCAGAATTACATCACACTTTTCCGAATGAAGACTGTAACCTTTATGCCGAAAATACATCATTCAGAATCTTGGAGAGAAGACTGCAACCTTTAAGCCGAAATTACATCACTCAGGCTTTTATATGATGACTTCTACAATTCAGCCGACATTACATCATTCAGACTCTTTGAGTTAAGACTGCAGCCATTCAGTCAAAATTAGATCACTCTCTCTTTCGAATGAAGACTGCAACCTTTCGATCGAAATTACATAATTCAGAATCTTGGAGAAAAGACTGCAGCCTTTCGATTGAAATTACATCACTCAGAATTTTAAATGAAGACTAGAAAATTTAGGCCAGAATTACATCATTCAGTCGCATTGAATGAAGAGTGCAACCTTTCGGCTGGAACTACATCACTCGGACTTTTGAATGAGGACTGCAACATTTTGGCCGTAATTACATCATTCGGACTTTTGAATGAGGACTGCAACATTTTGGCCGTAATTACATCATTCAGACCCTTGGAGTTAAGGCTGCAACCTTTCTACCCGAATTACATCATTCAGACACTAGGATGGAATACTGCAGCCTTTCAACCGAAAATACATCACTCTCACTTTCGAATGAAGATTGCAACCTTTCAGCCGAAATTACATCATTAAGAATTTTGAAGTGAAAAATGAAACCTTTAGGCTAGAATTACATCACTTGCACTTTTGTATGAAGATTGCAACATTTCGTCTGAATTTACATCATTCAAACTGATGTACTGAAGACTGTAACCTCTCGGCCGAACTTATATCATTCTGACACTTGGAGTGATGACAACAATATTTAAGCGAAATTTCATCACTCAGACTTTTGAATAACGACTACAACCATTCAGCCGGAATTACATTATTCAGACTATTCGAGTGAAGACTACAGCCTTTCAGCCAGAACTACATCACACTTTTTCAAATGAAGACTGTAACCTTTATGCCGAAAATACATCATTTAGAATCTTGGAGGGAAGACTGCAACCTTTCTTCCAAAATTACATCACTCATAATTTTATATGATGACTTCAACTATTCAGCCGGCATTACATCATTCAGACTCTTTGAGTGAAGACCGCAACCTTTCAGCCGAAATTACATCACTCTCTCTTCCGAATAAAGACTGCAACCTTTCGGCATAAATTTCATAATTCAGAATCTTGGAGAAAAGACTCAAACCTTTCGGTTGAAATTACATCACTCGGAATTTTCAATGAATACTACAAAATTTCGGCCTGAATTACATCACTCGGTCGAATTGAATTAAGAGGGCAACCTTTCGGCTGCAATTACATCACTCGTACTTTTGAATGAAGACTGCAACATTTTGGTCGTAATTACATCATTCAGACCCTTGGAGTGAAGGCTGCAACCTTTCTGCCCGAATTACATTATTCATACACTAGGAGTGAATATTGCAGCCTTTTGGCCAAAATTACATCACTCTCACTTTCGAATGAAGATTGCAACCTTTCAGCCAGAATTACATCATTAAGAATCTTGGAGTGAAAAATGAAACCTTTAGGCTAGATTTACATCACTTTCACTTTTGTATCAAGATTGCAACATTTCGTCTGAATTTACATCATTCAAACTCATGTACTGAATACTGGAACCTCTTGGCCGAAATTATATCATTATGACACTTGGAGTGAAGACAACAATCTTTAAGCAGAATTTCATCACTCAGACTTTCAAATAACGACTACAACCATTCAGCTGAATTACATTAGTCTGACTATTCGAGTGAAGACTACGACCTTTTCAAATTAATTACATCACACTTTTTCGAATGAAGACGCATTCTTTATGGTGAAATTACATCATTCATAATCTTGGAGAGAAGAGTGCAACCTTTCAGCTGAAATTACATCACTCGGACTTTTAAATGATGACTTCAACCATTCAGCCGGTATTAGATCATTCAAACTCTTTGAGTGAAGAGTGCAGCCTTTCAGCCGATATTAGATCACTCTCTCTTTCGAATGAAGACTGCAACCTTTCGACCGAAATTACATCATTCAGAATCTTGGAGTAAAGACTGCAACCTTTCAGTCGAACTTACATCACTCGGAATTTTCAATGAAGACTACAAAATTTTGGCCAGAATTACATCATTCGGTCGCATTGAATGAAGAGTGCAACCTTTCTGCTGGAACTATATCACTCGGACTTTTGAATGAAGACTGTAACATTTTGGCTGTAATTACATCATTCAGACCCTTGGAGTGAAGGCTTCAACCTTTCTGCCCGAATTACATCATTCAGACACTAGGAGTGAATACTGCAGCCTTTCAGCCGAAATTACATCACTCTCACTTTCGAATGAAGACTGCAACCTTTCGGCCGAAATTACATCATTAAGAATCTTGGAGTGAAAAATGAAACCTTTAGGCTAGAATTACATCACATGCACCTTTGTATGAATATTGCAACATTTCGTCCGAAATTACATCATTCAAACTCATGGACTGAATACTGGAACCTCTCCGCCCAAATTATATCATTCTGACAGTTGGAGTGAAGACAACAATCTTTCAGCGGAATTACATCACTCGGTCTTTTGAATGACGACTACAACCATTCAGCCGAAATTACATTATTCAGACTCTTCGAGTGAAGACTACAAGCCTTTCATCCAGAATTACGTCACACTTTTTCGAATGAAGACTGCAACCTTTCGGTCGAAATTACATCAGTCACAATCTTGGAGTGAATACATCAATCTTTCAGCGGAATTACATCACTCCGACTTTTGAATGACGACTACAACCATTAAGCCAGAATTACATTATTCATACTCTTCGAGTGAAAACTGCAGCGTTTTAGCCAGAATTACATCACTCAAAATTTTGAATAAAGACTGCAACCTTTTGGAAGTAATTACATCATTCAGACCCTTGGAGTCAAGGCTGCAACCTTTCTACCCGAATTACATCATTCAGACACTAGGAGTGAATACTGCAACCTTTCAACCGAAAATACATCACTCTCACTTTCGAATGAAGATTGCAACCTTTCAGCCGAAATTACATCATTAAGAAACTTGGAGTGAAAAATGAAACCTTTAGGCTAGAATTACATCACTTGCACTTTTGTATGAAGATTGCAACATTTCATCTGAATTTACATCATTCAAGCTGATGTACTGAAGACTGTAACCTCTCGGCCAAAATTATATCATTCTGACACTTGGAGCGAATACAACAATCTTTCAGTCGAAATTACATCACTCGAACTTTTGAATGACGACTACAACCATTCAGCCAAAATTACATTATTCATACTCTTCGAGTGAAGTCTACAGCCTTTCAGCCAGAATTACATCACACTTTTTCGAATGAAGATTGTAACCTTTTGGCTGAAATTACATCATTCAGAATTTTGAAGAGAAGACTACAACCTTTCAGCCGAAATTACATCACTCGGTCGCATTGAATGAATACTGCAACCTTTCGGCTGTAACTACATCACACGGACTGTTGCATGAAGACTGCAACCTTTTGGCCGTAATTACATCATTCTGACCGTTGGAGTGAAGGCTGCAACCTTTCTGCCCGAATTACATCATTAAGAATTTTGGAGTGAAAAATGAAACATTTAGGCTAGAATTACATCACTTGCGCTTTTGTATGAAGACTGGAACCTTTTGTCCAAATTTACATCATTCAAACTCATGGACTGAAGACTGGAACCTCTCGGCCAAATTTATATCATTCTGACACTTGGAGTGAAGACAACAATCTTTAAGCGGAATTTCATCACTCAGACTTTTGAATAACGACTACAACCATTCAGCCGGAATTACATTTTTCACACTCTTTGAGTAAAGACTGCAGGCTTTCAGCCAGAATTACATCACACTTTTTCGAACGAAGATTGTAACCTTTTGGCCGAAATTACATCATTCAGAATCATGGAGAGAAGACTGCAACCTTTCTGCTAAAATTACATCACTCGGTCCCATTGAATGAATACTGCAACCTTTCTGCTGGAACTACATCACATGGAATTTTGAATGAAGACTACAACCTTTTGGCCATAACTACATCATTCTGACCGTTGGAGTGAAGGCTGCAACCTTTCTGCCCGAATTACATCATTCAGAATTTTGGAGTGAAAATGAAACCTTTACGCTAGAATTACATCACTTGCACTTTTGTATGAAGACTGCAACCTTTCATCCGAATTTACATCATTCAAACTCATGGACTGAAGACTTCCAACCTCTCGGCCGAAATTATATCATTATGACAATTGCAGTGAAGACAACAATCTTTAAGCGGAATTTCATCACACAGACTTTTGAATAACGACTACAACCATTCAGCCAGAATTACATTATTCACACTCTTCGATTGAAGACTACAGCCTTTCAGCCAGAATTACATCACACATTTTCGAATAAAGACTGTAACCTTTCGACCAAAATTACATCATTCAGAATCTCATAGAGAAGACTGCAACCTTTCAGCCAAAATTACATCACTGGCTTTTATATGATGACTTCTACAATTCAAATGACATTACATCATTCAGACTCTTTGAGTTAAGACATATTCAATAAATTAGATCACTCTCTCTTTCGAATGAAGACTGCAACCTTTCGACCGAAATTACATAATTCAGAATCTTGGAGAAAAGACTGCAACCTTTCGATCGAAATTACATCACTCGGAATTTTCAATGAAGATTACAAAATTTCGGCCGGAATTACATCATTCAGTCGCATTGAATGAAGAGTGCAACCTTTCGACTGGAACTACATCACTCGGACTTTTGAATGAAGACTGCAACATTTTCTCCGTAATTACATCATTCAGACCCATGGAGTGAAGGCTGCAACCTTTCTACCCGAATTACATCATTCAGACACTAGGAGTGAATACTGCAGCCTTTCAGCCGAAAATACATCACTCTCACTTTCGAATGAAGATTGCAACCTTTCAGCCGAAATTACATCATTATAAATTTTGGAGTGAAAAATGAAGCCTTTAGGCTAGAATTACATCACTTGCACTGTTGTATGAAGACTGCAACCTTTCGTCCGAATTTAAATCATTCAAACTCATGGACTGAAGACTGGAACCTCTCCGTCGAAATATATCATTTTGCCACTTGGAGTGAAGACATCAATCTTTAAGCAGAATTTCATCACTCAGACTTTTGAATAACGACTACAACCATTCAGTCGAAATTACATTATTCACATTCTTTGAGTGAAGACTACAGCCTTTCAAATGTAATTACATCACACTTTTTGAATGAAGATCAGAACCTTTATGCCGAAAATACATCATTCAGAATCTTGGAGAGAAGACTGCAACCTTTAAGCCGAAATTACATCAATCAGGCTTTTATATGAAGACTTCTACAATTCAGCCGACATTACATCATTCAGACTCTTTGAGTTAAGACTGCAGCCATTCAGTCGAAATTAGATCACTCTCTCTTTCGAATGAAGACTGCAACCTTTCGGCATAAATTTCATAATTCAGAATCTTGGAGAAAAGACTCCAACCTTTCGGTCGAAATTACATCACTCGGAATTTTCAAAGAATACTACAAAATTTTGGCCGGAATTACATCACTCGGTCGAATTGAATTAAGAGGGCAACCTTTCGGCTGCAATTACATCACTCGTACTTTTGAATGAAGACTGCAACATTTTGGCCGTAATTACATCATTCAGACCCTTGGAGTTAAGGCTGCAACCTTTCTCGCCTCAATTACATCATTTATAAACTAGAAATGAATACTGCAGCCTTTCGGCCAAAATGACATCACTCTCACTTTCGAATGAAGATTGCAACCTTTCAGCCGGAATTACATCATTAAGAATCTTGGAGTGAAAAATGAAACCTTTAGGCTAGAGTTACATCACTTGCACTTTTGTATGAAGATTGCAGCCTTTTGGCCGAAATTACATTATTACAACTCATGGGCTGAAGACTGAAACCTCTCGGCCGAAATTATATCATTCAAACACTTGGAGTGAAGACAACAATCTTTAAGCGGAATTTCATTACTCAGACTTTTGAATAACGACTACAACCATTCAACAAGAATTACATTATTCAGACTATTCGAGTGAAGACTACAGCCTTTCAGCCAGAATTACATCACACTTTTTCGAATGAAGACTGTAACCTTTCGGCCGAAATTACATCATTCAGAATCTTGGAGAGAAGACTGCAACCTTTCAGCCGAAATTACATCACTCGGACTTTTATATGATGACTTCCACCATTCAGCCGGCATTACATCATTCAGACTCTTTGAGTGAAGACTGCAGCCTTCAGCCAAAATTACATCACTCTCTCTTTCGAATGAAGACTGCAACCTTTCGGCCGAAATTACATAATTCAGAATCTTGGAGAAAAGACTGCAACGTTTCAGTTGACATTACATCACTCAGAATTTTCAATAAAGACTATAAAATTTTGGCCAGAATTACATCATTCAGGCGCATTGAATGAAGAGTGCAACCTTTCGGCTGGAACAACATCACTCGGACATTTGAATGAAGACTGCAACATTTTGGCCGAAATTACAACATTCATACCCTTGGAGTGAATGCTACAACCTTTCTGCCCGAATTACATCATTCAGACACTAGGAGTGAATACTGCGGCCTTTCGGCCAAAATTACATCACTCTCACTTTCGACTGAAGATTGCAACCGTTCAGCCGGAATTACATCATTAAGAATCTTGGAGTGAAAAATGAAACCTTTAGGCTAAAATTACATCACTTGCACTTTTGTATGAAGACTGCAACCTTTTTTCCGAATTTACATCATTCAAACTCATGAACAGAAGACTGGAACCTCTTGGCCGAAATTATATCATTCTAACACTTGGAGTGAAGACAGCAATCTTTAAGCGGAATTTCATCACTCAGACTTTTGAATAACGACTACAACCATTCAACAAGAATTACATTATTCAGACTATTCGAGTGAAGACTACAGCCTTTCAGCCAGAATTACATCACACTTTTTCGAATGAAGATTGTAACCTTTCGGCCGAAAATACATCTTTCAGAATCTTGGTGAGAAGACTGCAACCTTTAAGCCGAAATTACATTACTCAGACTTTTATATGATGTCTTCAACCATTCAGCCGGCATTACATCATTCAGACTCTTTGAGTTAAGACAGTAGCCTTTCAACTGAAATTACCTCACTCTCTCTTTCGAATGAAGACTGCAACCTTTCGGCGGAAATTACATAATTCAGAATCTTGGAGAAAAGACTGCAACCTTTCGGTTGAAATTACATAACTCAGAATTTTTAATGAAGACTACAAAATTTTGGCCGAAATTATATCACTCGGTCGAATTGAATTAAGAGGGCAACCTTTCAGCTGCAATTACATCACTCGTTCTTTTGAATGAAGACTGCAACATTTTGGTCGTAATTACATCATTCAGACCCTTGGAGTGAAGGATGCAACCTTTCTGCCCGAATTACATCATTCATACATTAGGACTGAATATTGTAGCCTTTTCTCCAAAATTACATCACTCTCACTTTCGAATGAAGACTGCAACCTTTCGGCCGAAATTACATAATTTAGAATCTTGGAGAAAAGACTGCAACCTTTTGGTCGAAATTACATCACTCAGAAATTTCAAAGAAGAGTAAAAAATTTTGGCCAGAATTACATCATTCAGTCGCATTGAATGAATAGTGCAACCTTTCTGCTAGACATACATCACTCGGACTTTTGAAAGAAGACTGCAACATTTTGGCCGTAATTATATCATTCAGACCCTTGGATTGAAGGCTGCAACCTTTCTGCCAGAATAACATCATTCAGACACTATGAGTGAATACTGCAGCCTTTCAGCCGAAATTACATCACTCTCACTTTCGAATGAAGATTGCAACCTTTCAGCCGAAATTACATCATTAAGAATCTTGGAGTGAAAAATGAAACCTTTAGGCTAGAATTACATCACATGCACTTTTGTATGGAGATTGCAACATTTAGTTAGAATTTACATAATTCAAACTCATGGACTGAATACTGGAACCTCTCGGCTGAAATTATATCATTCTGACACTTAGAGTGAAGAGATCAATCTTTCAGCGGAATTACATCACTCGGACTTTTGAATGACGACTACAACCATTAAGCCACCATTACATTATTCACACTCTTCGAGTGAAGACTGCAGCCTTTCAGCCAGAATTACAACACACTTTTTCGAATGAAGACTGTAACCTTTCGGCCGAAAATACATCACTCAGGCTTTTATATGATGACTTCTACCATTCAGCCAGCATTACATCATTCAGACTCTTTGAGTTAAGACTGCAGCCATTCAGCCAAAATTAGATCACTCTCTCTTTCGAATGAAGACTGCAACCTTTCGACCGAAATTACATAATTCAGAATCACGGAGAAAAGACTACAACCTTTCCGTCGAAATTACATCACTGGGAATGTTCAATGAAGATTACAAAATTTCAGCCGGAATTACATTATTCAGTCGCATTGAATGAAGAGTGCAACCTTTCGGCTGGAACTACATCACTCGGACTTTTGAATGAAGACTGCAACATTTTCGCCATAATTACATCATTTAGACCCTTGGAGTTCAGGCTGCAACCTTTCTACCCGAATTACATCATTCATACACTAGGAGTGAATATTGCAGCCTTTTGGCCAAAATTTATATCACTCTCACTTTCGAATGAAGAGTGCAACCTTTCAGCTAGAATTACATCATTAAGAATCTTGGAGTGAGAAATGAAACCTTTAGCTAGAATTAAATCACTTGCACTTTTGTATCAAGATTGCAACATTTCGGCTGAATTTACATCATTCAAACTCAAGTACTGAAGATTGTAACCTCTCGGCCGAAATTATATTATTCTGACACTTGGAGTGAAGACAACAATCTTTAAGCGGAATTTCATCACTCAGACTTTTAAATAACGACTACAACCATTCAGCCAGAATTACATTATTCAGACTATTCAAGTGAAGACTACAACCTTTCAGCCAGAATTACATCACACTTTTTCGAATGAAGACTGTATCCTTTAGGCCGAAAATACATCATTCAGAATCTTGGAGAGAAGACTGCAACCTTTCGGCCGAAATTACATCACTCGGAATTTTATATGATGACTTCAACCTTTCAACCGACATTACATCATTAAAACTCTTTGAGTGAAGACTGCAGCCTTCCAGCCGAAATTAGATCACTCTCTCTTTCGAATGAAGACTGCAACCTTTCGACCGAAATTACATAATTCAGAATCTTGGAGAAAAGACTGCAACCTTTCAATCGAAATTACATCACTCAGAATTTTCAATGAAGACCAAAAAATTTAGGCCTGAATGACATCATTCAGTCGCATTGAATGAAGAGTGCAACCTTTCGGCTGGAACTACATCACTCGGACTTTTGAATGAAGACTGCAATATTTTGGCCGTAATTACATCATTCAGACCCTTGGAGTTAAGGCTGCAACCTTTCTGCCCGAATTACATCATTCAGACACTAGGAGTGAATATTGCAGCCTTTCAGCCGAAATTACATCACTCTCACTTTTGAATGAAAATTGCAACATTTCGCCCGAATTTATGTCATTCAAACTCATGGACTGAATACTGGAACCTCTCGGCCGAAATTATATCATTCTGACACTTGGAGTGAAACAACAATCTTTAAGAGGAATTGTATAACTCAGACTTTTGAATAACGACTACAACCATTCAGCCGGAATTACATTATTCAGACTATTCGAGTGAAGACTACAGCCTTTCAGCTAGAATTACATCACACTTTTTCGAATGAAGAGTGTAACCTTTCGCCCGAAAATACATCATTCAGAATCTCGAAGTGAAGACATCAATCTTTCAGCGGAATTACATCACTCGGACTTTTGAATGACGACTACAACCATTAAGCCAGAATTACATTATTCACACTCTTCGAGTGAAGACTGCAGCCTTTCAGCCAGAATTACATCACACTTTTTCCAATGAAGACTATATCCTTTCGGCCCAAAATACATCATTCAGAATCTTGGAGAGAAGACTGCTACCTATCAGCCAAAATTACATCACTCGGTCGTATTGAATGAAGATTGCAACCTTTCGGCTGGAACTACATCACTCAAACTTTTGAATAAAGACTGCAACCTTTTAGCCGTAATTACATCATTCAGACTTTTATATGACGACTTCCACCATTCAGCCGACATTACATCATTCATACTCTTTGAGTCAAGACTGCAGCCTATCAGCCAAAATTACATCACTCTCTCTTTCGAATGAAGACTGCAACCTTTCAGACGAAATTACATAATTCAGAATCTTGGAGAAAAGACTGCAACCTTTCGGTAGAAATTACATCACTCTGAATTTTCAATAAAGACTATAAAATTTCGGCTAGAATTATATCACTCGGTCGCATTGAATGAAGAGTGCAACCTTTCGGCTGAAACTACATAACTCGTACTTTTGAATAAATACTGTAACATGTTTGTCGTAATTACATCATTCAGACCCTTGGAGTGAAGGCTGCAACATTTCATCCCGAATTACATCATTCAAACACTAGGAGTGAATACTGCAGATTTTCGGCCAAAATTACATCACTCTCACTTTCGAATGAAGATTGCAACCTTTCATCCACAATTACATCATTGAGAATCTTGTAGTGAAAAATGTAACCTTTATGCTAGAATTACATCACTTGCACTTTTGTATGAAGATTGCAACATTTCCTCTGAATTTACATCATTCAAACTCCTGGACTGAAGGCTGGAACCTCTCGGCCGAAATTATATCATTTTGACAATTGCAGTGAAGACAAGAATATTTCAGCGAATTATATCACTCGGACTTTGAATGACGACTACAACCATTAAGCCGGAATTACATTATTCAGACACTTCGAGCGAAGACTACAACCTTTCAGCCAAAAATACATCACAAGTTTTCAAATGAAGACTATAACCTTTCGGCCGGAAATACATCATTCAGAATCTTGGAGAGAAGACTACCAAATTTCTGCCAGAATTGCATCACTCGGTCACATTGAATAAAGAGTGCAACCTTTCGGCTGGAACTACATCACTCGGACTTTTGAATGAAGACCGCAACATGTTTGTTATAATTACATCATTCAGACCCTTGGAGTGAAGGCTGCAATATTTCTGCCCGAATTACATCATTCAGACACTAGGAGTGAATACAGCAGCTTTTCGGCCAGAATTACATCACACTCTTTCGAATGAAGACTGTAACATTTCAGCTGATATTACATCATTTAGAATCTTAGAGAAAATACTGCAACCTTTCAGCCTAAATTACATCACTCGAACTTTTTTATGACGACTTCAACTATTCAGCCGGCATTACATCATTCAGAATCTTAGAGTGAAAAATGAAACCTTTAGGCTAGAATTATATCACTTGCACTTTTGTATGAAGACATCAACCTTTCGTCCAAATTTACATCATTCAAACTCATGGACTAAAGATTGGAACATCTTGGCTGAAATTATATCATTCTAACACTTGGAGTGAAGACTGCAATCTTTCGGTGGAATTTCATCACTCGGACATTTGAATGACGACTACAACCATTCAGCCGAAATTACATTATTCATACTCTTTGAGTGAACACTGCAGCCTTTCAGCCAGAATTACATCACACTCTTTCGAATGAAGACTGTAACATTTCGGCTGAAATTACATCATTTAGAATCTTGGAGAGAAGACTACAACCATTCAGCCTAAATTACATCACTCGGACTTTTTATGATGACTTCAACCATTCAGCCGGCATTACATCATTCAGACTCTTTTAGTGAAGACTGCAGCCTTTCTGCCAAAATTACATCACTCTCTCTTTTGAATGAAGACTGCAACCTTTCGGCCGAAATTACATCATTTAGACTTTTGAATTAAGACAACCTTTCGGCCAAAATTATATCATTCTAACACTTTGATTGAAGACTGCAACCTTTCAGCAGGCATTACTTCACTCAGACTTTTGAATGAAGATTGCAGCCTTTTTGGCCAGAATTATATCATTCAGACTCTTGAAGTGAATACTCCAACCTTTCAGCCTAAATTACATCACTCAAAATTTTGAATAAAGCCTGCAACCTTTTGGAAGTAATTTCATCATTCAGACCCTTGGAGTCAAGGCTGCAACCTTTCTGCCCAAATTACATCATTCAGACACTATGAGTGAATACTGCAGCCTTTCGGCCGAAATTACATCACTCTCACTTTCGACTGAAGATAGTAACCTTTCAGCCGGAATTACATCATTAAGAATTTTGGAGTGAAAAATGAAACATTTAGGCTAGAATTACAACACTTGCACTTTTGCATGAAGACAGGAACCTTTTGTCCGAATTTACATCATTCAAACTCATGGACTGAAGACTGGAACCTCTCGGCCAAAATAATATCATTCTGACACTTGGAGTGAAGACAACAATCTTTAAGCGGAATTTCATCACTCAGACTTTTGAATAACGACTACAACCATTCAGCCGAAATTACATTATTCACACTCTTCGAGTGAAGACTGCAGCCTTTCAGCCAGAATTACATCACACTTTTTCGAACGGAGATTGTTACCTTTCGGCCGAAATTACATCATTCAGAATCATGGAGAGAAGACTGCAACCTTTCTGCCAAAATTTCATAACTTGGTCGCATTGAATGAATACTGCAACCTTTCGGTTGGAACTACATCACACGGACTGTTGAATGAAGACTGCAACCTTTTGGCCGTAATTACATCATTATGACCCTTGGAGTTAAGGCTGCAACCTTTTTTCCCGAATTAGATCATTCAGAATTTTGGAGTGAAAATGAAACCTTTAGGATAGAATTACATCACTTGCACTTTTGTATGAAGACTGCAACCTTTCGTCCGAATTTACATCATTCAAACTCATGGACTGAAGACTGGAACCTCTCGGCCGATATTTTATCATTATGACACTTGCAGTGAAGACAACAATCTTTAAGCAGAATTTCATCATTCAGACTTTTGAATAACGAGTACAACCATTCAGCCAGAATTACATTATTCACACTCTTCGATTGAAGACTGCAGCCTTTCAGCCAGAATTACATCACACATTTTCGAATAAAGACTGTAACCTTTCGGCCAAAATTACATCATTCAAAATCTTGTAGAGAAGACTGCAACCTTTCAGCCAAAATTACATCACTCAGACTTTTATATGACGACTTCAACCATTCAGCCGGCATTAAATCATTAAGACTATTTGAGTAAAGACAACCTTTCAGCCAAAATTATATCATTCTAACACTTTGATTGAAGACTGCAACCTTTCAGCAGGCATTACATCACTCATACTTTTGAATAAAGATTGCAGCCTTTTTGGCCGGAATTATATCATTCAGACTCTTGGAATGAATACTCCAACCTTTCAGCCTAAATTACATCACTCGAACTTTTTAATGTAGACTGCAACCTTTTGTCTGTAATTACATCATTCAGACCATTGGAGTGTAGGTTGCAACCTTTCTGCCCGAATTACATCATTCAGACACTAGGAGTGAATACTGCAGCCTTTCAGCCGAAATTACGTCACTCTCACTTTCGACTGAAGATTGCAACCTTTAAGCCGGAATTACATCATTAAGATTTTTGGAGTGAAAAATGAAACCTTTGGGCTAGAATTACATCACTTGCACTTTTTTATGAAGACTGCAACCTTTCGTCCGAATTTACATCGTTCAAAATCATGGATTGAAGACTGGAACCTCTCAGCCAAAATTATATCATTTTGACACTTGGAGTGACGACAGCAATATTTAAGCGCAATTTCATCACTCAGACTTTTGAATAACGACTACGACTATTCAGCCGAAATTACATTATTCACACTCTTGAGTGAAGATAGTAGCCTTTCAGCCAGAATTACATCACACTTTTTTGAATGAAGACTGTAACCTTTCGGCCAAAATTGCATCACTCAGACTTTAATATGATGACTTCAACCATTCAGCCGGCATTACATCATTCAGACTCTTTGAGTAAAGACTGCAGCCTTTTAATCAAATTAAATCACTCTCTCTTTCGAATGAAGATTGCAACCTTTCAGCCGAAATTACATCATTCAGAATCTTCCAGAAAAGACTGCAACCTTTCAGTCGAAATTACATCAGTCAGAATTTTCAATGAAGACTACAAAATTTCCCCATAATTACATCACTCGGTCGCATTGAATGAAGACTGCAACCTTTCGGCTGGAACTACATCACTCTGACTTTTGAATGAAGACAGCAATATTTTGGCCGTAATTACATCATTCAGACCCTTGGAGTGAAGACTGCAACCTTTCTACCCGAATTACATCATTCAGACACTGGTAGTGAAAACTGCAGCCTTTCGGCCGAAATTACATCACTCTCACTTTCGACTGAAGATTGCAACCTTTCAGCTAGAATTATATCATTATGAATTTTGGAGTGAAAAATGAAACCTTTAGGCTAGAATTACATCACTTGCACTTTTGTATGAAGACTGCAACCTTTCGTTCGAATTTAAATCATTCAAACTCATGGACTGAAGATTGGAACCTCTCCGCCGAAATTATATCATTTTGCCACTTGGAGTGAAGACAGCAATCTTTAAGCAGAATTTCATCACTCAGACTTTTGAATAACGACTACAACCATTCAGCCGAAATTACATTATTCACATTCTTCGAGTGAAGACTGCAGCCTTTCAGCCAGAATTACATCACACTTTTTTGAATGAAGACTGTAACCTTTCGGCCAAAATTACATCATTCAGAATATCGGAGAGAAGACTGCAACCTTTCAGCCGAAATTACATCACTCAGACTTTTATATGACGACTTCAACCATTCAACCATCATTACATCATTCAGAGTCTTTGAGTAAAGACTGCAGCCTTTCAGCTGAAACTACATCACTCTCTCTTTCGAATGAAGATTGCAACCTTTCAGCCGAAATTAAATCATTCAAAATCTTCCAGAAAAGACTGCAACCTTTCGGTCGAAATTACATCACTCGGAATTTTCAATGAAGACTACAAAATTTCGAGCATAATTACATCACTCGGTCGCATTGAATGAATACTGCAACCTTTCGGCTGGAACTACATCACTCAGACTTTTGAATGAAAACTGCAACCTTCTGGCCATAATTACATCATTCAGACCCTTGGAGTGAAGGCTGCAACCTTTCTGCCCGAATTACATCATTCAGACACTAGGAATGAATATTGAAGCCTTTCGGCAGAAATTACATCACTCTCACTTTCGACTGATGATTGCAACCTTTCAGCCGGAATTACATCATAAAGAATTTTGGAGGGAACAATGAAACCTTTAGGCTAGAATTACATCACTTGCACTTTTTTTATGAAGAGTGCAACCTTTCGTCAGAATTTACATCATTCAATCTCATGGACTGATGACTGGAAATTCTCGGCCGAAATTATATCATTCTGACACTTGGAGTGAAGACAACAATCTTTAAGCGGAATTTCAACACTCAGACTTTTGAATTACGACTACAACCATTCAGCTGGAATTACATTATTCACACTCTTCGAGTGAAGACTGCAGCCTTTCAGCTAGAATTACATCACACTTTTTCGAACGAAGATTGTAACCTTTCGGCCGAAATTACATCATTCAGAATCTTGGAGAGAAGACAGCAACCTTTCAGCCGTAATTACATAACTCAGACTTTTATATGATAACTTCAACCATTCAGTCGGCATTACATCATTCAGACTCTTCGAGTGAAGATTGCAGCCTTTCAGCCGAAATTACATCACACTCTCTTTCGAATGAAGACTGCAACCTTTCGGTCGAAATTACATCACTCAAAATTTTCAATGAAGACATCAAGATTTCAGCCATAATTACATCACTCGGTCATATTGAATGAATAGTGCAACCTTTCGGCTGGAACTACATCACTCGGACTTTTGAATGAAGACTGCAACCTTTTGGCCGTAATTACATCATTCAGACAGTTGGAGTAAAGGCTGCAACCTTTCTGCCCGAATTACATCATTCAGACACTAGGAGTGAATACTGCAACCTTTCGGCCGAAATTACATCACTCTCACTTTCGACTGAAGATTACAACCTTTCAGCCGGAATTACATCATTATGAATTTTGGAGTGAAAAATGAAACCTTTAGGCTAGAATTACAGCAGTTGCACTTTTGTATGAAGACTGCAACCTTTCGTCCGAATTAACATCATTCAAACTCATGGACTGAAGACTGGAACCTCTCAGCCGAAATTATATCATTCTGACACTTGGAGTGAACACAACAATCTTTAAGCGAAATTACATCACTCGGACTTTTGAATGACGACTACAACCATTAAGCCAGAATTACATTATTCACACTCTTCGAGTGAAGACTAAAGCCTTTCAACCAGAATTACATCACACTTTTCCTAATGAAGACTGTAACTTTTCGGCTGAAAATACATCATTCAGAATCTTGGAGAGAAGACTGCAACCTTTAAGCCGAAATTACAACACTCAGGCTTTTATATGATGACTTCTACCATTCAGCCGGCATTACATCATTCAGACTCTTTGAGTTAAGACTGCAGCCTTTCAGCCGAAATTAGATCACTCTCTCTTTCGAATGAAGACTGTAACCTTTCGACCGAAATTACATAATTCAGAATCTTGGAGAAAAGACTGCAACCTTTCGGTCGAAATTACATCACTCGGAATTTTCAATGAAGATTACAAAATTTCGACCGGAATTACATCATTCAGTCGCATTGAATGAAGAGTGCAACCTTTTAGCTGGAACTACATCACTCAGACTTTTGAATGAAAACTATAACCTTTTGGACATAATTACATCATTCAGACACTTGGAGTGAAGGTTGCAACCTTTCTGCCCGAATTACATCATTCAGACACTAGGAGTGAATACTGAAGGCTTTCGGCCGAAATTACATCACTCTCACTTTCGACAGAAGATTGCAACCTTTCAGCCAGAATTACATCATTAAGAATTTTGGAGTGAAAAATGAAACCTTTAGGCTAGAAATACGTCACTTGCACTTTTTTTATGATGACTGCAACCTTTCGTCCGAATTTACATCATTCAAACTCATGGACTGATGACTGGAAATTCTGGGCCGAAATTATATCATTCTGACACTTGGAGTGAAGACAGCAATCTTTAAGCAGAATTTCATCACTCAGACTTTTGAATAACGACTACAACCATTCAGCCGAAATTACATTATTCACATTCTTCGAGTGAAGACTGCAGTCTTTCAGCCAGAATTACATCACACTTTTTTGAATGAAGACTGTAACCTTTCGGCCAAAATTACATCATTCAGAATATCGGAGAGAAGACTGCAACCTTTCAGCCGAAATTACATCACTTAGACTTTTATATGACGACTTCAACCATTCAGCCGACATTACATCATTCATACTCTTTTAGTGAAGAGTGCAGCCTTTCAGCTGAAATTACATAACTCTCTCTTTCGAATAAAGACTACAACGTTTCTGCCGAAATTACATCATTCAGAATCTTCGAGAAATGACTGCAACCTTTCGGTCGAAATTACATCACTCAAAATTTTCAATGAAGACTACAAAATTTAGGCCATAATTACATCACTCGGTCACATTGAATGAAGAGTGCAACCTTTCGGCTGGAACTACATCACTCGAACTTTTGAATGAAGACTGCAACCTTTTGGCCGTAATTACATCATTCAGACCGTTGGAGTGAAGGCTGCAACCTTTCTGCCTGAATTACATCATTGAGACAGTTGGAGTGAATATTGCAGCCTTTCGGCCAGAATTACATCACTCTCACTTTCCAATGAAGATTGCAACATTTCAGTCGGAATTAATTCATTAGTAATCTTTGAGTGAAAATGAAACCTTTAGGCTAGAATTACATCACTTGCACTTTTGTATGAAGACAACAACCTTTCGTCCAAATTTACATCATTCAAACTCATGGACTGAAGATTGGAACATCTCGGCCGAAACTATATCATTCTGACACTTGGAGTGAAGACTGCAATCTTTCGACGGATTTACATCACTCGGACATTTGAATGACGACTACAACCATACAGCCGAAATTACATTATTCAGACTCTTTGAGTGAAGACTGCAGTCTTTCAGCCAGAATTACATCACACTCTTTTGAATGAAAACTGTAACATTTCTGTTGAAATTACATCATTTAGAATCTTGGAGAGAAGACTGCAACCTTTCAGCTGAAATTATATCACTTGGACTTTTATATGATGACTTCAACCATTCATCCGGCAGTACATCATTCAGACTCTTTGAGTAAAGACTGCAGCCTTTCAACCGAAATAACATCACTCTCTCTTTCGAATGAAGACTGCAACCTTTCGGCCGAAATTACATCATTTAGACTTTTGAATAAAGACAACCTTTTGGCCAAAATTATATCATTCTAACACTTTGAGTGAAGACGACAACCTTTCAGCTAGAATTACATCACTCAAGACTTTTGAATGAAGATTGCAGCCTTTTTGGCCGGAATTACATCATTCAGACTCTTGGAGTGAATACTCCAACCTTTCAACCTAAATTACATCACTCGGACTTTTGAATGAAGACTGCAATGTTTTGGCCGGAATTATATCATTCAAACTCTTTGAGTGAATACTACAACCTTTCGACTGAAATTATATCATTCTGACACTTGGAGTGAAGACTCCAACCTTTTGGCCGAATTACATCACTCAGACTTTTGAATGAAGATTTGTAGCATTTCAGCCATAATTACATCATTCAGACCATTGGAGTGAAGACTACAGCCTTTATATCAGAATTACATCATTCATACTCTTGGAGTGAAGATAGTAGTTTTTCCCAGAATTACATCATTTAGAATCTTAGAGTGAAGACTGCAACCTCTCAGTTGCAATTACATCACTCAGACTTTTAAATGAAGACTGCAACCTTTTCGCAGGAATTACATCATTCAGACGCTTTGAGTGAATACTGCAACCTTTCGATTGAAATTACATCACTCGGACATTTGAATGACGACTACAATCATTCAGCCGAAATTACATTATTCAGACTCTTTGAGTGAAGACTGCAGCCTTTCAGCCAGAATTACATCACACTCTTTCGAATGAAGATTGTAACATTTCTGCTGAAATTACATCACTTAGAATCATGGAGAGAAGACTGCATCCTTTCAGCCAAAATTACATCATACAGACATTTATATGACGACCTCAACCATTCATCTGGCATTACATCATTCAGACTCTTTGAGTGAAGACTGCAGCCTTTCAGCCAAAATTACATCACTCTCTCTTTTGAATGAAGACAACAACGTTTTGGCTGAAATTACATCATTTAGACTTTTGAATGAAGACAACCTTTCGGCCAAAATTATATCATTCTAACACTTTGAGTGAGGACGACAACCTTTCATCTGGAATTACATCACTCAAGACTTTTGACTGAAGATTGCAGCCTTTTTGGCCGGAATTACATCATTCAGACTCTTGTAGTGAATACTCCAACCTTTCAGCCTAAATTACATCACTCGGACTTTTGAACGAAGACTGCAATGTTTTGGCCAGAATTACATCATTCAAACTCTTTGAGTGAATACCACAACCTTTTGACTGAAATTATATCATTCTGACACTTGGAGTGAAGACTTCAACCTTTTGGCCGAAAATACATCACTCAGACCTTTGAATGAAGATTGTAGCCTTTCAGCCATAATTACATCATTCATACCCTTGGAGTGAAGACTACAACCTTTATATCGGAATTACATTATTCAGACTCTTGGAGTGAAGATAGTAGTTTTTTTGCCAGAATTACATCATTTAGACTCTTAGAGTGAAGAATGCAACCTCTCAGTCGGAATTACATCACTCGGACTTTTAAATGAAGACTGCAACATTTTTGCAAGAATTACATCATTCAGACGCTTTGAGTGAATACTACAACCTTTCAATTGAAATTAGATCACTCGAACTTTTGAATGAAGACTACAACCTTTCAGGCTGAATTACATCATTCAGACTCTTGGAGTAATGACAACAACCTTTCGATTGAAAGTACATCACTCAGAGTTTTGAATGAAGATTGCAGCCTTTCAATTAGAATTACATCATTTAGACACTTGGAGTGAAGATTGCAATATTTCGGACAAAATCACATCACTCAGACTTTTGAAATATGACTACATCCATTAACCCAGAATTAAAACGTTCAAACTCTTGGAGTGAATTATGCAGCCTTTCGGCCGGAATTACATCACTATCTCTTTCGAATGAATACTGCAACCTTTCAACCGGAATTACATCATTCAGAATCTTTGAGAGAAGACTGCAATGTTTTGGCTAGGATTATATAACTCGAACTTTTGAATGAAGACTACAACTTATCAACTGAAATTACATCATTCAGACGCTTTTAATGAAGACTCCAACCTTTCGGCTAGAAATACATCAGTCGGACTTTGGAATGAAGACTACAACCTTTCGGCTGGAACTACATCACTTGTACTTTTGAATGAAGACTGCAACTTTTTGACCGGATTATATCATTCTGACACTTTGAGTGAAGGATACAACCTTTCCGCCAGAATTACATCACTCAGACTTTTGAATGAAGATTGCAGCCTTTCGGCCAGAATTACATCATTCAGACTCTTGGAGTGATAACGTTAACCTTTCAGCCTTAATTACATTACTTAGACTTTTGAATGAATACTGCAACTTTGTGGCCAGAATTATATCATTCAGACGCTTTGAATGAAGACTTTAACTTTTTGGTTGGTAATACATCACTCAGACTTTTGAATGAAGTCTGCAACCTTTCGGCCAGAATTATATCATTCTAATACTTGGAGTGAATACTGCAAACTTTTGGCTAGAATTATATCACTCGGTCTTTTGAATGAAAATTGCAGCCTTTCGGCCGGAATTACATCATTCAGACTCTTAGAGTGAAGACTGCAACCATTTGGCCGAAATTACCTCACTCAGACTTTTGAAAGAAGACTGCGTCATTTCTGCTGGAATTACATCATTTAGACTCTTAGAGTGAAGACTGTAACCTTTCAACCAGAAATACATCACTCAAACTTTTGAATGAAGACTGCAACCTTTTAGCTGGAACTACATCACTCGGTCTTTTGTATAAAGACTATAACCTTTTTCTTATCAGTGTGACTTGTATATGGTAGAAGCTTATCTTTGAATTTGAATATTATAGCTTAAGTCTATATCAGAGGTCTTTGTGGTTACTAAATATATCACATGCACCTCCAATGTGTGCTTACTACTGCCAACCTAGAATCTTGGGTCTAAAATTCTCTTTGTCTTTCCCAATTGGACAAGGATTTGACCGAGGTTGCTATGTTCAAGCTCGAGAACAAACCAAGTGAGGGAGGCCGATGGCCTTGGGATAGTAAACGGATAAGACCTTGGCTTGGGTTAGGTTGAATCACAAAAGTTCCAACCTTAACTTGCCCCGAGGGGAACCTTAGTTTGGGTTTAGCTATATCACAAAAGTTCTAACTAGACTTGCACCAAGGGGTTGACCCACAAAAGGACCAACTAAGATAAACAACACAAAAGTTGAGTAACTTAGCAAATGTGTAAAACTCAAATATTTTTCATAAATCTTCCACATCTTTTTACATCAAGTTCATACCTTATTTATACTAAAACTTAGACCATTCTAGAAGACAACTTAATGGACAAACTACATGGACTAGTCGGCCAAGCATGAACGGAAATGGGTTCGGCTTAACTTGGATAAAAAGGATGAATGCTTTCTAGACAACCCTTTTGTGTTACCCATGAAGATAAGTCCATGAACTAGTTCATGAATCTCATCCAAATGGGAAAGGGGGGAATTCGGCCACCTCTTTATGTCTTCTAGGCCACTCTTTGTGTCTTCTATGTAAAGTAATGCATGAACTAGTTAGTTCATGAACTACCTTCTTGGAGCACATTTTGAAGCTTCTATTTCTAGAATATTCTCGATCTATTCACCATTTCTTATCACACGGCCTAGCCTAGTCATCACATCCTATTACAAGGCCTATTAATTATGTCCTAAAGAGAGCTAATAGTTAATCTAGGAATTAAAGACAAGCTAAAAGAAAATGGTCTCGGCTAAGACCTACAAGCCAAAAATTAATGTTATCTTCTTGAGTCTTCACGTCCAATCTTCCACTCCACATTCCATTCCATTCTATGTGTATCACTAAATGACGGACGTCAATCTTTGTCACTCTTCTCAAGTCCCCTCTCGGCTCATATTGGGAGTTTACGCTCGTGACCTTTCTTTCATCAATCTCCCCTTCTTTGAAATAATTTTTCCTCAAATTCTCATCGACTAAATACATAGACAAGTCTCCAACACAAAACGTTGAACTTCCATATCCATTCGGAAGTTCTTCCTTATAGAAAGGATCTACATACAAGAAAAAGGGTTTTGGCTCTAAATGATGTCCGCATTGGACCAAGGACCCCACCTCATCATAAGTAAAATTATGGAGCCGTATATCACCTAATTTTTCACTAGAGAAAGGAATGGGTACTTTGTCTTAAATTAAGACGGTACCAACATTTATTCCACTAGCCTCACATTCTATTTCCAATGGCTTCTGACGGTTTGGGAGTGCTAGAACCGGTACTTCAAATAACTTTTCCTTCGAGGTTTCCAAAGCTTCTTGTGTTCCTTGGGACCATTTCAACTTATCCTTTTTCATTAGTTTAGTAGCAAGGGGACACAAATCTCGAGTGACTTGATGAGGAAACAAAGCTTTACTTACACTCGGAGGTTTGGGCTAACTTCGGATAGTTCCCATCTTGAATGGATTCACACAAATGCTCTCAGATGATACTAATATCCAAAGATTGGGATTCTAGTAATCGTACAAGAATACTTCTCTAACTTGCCACACAACCTTACATCTTTCTTCGAATACAAGTTTATAATATGTGTCGCATCATCGGTCTTGTGACAAGCGATGAAGTGAGCCATCTTCGCGGACCTATCCACAATGACCATGATCGTGTTTTTTTCCCATTGTGTTCTTGGTATGCCGAGGAGGAGATCCAAGCTCACATCTTCCCAATGGTCGCTCCGGAGCCGGTAAAAGAGTATACAATTCTTTGTGGAATAATCTTTTAGCCCTTTGACAAATGGGATACTTTCTTACCACTCTATTTACTTCTTCAAACTAGTGATCTCATTCATGTCACTCCTTTAGCACTTCAAGTCCCACCAATTTTTGTTCACGCAGGGTCAACATTATGTGCCTTTGGAAAAGTGCATCCGCCACTATGTTGGGCTTGCCATCTTTATATCCAGTAGAGAATGTGAAAGTTTGCAAGTATGCTATCCACTTATCATGCTTTGGATTCACTTTTCTTTGCCCGTGTAAATACTTCAAAGATTCATGATCTGAATATAAGACAAAAGGTGTTGACCTCATGAAAGAGCTTGGAGCATTACACAATTCAAATGGCATCACGAACCATTCGTCCAAACCATACATGGATTAGCCATCTTCCATTCACCTTCCTCTCGGATCCTCATTTGATGGTATCCATTCCTCAATTCTATTTTGGAGAACAACTTGGCCCCACTGAATTCATCCATAATATCTTTCAATCTTGGCACCAAAAATTTGTACTCCATGATAATGTTGTCGACCGCTCGGCTATTAATACATGCGTGACAAGTCTCATCTTTCTTTGGCACCAAAAACGCGGGTATCGTGGTCTTTTCCGAATTATGTCTATAGGCTTGATGCTTAGGTAGTGAACTACCTGGAAATAAACCAATAGCATGTTCAATACCTCCCATCGGTGGTGACCCGGTTGTAAGATCGTACACTCTAACTTCTCTGACTAGTTCCTTTAAATCGGCATCTATAGAACTCCCTTTTTTTTATTCTTCTTTCATCCCCCGTGTATCAAGTGGTAAGGTCTCGGATTCCTCCTTACAGGTTTTGGCATATTGAATCTTTATTTTCTTCACCTCACTAGGTGACAATGGTACCAATCGCATCTTCTTACCATCATTTTGAAAAGAATAGATATTCTTTTCTCCATCGTGTTGCACCTTTCGATCAAATTGCCAAGGCCGACCCAATAAAATATGGCAAGTATCCATAGGTAGGATATCACACCATATTTCATCTTCATACTTGCCAACCCAAAAACTAACAAGAGCTTGTCTCATTACTTTTAGTCCTTCATCTTCGTTCACCCACTTGAGATCATATGGTTTAGGGTGGTTGCGGGTAGGCAACATTAATTTGTTCACCATTTCAACAGAGGCCAAATTGGCACAACTTCCTCCATCAATGATCATATTACACACTTTGTCTTTTACTTTGCATCATGTGTAAAATAGTTGATCTCTTTGTGACTCCTCCGATTCTTCAAGTTGAACATCCAACTCACGTCGAAGTACTAAAATCCCACGCTCCTGCGCATGAGTAACATCTTCCTCTAAGAGCTCATCGATTACGAATTTCTCCATAAAAAATGAATCCCCACATTCTTGATTATACAATGGATTAGTAAAGTAGGTACTGTCCTCTTCTTCAACATTATACAATGAATTAGTGAAAGTACTTCCCCTTTCAAGCCTTGGGCTACTTTGCACAACCCCGGACTTGGAATTATTTGTTACGGCATGCCCCGCAAATTATCTTCTCATGATTTTCCCTTTTTTCGCAATGATGTCACTGACGATCCTCCGAAGTTATTTTGTCGTGTAAGCCATAGCGTCAAGGCGTGGGATGGGATAGCCTTGATCTGATACAAAACTGATGTATATAAGGAGGGGTGAGTGAGGGTGAGTTGGTCGGAGTTTGGTTTGAAACGGATTGACACAAAAATGGGGGCGAGTGGAGGTTGTCGGGTGAGACATTTTTGCCGGCAGTGGATGTTTGGAGGGGTACACGGGTAGTTTAGGTTGGAAGTGGGATAAGGAATTTTGTAGGGTTGTTATATACGAGTTGAGGGTTGTATTGGCGGTCGGTGTGTGGTCGTTGTATGATGTTAAGGTGGCAAAAACTGGCTGGAACAGTGAGGTTATCGGTAAGGGTTGTTTTGCAGACTGTTTGATGTTGACAGGGTTAGACGGATATGTATGGGTGGTTTCGATTAATGTCCTTTGGTGTGGGTGTTTGAGAAGTGTTATGGTGTATGACGGTGAAAAGGAATAGGATTGTTTGCACAATGAATGGACATGAGCTTGCTAAGTGCATGCTCGGGTACAAACGAAGTGAGGGTCGATCGAAATAGACAAGGATAGAGATGTGAGGTTCCTATGGGAAAGCTCGGGTCGACACCAAGTGAGGAAGGCCAATTGGAAAAGGATTTGACCAAGGTTGCTAAGTACAAGCTAGAGAATAAACCAAGTGAGGGAGGCCCATGACCTTGTGATAGTAACCGTATTAGCCCTTGGCTTGGATTTGTTAAGATCACAAAAGTTCCAAATTCAATTTGCACCGAGGGGAACCTTGGTTTGGGTTTAGCTAGATCACAAAAGTTATAACTAGACTTGCACCAAGGGGTTAACCCACAAAAGGATCGAGGTTCGGACCACAAAAGCACCGGTGGCCCACAAAAAGACCAACTAAGATAAACAACACAAAAGTTAAGTAACTTAGCAAATGAGTAAAACTCAAATATTTTTCATAAATCATCCACATCTTTTTACATCAAGTTCATGCATTATTTATACTAATACTTAGACCCTTCTAGAAGACAACTCAATGCACAAAACTACATGGACTAGTCGGCCAAGTGTGAAAGGAAATGAGATTGGCTTAACTTGGAGAAAAATGATGAATGCTTTCTAGACCACCCTTTTGTGTTACCCATGAAGATAAGTGAATGAACTAGTTCATGAATCTTATCCAAATGGGAAAGGGGGGGGGTCGTCCATCTCTTTATGTCTTCTAGGCCATTCTTAGTGTCTTCTATGTAAACTAATGCATGAACTAGTTAGTTCATGAACTACATTCTTGGAGCACATTTGGAAGATTCTATTTATAGAAGATTCTCGTCCTAGTCACCATTTCTTATCACACGACCTAGCCTATTCATCACATCCTATTGCAAGGCCTATTAATTATGTCCTAAAGAGAGTTAATAGTTAAGCTAGAATTAAAGACAAGCTAAAAGAAAATGGTCTCATCCAAGACCTACAAGAAAGCCAAAAATTAATGTTATCTTCTTCAGTCTTCACGTCCAATCTTTCACTCCACTCGATATTCAATTCTATTCTATGCATATCACCATATGACGGACGTCAATATTTGGCACTCTTCTCAAGTAACCTCTCGGCTCATGTTGGGAGTTTATGCTCGTGGCCTTTCTTTCAGCATAAACTCTTTTAATTACAAGGATACCATCCCTCATTTCTTAACATTAATACCTACACACCATTTGATAATCATAGCATATCCACAATTTGATACCAGAATCTTATTTGTTTGGGAATTGTTTGTTGTAACCTCTGCATCTGCTTACTAATCCATAATATCAGTCTATGTTGGTTCTTTCCCATAATATATCCTATATGCCACTCTTTGTACATGGGGACTTCCTTCGTGAAATATCAGGTCGTTAAATCGACGTTCTTTGTAGCCTATAACCCTTTAATAATTCATAACTTGCCTTAAAGCAATACCCTCTTAATAGAGATCATTGAATCAGTTGCATACATAAGATGCCACGTGTTTGCAACTAACATTCTCCGTCGTAATAAACTTTTTATCTTCTACTCTAGTCGTTAACTTTAAAACTTCTTTCTTGATAACCTTTAAGGTTGCTTTTTTCTATCACTTATTCTCTTACTATTTGACGGTTTACTCCATAACTTCTCAATAGTTTTGGTTACAGCCATCCCTCGAGTTTCCGACACGTATTTTTGGGTATTTCCTAATTCAGGGAGCTAGATCATCTGATCGGTATATTCTATTGACAATTATCCATTCAAATTTCCTAATATGCTTGGTCTCAAACCTTCTTCTTCTCAACTCAGTATTTACATATTTTTACCTTTTTGTCATAATTTATTGTGCTCTAGTCACCTTAGCATACTTTATTCTACAACTCTGAGTCATTCCTCACATTTATTCGGATGTCCCTCATCCTTATGTTATCTTTTTTCTATCATCCTTACTTCTTATCTTAGTCTGAATGCCTATAACAAAATATATTCTTTACTTTTAGTGTCTTCCTTCTTAATTGCTCTCATTTCTAGGCATTTGAAATTCCTGATTTACTATGGACAAGAGCCTTTTTGGGAAAAACATGTACCTTGCACATAAAGGGTTCATTACTTGGCCCCAGCACAATCAATATTCTTAAAAGTCATATGCGACCATCTATTTCCTGGGCACATCAGGTACACACCTTCTGAGGTGTGCCCCTAACTGTCACTGCTTTAGCATTTTCTATATTTATTGTCCACGTCTTGCCATCCTTCTATACGTTATTTCACGACTCTTAGTCATTTCATACCTTTATTCTAGTGTTTCATTTACCTTTTGTGTCATTCTCATTCTACCAATATCGCTCTCTATCCTTGTCTATACCCTCATAATATAACCTTTCCTATGTCTAACTCCCTCCTCGCCTTTAGTTTTGAATAGGATTCTCACCAAGGGAAACATTTATCTTTCACACAAAAGGATTCATGCCTGGCCCGCTAATCTTTGAATTCTTTCAAGGTCATACTTGGCTAACGATCCCCAGGTACATCATGTATATCTTCCCAAAAAGAGAGGTATCACTACCTAACAATACTATTCTTCGGTACCATCCATGCTGAGGATCGTGCTAAATCCTTTCTATATCCTGAGGTCCCATTTCCTTTAAGACTATGTCCTTTAATGTCAATAGATTAATAACAGAAATAGTTACTTCTTACTAGGATTCCATCACCACTGAAGATGGAATAGCATTACCTTTTTCATTGTTATCTGGATTTCGGACTCATTAGGATCTTCTATACTTAAGCTATTGGGTACCACCATCACCTTACTCCTCCTATATTGCTAAGTCGATGCTTTATCTTTCCGGGTTTACAGCGCTTCCTTCGTATATAAAGGGAAAGTAGTCGCTCATACATTGAAATTTTAATATCCTACTCGCATATTTGGCGTATCAATAATCTGATTAGAATCTTTCATGGATTGACTTTGAATATGAGTTAACCAAGGTCTTTCTGATTATTATAAGAATTGAAACTGGGTAAAGCACGAGTTAGACTGGAATTTTCACAACACAGCTCTATTGCACGATTTATGAGATGAAAGAACATAAATTGTCCTTAAATGTCCGACAGCCTCTCACTTATAAGTGTGGTGTGCAATACACACATAAACAATACTCTGCTACACATGGATCACAAACTCCCTAGGATTTTCCTTCTCTGATACCAAGTTTATCACACCCCAAACTAGGAGGGGTGGCAAGAACCCGATGCCATGCTGGCCCGAGCGTACCACTCTGATGACCAGTTAGTTGTAGAAGTTGAACTTCCAGCCGACAAGGCCATACTGGGATATATCACAGCAACAACAATGGATAAGAAGGATTAACCCAACATATATACAACAAGACCGACAAGGTCCCAACATGGTCCAACAAAGTTAAACTTAGTCGACAATGCTATACATCAACACAGTATATACCAAATAAGTATGTGAGCCTGTACGAATGACTGAACTGACATATGGCCCGGAAAGGGCCCCAACCTACCCATATAATACATCTCTCCTCTAAAAATACTCCATATATATACAACCCAAAATCTCCGGGAAGACGAAGCTCACTTATGGACGGCTGAACTCAATAGCTCCTACTAAGGTGGCCTAGTAGAGTCTCTATCAAAATCTACGGCATGAACACAAGCTCCCCCGATAAAAGAGATGTCAGTACGAAATAATGTCTGATTATGTAAAGCATGAATGGCAAGGTAAATCGGTAATTTGTAAAGAAAAAAATATAAGTAATGTAAAATGATTAGCAATAAGGGAAGGGATAAGCAACCTGGGCCATATGGGTGAATAATGAAACTTTGAAACATCATACAACCTGTTTGGATATGTCTTTGCTATATAAACTATCCTCGTTTATATTGCAAGGTATAACATGTCATTAATCTTAGGTGTATGTATGAATATGTAAGTGCAATATGCACAATAATTTATGTATGTGTTGCGGAACGCGCATACAGATCTATATGTTGTGGAATATGAAACTCAATCCAATATATGTATATGTTGCAGAACGTGCAACCCGATCCTCTATATGTATATATTGAGGAACGTGCAACCCAATCCTCTATATATGTGTATCTTGCAGAACGTGCAACTCGAATCTCTATATATGTGTATGTTGCGGAATATGCGACCCAATCCTCTATCTGATCATGATTATATGCATGATATTAAGGTTAATGAAAACATGTCAATACCAATGAAAATAGGGGTGTGAACAACATACTTATGATAACAACGGCTCTTTCATCCATTTTGAAACTCATAACTCCTTGACTTTATTCTTTGAACAATTCTTGGTCGACTCAAAGATTATATCTTTCTAGAATGCTTCCTTTCAAAGACTTATGGTATTATCAGTAACCAACAACTGGATCATAAGAATATGAATAAGCGATAAACACTTCATAACATAGGACTTTGATAGACAATAGATTGGAGTTCTCATCGTTTCTTTTTTTGAAAACTAAAGCTCTTCTGGTTTTATGCTTTTGAATGAAAGGGATATCATTACATACCTTATCCAAGAAGCTATATGTCATGCTATAAGCTCTTGTACTCTTCACGACTGATTACCTATAACAAACAAAGGGTCGATATCAACATCTAATCCATGTTTAATTAAGAAACTTTACTTAGGCATCTAGTGATCATCTTAATATAAAAGGTTCTTAGACTTGTTAATAATAGGGTATTCATGTAATTTGCCCACACAATTCTCCAAAACATACACTCTTAGGTTTACAACATCAACAACCAGTATATTAGTACATTTTAACTCATATTTTGATCAAAATAGCCAACAAGTCAATATAGAATAATTTCATAGTGTTATGGGTTTCGATTAAGTAATTCCTCCCACAACTTATCCCAAATCATCAATTAATAACATATGTCAATAGAGGAGGATAAAATTTACCTCAATGCAACAAAACCTCCTTGAAACAACAAGGTTCCCTAATCTTAAGGGTTTCAAAAATTTCCTCTCTACAGAGATAATGATTTCTACGATTACCATGGGGATTATCACGTTAATCATGCATGATTTAACTAAGGACTGTCATAAATGTCATGGGATCACAAGAGAGGATTTAGAGGGCGTTTATGATTTGAATAGGGTGAAAAATGAAGTACAAATCTTGAAACCCAAATTAAAACCCGTCAATTTTTTCCACTGCCGTACTTTGACGGTGGGATTGACGGTCTGTCAATCATGAGATCAGAAATTCTTAGGTACTTTGATAGATCCCCATGGCAGTTTGATGGTCCGTCAATTGTCCCATAAAATGTCCATAGTTCCAGATTTTGTCAAAACTTATTTTCTTCGATCTGTTTAACTTTCAAACACTCTGAAACATCTGTAAACAAGTTATAAACCTTAGTTATCCTTTCATAGGGTCATTCCTCTTTCCGGGACTTTAAGTATCATTTGATGATGCAACAGAATGCGAAACTATGAGGTGTAATATGATATACCTTCTTTGCCAAAGAAAAGTGGCAAAGTTCTCAACATTAAGTGGAAATAATTAGCGATGAGGCTATGATTAATAGAGAAGGAGCGATGAATGCTAAACGGGTGCCTGATAAACACAAATAGGAAGAATTATGAAAACATAACAAAGTTAACAAAATACATTTCACAAGAAAATCGATGGGAAGTCGGTAATGGTAAGAGAAATCGATAAGGGGATTGGAATGAGACCTCAAAGTAGCAAGAATACCAGTAAAAGATAGGCATATAAATCTAAGCTTCTAGAGTCAAAGATGTAGATTATGATATCCATAAATTCAGGCTGACAAGGCCGTACTAGGATATATAATAACAACAACACTAGATAAGAGGGATAAACCCAACATATATACACAACTGGACCGACAAGTTCACAACATGGTTTAAGAAAAGATAGCTTCATCGACAAGGATACACATCAATATTATACATCTCGGAAGTACACTAAGATGAGGAATCTTTGAAGGAATTCCAATAAGTAATATAAAAAATGAACGAAGGATAGAGAGGGATTCTAATACCAATTAATAGGAGAGAACCCAAATCAGTAATAAGGATTGAGTCTAGTCACGATCCAAATTTGAACATGTCAAAACTGAGTCCCGTTGCGAACATTGCTAAGACATCTAAGGACATATGGGTGACAAGTAACGACGAACGAAGTCCGATGAGGGTATATGATGAGATAATAAAGAATGGTCCAAGAGAAGCAATAAGGAAAAGAACTAAAGGATAAGAATGAGGAAGCAAAAGATGGACAAATAGGTGATGGAAAAAATGTTGAACGCTGAATGAACTAAAGACCTCATAAGGATAATAATACTGTGACCACAACTTTAAGGATATTGGTACAACAGAAGTTAAAATAGAGGAACAAATATGACAACGTTTATTGTAGTATGGTAAATACGAAGGAAAACCAGTAGATCAATGCCTTGTAAAAGCAAAGCCTTCAGTGAAAAATGAGAAGGGGTGACTCCTAGGCTGCATTATGCATAACACATGAGAACTTCGGAGTAATGAAAAGTAAGTATACGCTCTTAGAATGAAGGAAATTCTAATTATGAAAGATCATAAGTTTGGAGCTAGAAAATATGGAAAGCCCTCAAGAAATAGAGTCGACAAAAGAAGAAATAATGATGGACATGAAATAATGTCTTGTTTTAATATTTAATGGATAAAGGGAACATAAGGAAATTAATTAGGTAATGATGTAGATCGATAAAGGATATTCGAGCGAATATTGAATACAACTAAAGAAGAATGAACTCATCTTTGAAGTATACCGCATCCCCAAGGAAGTATGCACAATTGAGGTATTATGAAAAGTAAGAAGTTTTGATGTAATGAACAGAAAGATAATGAACCATAGAGTCACATACTATTGCAAAGAGAGACATTAAGGGATTTACCAGAAGGAATCGCCCCAATGAAGTAGCAAGTGGCCATCCATGATAGAAGTCGGATGATACCTTTCGTAAGGTTATAAATAAAGGAACTTTCCCCTTATATTGGAAGATTGAGAAGTGACAAGGCGAAGCATTCTGCCTAAAATTCATTGGAATGTATTGTGACGTGAAGTAAAAGTAATAAAGGAAGTCTCACTAGGACACAAGGATTGAAAATATTGATTAACAACACATAAGAAGACTTACCCTTGATGGTCAAACTACTAGATAAGGACAATTGAGTAATCCGAAGATCATTATGATTTATCACATTATCGTTGGAAATTATTTTGGTTCGGAATATTTGAACCAAAGTGACTCGCCAGACTATACCACAAAAATGAATTTGTCTATACACTTGAAGTGATCGAAAGCTAATCTTACCGGTTATCACCAGCCATTATATAGTTGCTCATCATGGTAAGAAAACTAATAGAAGAAGAAGTTGAAAGAAGCTCTTTATAGTCAAGATATAAAGAGCTCTTTATAGTTGGAAAATATTTTGGTTTGGAATATTTGAACCAAAGTGACTCGCCAGACTATACCATAAAAAATAAATTTGTCTATACACTTAAAGTAATCGAAAGCTAATCTTACCGGTTATCACCAGCCATTATATAGTTGCTCATCATGGTAAGCAAACTAATGGAAGAAGCAGTTGAAAGAAGCTCTTTATAGTCAAGATATTCATCACCTCGTCCTAAGGTGATCAATAAGGAACTCAGTTAAAGTTATTGAACACGAGTAGAGAAGGAATGTATGGAACTTGAAAAGAGTCCGGAACAAGGATTGATGGTTACTAAAGTGGCATGTTATTAGTATGATAGGTAATGATCCATACATGACAAGAGAATATCATTTTTCTTAAGTTACAAAAGGGGAATAGTACCTAAGTAAACGATATCAGATTTGAGGAAATAAATTATGAGAGAATACTTAGATTAACAAGGAAATGAATTAAGAGAATGGATGTTAAAAGCAGGATTCAACTGTAAAAGGAAGAAACATTCCTTCGAAACGCAATCAAGAACATAATACTTAACTCAGTTGGGAACAACAGGAAAAAAAAAGCTTATTTAGAAATTTGCTTCACATGAGAGGGGAAAAGAGATTTATTGACAAAAGAAATTATAAGGCCAGTAGGGTGCTCTAAATTCATGAGTTGTGTAAGGATATTATCGAGAATGAATGAAGAAGAATAGAGGAAGAAGTGGATTCAGATATCCTCGACTCTGGCGATCATTGTTCCACAATCCTTAATTTTCATGTTACACTTCGTGCCTACAACTCTATCAACTAAATTCTATCAGAAAGAAAATTATCACCCAGAAAGGAAAGAAAAAAGCCCATATGTCAGAATATATTACAGCCCCCAGACAATTAGATCAGGGAATTATACTACTATATGAAAGTCGATGATGTACCAAAAGAGAAATGTTAATATAACCTGATTGAATGAAAGAATAAGATAATTTTGGGTCGAAAGGAACTCTATCAGAATGGTCATGGACCTCAGAACCACCCTACTCTAGTAATTCAGATTCTAGCTTTATGCTAGAATTCATGCGATATAACTCCTCTATTATATATGATTTATTAAGATTGGACCATATACTCTATGTAAACAAAGTTTTCAAAGCAAACATAGTGAGTGTAGCTGTGATGTCAGCAACAAGATATTAATGTAAGTTATGGCTGAACTCTCTTGGATTTTTATAAGTATAAGCGGTCGTGTGGGGCCGATTGATGTTATCTTAATGATATGTTTCCTTGTGTCATATTAGATATATGTTTTGATTGCTGACATGTTTGGATCGTCCTATTTACAAAGGAAACTCTACCAAAATTTCTGAAAAACTTAAGAGTTATGATATTTCCAACATTCACGGATGAATGTTCCTAAAGGGGGAAGGATGTTACACCACATAGTTTCGCGTCCCGCTGTGACGTTAATGGATATCGAAGTCCCGGAATGAGGTACGACCTTGTAGAATGATAATGAAGGTTTACAACTTGGTTATGGAAGTACCGAGGTATTTGGGAGTTAAACGGATCAAAAAAGTATGTTTCGACGAAAATAGAAAAACTGGGAATTTGATGGGAAGATCGATGGACTTTCAACATTCCCCACCTGAATCATCAATCTCCCTACCATTTTGACAGGAAGATTGATGGACCATTGAACGTTTGACTGTCTGTCAAATGTACCATATTTTTATGGAGGTGCAAATTAGGTATGAGTTTATATTGGGATTTTCTGATTTGGTGTTTATTCTCCTTCAATACCAAACCTTAGAATACTCTACAAACCCTCTCCAGGATATGTTAAGACCTCAAGATCAAGACTAGTTCAATTAGAAAAGATTAACACCATAAATTTCGTAACTATCATAGAATTCATATTTTCTGTGTCAAGATGGTTTTAGGAAAACCCTTGCAAATAATATTACTCATTGTTTTGGAGGAGATTATGAAGTATTAAGGTAAATTCTATCCTCTTCTATCTATTTTTATTGTTAATTTGTGATTTTGGAAGAAGTTATGAAAAAGTTTTCATGATCAAAACATTGCAAATTTATGAAATCTTTGTAATATGAATTGATGAGTTGTTTTACACTAAATATGAGTCGAATTGGATAATGGAGTTGATAGTATACGTTATGGATTAAGGAATGTAAGGTTTGAATGTTTTTGAGACTAATTTACAAAATGTTTTCCGTATAAGAAAAAAATTAGGAATTATTTATGCGTAATATTTATCGAAGAACACCTAGCTAAGGTTTTATGGAAATTGTAATTGGATTAAAGCATGGGATAGTGTTTACGGAAGTCAATAAGATACCTAAGTCATGTTTTATGAAATTTAGATTCGATATTGATATTACTTCCTTATATGATATAGATTATCATTCATAAGAAGAGCGAGGACTTATAAAATGATTGTAGCGACAAAAACCAGGTATGTAAGGGTATCCCTTTCTTTCGAAGCATGAAATTTAAGGAGTTATCATTTCCAAAAAGGAAATGCTAAAAGCTTTGTACTATTATATCTTGAAATCTCTTGTCGAGATTTATTCCCTAAGTATTCTTATTCTTGAAATTCTCGTTGTTGGTTACTGATTGTCTCATAAGTCTTTGGAAGGAAGCTTTCAAAAATATAGTTGTCGAGTCGACCAAAGAGTCATTCTGAGAGTAAAGTCAAAGGGTTATAAATTTAAAAAATGGCCAAAGAGTCGTCGTTATTATAGCCTTTTGTTCACACCCCAATTTTCATTGGTATAAACATATTTTCATTGGAATTGATATAATGCTTATAATCATGATCATATAGAGGATCGGGTTGCACGTTCAGCAATATATACATATAAAGGATCGGGTTGCACGTTCCGCAACATATACATATATTGGATTCGTTTGCATATTTCACAACATATAAATATATTGGATCGGGTTGCACATTTCGTAACATATACATATGATGGATCGGGTTACATGTTCTGCCATACACACACAAAAACTAGGGTGCATATTCATACATACACCTATGATTAATCACCTGTTATACCTCACACTATAAGTTGAGGACAATTATACAGTAAAATCCTAGTAAGACAGATTTTATTTTAAAGTTTCATTATTCGCTCTGTGTGGCCCCTAGGTTGCTTATGCTTTTCCTTACAACTATTCATTTTACATTGCTTATATGCTTTTCTTTACAGTTTGCATATTCATATTGTTATTCATATTTTACATACTCAGTACATTATTTCGTACTGATGCCCCTTTTCCGAGGACACTACATTTCATACCGCAGTTGTACATAGAGATGCAGATGCTTTCCTCAATGTCGGACTCGACCCAACTGAAGGTTGTCATGCTCCTTTTATCTGAAGTTATGCCGTGACCTGGTAGGTATGACAGATTAGCATATGTATACAATTGGGTATGGCAGGGCCTTGTCCCGACCAGATGTTGTCATAGTACTCTTTGGAGACTTGTAGAAAGTTGTGTTGCATTTGACAGTCGTGTGTGGCTCTGTCTGCCTCCCTAGTATAGTTAGTGTGCTTATGTTGGCCTTGTTAGCCTTGTTAGCCTTGATATTTATATATATGTATGGTTTGAGCCTTTTATGAGTGTAGGTGGTTATGTCTTTAATAAGTAAAGTATATGTCAGAGGCCTAGTTGGCCCATCAGTTATTATTTATATCACAGGTATCAGGATCAGTATGCTCGGGCCTTAAGGTACCAGGTGCCGGCCACAATCCCTAAGGTTTGGGTGTGACAAAATTCCTTCTTTCATTTTCACTAACTCTGGATTATCAAATTGCCTTGCTTTAACCTCTGCTACCAAGGATAATTCTGCTATATTCTGAACCGTAGTGCTTCCATCACCAGTATCAAGTAGGTGTACACTCAAGATGGCCAACCGACACAAATCTTAAGTGATATCTAACTTACTGGGTTCAACGTGGCTCAGAATACCCACTAACTTATGACTCAAGGCATCGGCTATAGCATTAGCTTTCCCAGGATGGTATAGAATATCAACATCATAATCCTTCAATATCTCAGCCATCTTCTTAGCCTCAAGTTCAACTCTTTCGGCCGAAATATATATTGTAAGCTCTTATGATCGGTAAACAAATCAACATGAATTCCATACAGGTAATGACGCCATATCTTTAAGTGAAATATAACAACCGATAGCTCAATGGCATTAGTTGGATAGTTTAGCTCGTGCTTCCTCAACTGTCTTGAAGCATATGCAATAACATTGTCATGCTACATTAGGATATAGCCTAAGCCAAATTTTGAAGCGTCATAATAAACAACATATCACTTGGTACTTTCTGGAAGTGCCAAGACATGAGCGGATGTGAATCTATTCTTTTACTCTTGAAAACTTTGTTCACACGCATCTAACCACTGGAATTTAGTCGCTTGTGGGTGAGCTTTGTTAGAGCTGCAGAGGTAGAAGAAAAGCCTTCCATAAATCTTCGATAATAACCCGCTAAACCCAAGAAGCTACGTACTTCAATAGGAGTTGTGGGTCTTGGACAATTCTTTTCATCCTCAATCTTCTAATTATCCATTTTAATGCCTTCTTAAGAAACTATATGTCCTAGAAAAGAAACAGAGTTCAACCAGAACTCATATATAGAAAACTTGGTGTATAACTTACGATTCTGAAACGTCTGTAACACCACTCACAAGTGATCCACATGATCTGCTTTTGTACCCTTATATATCAGAATATTATCAATTAATATGATTGCAAAGACATCCAAGAATGGTTTGAATACCTAATTCATTAAGTCCATTGTATCACCTCATACCCTTAACTTACGCAATGTTTATGATTCAGAGGTTTAGGATACCAAGGTAGGGAGTTTAAAGTTGAAAACCAGTTTCAGTTCGGCTGATTAAGTTTGATGCCAGGATCGACGGACCGTCAAATTGTTTGGTCGATTTTGTTCGTGAAATTAATGGAACCTAGTGGATTTTTATGAACTGTATAATAATCGATCCACCCTTTTTGACCGTCTGAAATCTCTCAAGTTTTGAAGTCACTGTAAAAGTTGTTAATTAATTAAATTAATTCGACAGTCTATTTTATGGACCGTACAATATAAGTATGTAGACTTAGTTCTAAAAATTAGATTTTTCATATTCTCAAACCCTAGAATGAAGACTCTCTCTTTCCAACAATCTCCTACACTAAGTTAAGCCTTTTTCACGTGATTATATGTAATTCTAATGTAATCCTAATGAATTTAAGTAGAATTCAATGTTCTTAACCTAGAGTTTTACATGATAAACCCAACTTAAGGTTCAGGGTTCAAGCATTAGGTTTCTACACCAAAGTTTTGATTTTTAAGACCCATATTGGAGCGATTAAGGTATGTAGAGCTTCTATCTATGTGTGAGAACATATTTAATCATCCCCATGACTCGTTTATCGAGATTACTATGGATTACATTAGATATTGGGATTTTTTTACCCTAGTTCATGAAAAGACTAAAACTTGTGATTATAACATTATAGTTGTTCATAATTATCACTTTGATTATTGTAAACTCAATGCGTAATCAATATAAACTTGTGTTTGATATCCATGAGTCTCAGTATAGAATATTTAGCATGTTAAAGTTGCAGTACTCATAATCAGTTCAGTATTTCTTGTTCAATATTTCATATTAGTATATTTCAGTAGTCCAATATCATGTTGAGCACCTATATTTTGGGACAAAGGCCACATATTATTTTGGGCTTAAATCTAGAGTTATTATATACGTATACTTAGGCCCGAGGCCACAAATTTGTGCACATATATTGGGCATAAGGCCGCAGTTATTTTCTACTTGAGTTAAACAGATGATTCTCCATTTCAGTACTGGAAGTATTCTTATTATTTTCTTCTTATTCAGTTATCAGTTTCGATTTCAGTTCTAGATTTAGTACAATATCTGTTTGTTGATTTGGGTTTCCCTTTTCCCGAGAACCCCTCAGCTATTAATTTCTTTCAATTACTTTACATACAATACAATTCAAATGTACTAAACTCTCTTTTCATGAGGCCTATACTTCATGGTGCAGATACCGAGTTTCAGGACGACAAATATGCTCAGTATGATTGCTTCAGTATCAGCTGCTTGGTGAGCTCCATCTCATTCGAGGTGTTATTTTATTATTTCAGTATTATATTTTGAGATAAAGGTATGCCAGGGCCTTGTCCTGGTAGTCAGTTTTCAGTCAGACTCATGTTAGAGGTTTCATACAATAGACTAGTTTAGTATGTTAGACATGCTAGTATTTACTATTTTAGACTTATGATATTTTCAGACTTCTTCCGCTATGATTATTTTATATTATAAACTCAGTATTATGTTTTGCATGTTTTAAATCATTACTATAGTATGTTTTGATGCCCATACTGATTCAGCAGCCATGTGGTTCACTCAGTCACATATAGCCAGGCACCAAGTGACGTGTTTATCCAATGCCATGGTTTGAGACATGAGAAATCTTGTTATCAGAGCAATAGGTTCAATTGTTTTAGGGAGTCTATGAAATCGTTTCCAAAAGGGTCATTATTATGTGAGGTCCCCACACATGTAAACAGTTGACCACCAAGACATCTAGGATTGTATCACTTCTTTCATACTCTAGATCGTGCTGTTAGAGTTGTACCTTCAGGACATCCTTCTAACTCGTATGTGTTGCGTATTTCCGAAAAAAGGGTAGCCCGGTGCACTAAGCTCCTGCTATGCGTGGGGTCTGGGGAAGGGTCGGTCCACAAGGGTCTATTGTACGTAGCCTTACCTCACATTTCTGCAAGAGGTATTGCGTATTTCAAAAAATTCCTGAGAAATGGAAAACAACTACCAGCAAAAAAGTTGTTACTAGTGTTGCTCGCCTGGAAGATGCTTCGGCTCAAGCAGCCAATTATGGTATATCCCCTCCACCCAATGCTATAGGGCCTACGAAGATCCCAATTTTGTCACCCAGTTCTACCGACTCGAATATTAACAGAGCTATTCAACTACTCAACCTAATAGTGGCTACGCAGGCCCAAACATTAGGGAACGACTCCAAGTATGGGGACTAATGGGGAGTCATCTAGTTCCAGGACTCATGAGTTTCTTCGTATGGACCCTCCGGTATTCACAAGATCAAGCAAGACAGAGGATACAAAAAATTGTATTAATGGGATGCATAAAATCTTTCATGCTATACATGTTACTAAGGTAGAGGCAGCGGAGTTTGGAGCTTACCAGTTGTAAGATGTTGTCAATATTTGGGATGAGTCATGGGAATAGTCCTGCAGGGAAGATGCACCTTCAGCAACATGGGATGAATTTGTTGATGCTTTTATTGAGCACTTTCTGCCAGTTGATGTCAGGGAGGCAATGGCCGTAAAATTCAAAAAGCTTAAGCATAATAGCAGGAGTGTGCATGAGTACTATCTTCGGTTGGTCTATTTGGTAAAATTTGCTCCACATATGGTTCCAAACACGAGGGCCTGAGTTAGGCATTTCGTGTATGGTCTTGATCCCCATTTGTATGATGAAGCTAATATTATAGCTCAGAATAAAGAGATGACTATTACAAAGATGGTTGTCTTCGTACATGGTAATGAGAATAGGTTAAAGGAAGATGAATCCTTATAGAAAGAGAAGAACATGGAGTTTAACAAAAGAGCTAAGTCCTCAAGTAACTTCAGTCATGGTAGAGGTGGAGGCAGACAGTTCTTCAATAACAAGTCATCAGGACTTGCTCCATCTTTAACCAGTACCCCAGCCATAATGTTTAGGAACGATAATAAAAATAAGAACATCATAGCAGCCGGTTCATAGTCACAGATCAGCAATGGCTATAGGGGTTTCCAGCATCCTACTTGCAACACATGTGGTAAGAGGCACTTAGGGGTGTGTCATTCAGGCATGGATGGTTTCTTTGGGTGTGGTCAGCAGGGTCACTTTTTGAGGGATTTTCCATCTACAAGTCATGGTATTAGTGGTAACATAGCTCAGTTCAATAATTCAGCAGTCAATTGCAATTCTCAAGCCCAACTAGGGCATGGTGCGACTAAGTTTGGTAACAAAGGCGGAGGTCCAAAATGCCTATATGTTTTAGCCAGCTGTCATAATACAGAGGCTTGTACCAATGTCATCACATGTATATTAATGGTATTTACTCTTAACATTTATGCTCTTATGGATCCTGGATTCACTCAATCATATGGAACCCCTTTTGTTTCTAAGAAGTTTGAGATAAAACCAGAAAATTTACATGAATGTTTTGAGGTATCCACTCCAGTTGGTGAGTCAGTTATAGACAAGCGGGTATATAGAGGTTGTCCGGTTAAAATATATCACCACATTACTGTAGCCGATTTGTAGGGTTAGAAATGGTAGACTTTGATGTAATCATGGGTATGGATTGGTTGTCTTCATGTTATGCCATGGTAGGTTGTAGACCAAAATTGTGAAATTCGAGTTTTCAGGTGAACCAGTCATAGAATGGAAGGATGATGCAGTAGCACCCATGAGTAGGTTTATTTACTATTTTAAAGCCAGGAAAATGATATCTAAGGGGTATATTTACCATCTAGTTGGGGTTAGGTATGCATATTACCAGACCCCAACTCTTCAGTCAGTACCAGTTGTAAATGAGTTTCCAGATGTCATTCCCGAGAATCTTCCTGGAGTTCCTCTTGATAGGGAGATTAAGATCATAATTTATCTACTTCCCGGAACTAAGCCGATATCTATTCTACCATATATAATGGCTCCTGTAGAGTTGAGAGAATTAAATGCTCAGTTGAAAGATCTCATTGATAAGGGATTTATTTTACCAAGTGTCTCACCATGGGGTGAACCAATCTTGTTTGTTCGAAAGAAAGATGGATCTTTGTGTATGTGCATTGCCTATCGGCAGTTGAACAAGGTTACTATTAAGAACAAATATCCTCTTACTAGAATCAATGATTTATTTTACCAAATTCAGGGTGCTCAGTGTTATTAAAATAATGACCTTGGATAAGGATACCATCAGCTTAAGGTTAAGGAAGTTGATATTCCAAAAACCGCCTTCAAAATCCATTATGGTCATTTCAAATTTTGTGTCATGTCGTTCCGATTAATGAATGCCCCAGCTACTTTTATGGATCTTATGAACTGGGTCTTTAAGTCTTATCTTGATCTTTTCGTCATTATCTTCATTGGTGATATTCTAGTATATTCCCCTAGTGAGGCTAATCATGTAAAACAACTCAGAATTGTATTACAGACACTTCAGGAATGCAAGATTTATGCTAAGTTTTCCAAGTGTGAATTTTCGCTTAAGAATGTGGCATTCTTAGGCCATGTGATTTCAGGCGAAGGCATCCAGGTTGACTTCCAGAAAATAGATGTTATTAAGAATTGGCCCAGACACACTTCTGCTATAGATATTCAGTGTTTCTTGGGTCTGGCATGCTATTAAAGGCTTTTCACGGAAGGTTTTTCTTCTATCTCAGCTCCATAGACCAGATTGATTCAAAAGAAAGTCAAATTTCAAAGGTCAGATGCCTGTGAGCATAGTTTCGAGGAATTGAAAATGAGATTGACTTTTGTTCTAGTATTGTCATTGCCAGAGGGAACCAAGGGGTTGTATTATATTGTGATGCATCAGGCATTGGTCTTAGAGGCATTTTAATGCAGCATGTTAAGGTTATAACTTATACTTCTAGGTAGCTTAAGCCTCATGAAAAGAATTATCCAACTCATGACTTAGAATTAACAGCTGTGATTTTTGCGCTTAAGATATGGCATAACTATTTTTATTGAGCTCACGTTGACATCTTCACAGATCACAAAAGCCTTTAGTATATTTTCAAACAACGGGAGTTGAATCTTAGGTAGATGAGGTAGCTCTAATTAATTAAGGACTATGATGTAGATGTTCTCTACCATTTGGGAAAAGTGAACGTGGTAGTCGATTCTCTTAGTCGGCGATCCATGTGAAGTTTATCTCATGTTGAGGAAGGTAAGAGGACCATGACGAAGGAGATTCATCAACCAGTCAGTTTAGGTGTTCAACTTTTGGACTCGGAAGATGGTGGCGTTATTGTCCAGAATTGGTTTGAACCCTCCTTAGTAGCCGAAGTAAAGGAGAAGTTATTTAGTGATCCCTACCCGTTGCAGCTGAAAGAGGGGATTCACAAGCATAAGACTATGTCTTTTTAACAAGGTGGAGATGATAGTACTTTGAGGTACCGACGTAGATTATGTGTTCCAAATATGGACGGACTCAGAAAGAGGATCATGGCAGAAGCTCATAATTCCAAGTATCTATTCACCCAGGTTCCACAAAGATGTATCATAATATTAAGGGGATTTATTGGTGGAACGATATGAATAGGAATGTGGCAGACTTTGTAGCCAAGTGTTCGAATTTTTAGCAGGTGAAAGTCGAACACTAGAGGCCTAGTGGATTGGCTCAGAATATTGATATTCACGTCTGGAAATGGGAGATGATAAGTATGGACTTCATAATTGGTTTTCCTCACTCAGCCCGAAGGCATAATTCAATTTGGGTGATTGTAGACTGACTTGCTAAATCATCCCACGTCTTACTAGTAAAGACCACAGATTTAACAGAGGTTTGTTCTAAGTTGTATATGCAATAAATTGTCATGCTTCATGGGACCCTAGTATCTATTATTTCGGATCGTGGTGCTCAGTTCACAACGCACTTTTAGAAGTCTTTCCAGAAAGGATTGGTTACCAAGGTAAATCTCAGCACAACTTTTCATCCTTAGACAGATGGCCAGGAAGAACGTACTATTCAGTCCCTTGAGAATATGTTAAGGGCATGTGTTCTCGCTTTTAAAGGTAATAGGGATGATCATTTCCCTCTCATTGAATTTCCTTATAATAACAGTTCTCATGCTACCATCTATATGGAAACGTTTGAAGCTCTGTATGGGCGAAAGTGTAGATCACCAATTGGTTGATTCGAAGTTGGTGAAGCAGAGTTTTTAGGACCTGACTTGGTCCATAGTCTATGGATAAAGTCAAGTTGATTTAGGAGCATTTGAAAATAGCTTAGAGTCGCCAGAAGTTCTACTAGGAAGTGAGGCGCAAGGACTTAGAGTTTTAGGTTCATGATTGGGTATTTCTTAAAGTCTCACCTATGAAGCGTGTCATGAGGTTCGGAAAGAAAGGGAAGATTAGTCCCAGATATATCGGACCATATAGGATTTTGAGGAGAGTTGGCCATGTGGCTTATGAACTTCAATTTCCACAAGATCTAGTTGATGTGCATCCAGTGTTTCATGTATCCATGTTGAGAAAGTATGTGGGAGACCTGTCGTTTGTTGTCTCTATCGACTCCATTACAATTAACGAAGGTTTGACCTATGAGGAGATCTCATTGGCTACTTTGGATTGTCAATTTCGAAACTTAAGAACTAAGAAGTTTCCTTAGTTAAAGTGTTATAGAAAAGTCAGAATATTGAGGAGGCTACATGGGAAGCCGAAGAAGACATGAAGTCCAGATATCTGCACATATTTGAAGAACAAGCACAAAATATTTAAGGTAACTAACCTTTACATACGTACCTCTAATTCAGTTTAGTAATTCAATTCAGTCTTAGTATAGTATTCAATTTAATATTGATGTTTTCATAACAGCTCAGTATCCCCATGTTTATGACAGCCATATTTAAGGTCCATTCTCATTCTTAACCATGATCCATCATTCGAGGATGAATGATCCCAAGGGGGAGATATTGTAACACCTTATACTTTAAAACTAGGCCATGTTTATGATTCAGGGGTTTAGGAAACCAAGACGCAGAGTTTAAAGTTGAAAACCATTTTGAGTTATGTGGATTAAGTTTGATGCGAGGATCTATGGATCATAAAATATTTTATGGACCATCAAATTGTACCATCGATTTTGTTCTTGAAATTGACGGAACCCAGTGGATTTTTACGAATCATATAATAATCGACATTCCATCCTTTTTTAACATCTAAAGCCTCTCAAGTTTTGAAGTCACTAGAAAGTTGTGAATTAATTAAATTAATTCAATTGTCTATTTTACAGATCATAGAATTATTGACCGACCATTAATGTCAACCGTCGATTTCATCCGACTGCAAACAATATAAATACGCAGACTTAATTCTAAAAAATATTTTTTTATATTCTCAAATCCTAGAACGAAGGCTCTCTCTTCCCAACCATCTCCTACACCAAGGTAAGCCTTTTTCACGTGATTCTATGTAATTCTAACACAATCCTAATGAATTCTATATAGAATTCAATAATCTTAACCTAGGTTTTTCAAGATAAACCCAACTTAAGGTTCAGGGTTCAAGCTTTGGGTTTCTACTCCAAAGTTTATATTTTTAATAGATGTATTGGAGCGATTAAGGTATGTAGATCTTCTATAAAAAGACTAACTTGTTATTATAACTTCATAGATGTTCATAATTATCACTTTTATTGTTGTTAACTCAATGAGTAATCAATATGGATTTGTGTTTGATATCCATGAGTTTCAGTTTAGAATATTGAACATGTTAAAGCTCCAGTACTCATAAACAGTTCAGTATTTCATGTTCCGTATTTCATGTTAGTGTTTCTTATCAGAATACTTCAGTAATCCGCTGTCATGTTGAGCACCAGTATTTTGGGCCCAAGGCCACAAATTATTTTGAGCCCAAGGCCACAGTTATTGTATACGTATACTTGGGCCCGAAGCCATAGATTTGTGCACATATATTGGGCTAAGGCCACATTGATTTATTACTTTAGTTAAACAAGTGATTCTCTATTTCTATACATGAAGTATTCTTATTATATGCTTCTTGTTCAGCTATCAGTTCTGATTTCAGTTCCAAATTCAGTACCGTATTTGTTAGTTGATTTGGGTTGCCCTTTTCCCAAGCACCCCTCAGCTATTTATTTCTTTCAGTTGCTTTACATAAAGTACAATTCAAATATACTAACGTCCCATGGCATGGGGCCTGCACTTCAAGACGACGGATCTACTCAGTAGGATTGCTTAAATATCAACTGCTTGGTGAGCCTCATCTCATTCGGGATGTTAGTCTATTATTTCAGTATTATATTTTGAGATAGAGGTATGCCAGGGCCTTGTCCTGGTAGACAATTTCAGTCAGACTCATGTTAGAGGTTTCATACACTAGACTAGTTCAGTATGTTAGACATGTCAATAATTACAATATTTAGACTTCTTCCTCTATTATTATTTCAGATTATAAACACATTATTTATGTTTTGCATGTTTTAATCATTAATATAGTATGTTTTGATGCCCATGTTGATTCGGCGGACATATGATTCGCTCGGTCACATGTAATCAGGCACTGAGTACTGTTTTTCGCCTAGGCCATGGTTCAGGGTGTGATATCCATAAAGGTTGTTGGTGCATTGGTAAGACCAAAGGACATCACAAGAAACTCAAAATGACAATATCGTGTCCTGAAAGCTGTCTTAGGTATATCTTTCTCCTTCACCGTCAGCTGGTGATACCCAAATCTCAAATCAATCTTTGAGAAGTACCTAGCATCCTATAATTGATCAAACAGATCATCGATCCTCGGAAGTGGGTATTTATTCTTAATGGTGACTTTATTCAACTGCCGATATTCAATGCAAATTCTCAAAGAATCGTCTTTCTTAAGAACAAATAGTACAGGTGTACCCCACGGTGAAGTACTAGGCTTGATAAAGCCTTTCTCCAATAAATCCCGCAGTTGCTCCTTCAACTCCCTTAGCTCAGCAGGAGCCATTCTATAAGGAGGAAAATATATCGGCTCAGTAACTAGGAGTACATCAATAGTAAACCCAATCTCCCTGTCTGGAGGAATACCCGGAATCTCATCTGGAAATATATTCGGAAATTCACTCATTACTAAAACTTACTGAATGGTTGGAGGCTCTACATATGTATGTCTAACTTGAACTAAATGATAGATACAACCATTAGAAATCATCTTTCTTGTCTTTAGGCAGGAAATAAACCTGCCCCTAGGCTAAGCTGATATTCCCTTCCATTCTAAGGTCGACTAACCTGGAAAATTAAACTTAACAACCTTTATTCGACAATCGATATTGTCATAAAATGAATCCAACCAATCCATACCCATAATATCGTTTAAATGCACTATTTACAACTCAGCTAGATCAACTGAAGTCTGGCAGTTACAAATTGTCACATCACAATTCTGATAGACTCACCTAGCCACAATCATTTCACCAACAGGCGTAGCCACTTCATATGGTATAGATCACAAATCTGGCTCAAACCCAAACTTACTAGCAACAAAGGGTGTAAAAAAGGACAATGTAGAGCCAGGATCTATCAAAGCATACACATAATATGTTAAGACAGATAGTATACTTCTGACAACATCTAGAGACGTCCTTAAATCCTGTCGACTTGATAGAGCATAATGCAGCTCATACCACCTCCTGAAATAAACGTTCCACCTCTACCAGCTGATAACTAAGACCAACGTCTAGTAGGATGCACTAAGTAGATGACTCGGAAGCTGAACTAGTCGGCTTTTCCATACCACCCTAACCTCTCTACGACAATACCTCGTTAGATGACCCAGATGGCCATATAACAAGCATTCAAACCATACTAACAATGCCCAAAATATGACCTCCTGCAATTACTACATTACTGCAGCGGCAACTCATCTGACCAGAACTCCACTGCTGCTCAGAACCTGATGCTCCGGAGCTCTCACCATGCCTAGATTGGGCATAACAATCATATCCCTAACCCTAATATTGGAATATTGCTGGATGGGGTGGTCATGCAAAATATTAGGGCCTAAAATCACCTTGAAACTCTCCACGATGACTGGTGAACCTCGCCCTCTTCTGTTGCTCATTATTAGCCTGATGTATCACTCGACAATCGCGCTTGTGCTCCTCTAAATTATGGCATAGTACTAAATTTGAGAAATATCCATATTACTGAGCAGGGATACTGTCGTACAATCGTCAATCAAATATGGCTCAAGACTGGCGACAAACCAATGAACTCTGGCCCACATAGTCTCTGCCATAGAAGGATCATATCTGGCTAATGAATCGAACCAGAGACTATTCTCAAACACTCATACTAACTTGCCAAAGTTTAAGAAAATGATTGGCCCTAGACTCGCGAATTTTCAAAGGAAAATAATGATCCAGAAAGGCCTCTATACAATATTTCAAGACTACTGGCGAGGTATCATGTACCCTAGACTAATCCCATCCTCATACAAAAGAATGGAAATATCTCAAAACCTGAAGGTGGCAAACTCTACTGCCTCGGTCTCTATAGCATGCATAACCCTGAAAATCTTATGAAGGTGATTCATAAAATTCTAAGGATCCTTATTCGCATTTGACCCTATCAACTCTAGAGGAATCAATGATAAGAACTCCCAAACTCTCGAACTCCCAAGCCCTTCTATAGACCCAACACTAGCCGGTACTCTTGGTTGCCTCTGTGTAGCCCTTATCTGAGTCAGTAAATGCACCGCACTCCTGATGTCCTGATCAGATGGAATAGAAAGAGGAATAGGAGGCTGAACTGGTGGTGCTGTCTCTCTGGGGTGATCCTTAGTTTATGGAGGAATCGGAGATGGCAGAGGGGGTGTCTCTCCTTGAAACTCATATTGGGCCGCACTACCAGGCGGTGCCCAACTCGTACCCTCTCCTACAGTGGCATCAACTCTCTGACTAGCTGAAGTTCGCCTAGTAACAGGCATTTTTGAATAATTTGTATCGAAAACATAACTTAGACTTGAATTGCTTATAATCATCTCTATAGCACGATCTGGGATCAGAAAGAAGGGTAACTAAATCCTAAATGCACTGTATCCTCCTGCCTATAAATGTGGTGGACTACACCTCCATAAATAGATACCACTAGATATGAATTGTAGAGACTCTAGGACTAACTTGCTCTGATACCAAGTTTCCTCGGGGTGTGTGGCCGACACCCCATGCTCTAGTGGCCTGAGTGTACCTAACTGTAACTAGTGCGCTGGATGCAATTAAGCATACATCAGCCCCTAGGGCCAAGCTAAAACACAAGTAAGACTAAAATAGGCCGACAATGCCATACACAAGATATATAAGGATTAGGGATTAACTCATACATAACAAAGAAATATAGTATGGTCAGGATAGGATCCCGGCCTACCCATATGATTTGTACAATTCAAAATGCTCTAGACACCTAAATATGGAATCTCTGAAAGATTTGGAGCTTACAAATCAACTGAACTTATCACTGCCTACTAGGAGTGTCTAGTTGGCTGTCTCTCAGTACATGCATGCATGAAATGCAATACCCCTGAGAAAAGGGATATTAGTACAAATATAATGTACCGAGCATGTAAAGAAACTAAAATAGCTTAAACTAAAATAATCAATAACTATAACTCAAAGATACTCTGAGTACACTTACCTGCTCTAACACAATGCATACGAAAACTAATAACATAGCTAGCCGGCCATATATAGGGCTTGGTGTATATAGCACAAGCTGATAGGATAGGTATCTCACTAGGACATAGTCTAGGTAACTCACCAGCCGATGGATCAAGCGTCTCACTAGCTCGTAGGCTAGGTATCTCACTAGCTCATAGGCTAGGTAATGTAATCAGCCGATAGACCATGATGAACTAAACAATAACGATTAACATATGATAGATGAAGTAACAGATACCATCAACCATACACTAGGCCCAACAAATCTATGCCAATATATCAAGCAAGAACAAAGATAAAGGACGTAAACGTACTCCAGACAAAGGACAATCAAGCTACGAAAATGGAATATTTCTTTAGACATTCTCTTCTTCTAGAGCTTGGAACAAAGTTCGGAAGGTCATGTTTTGAAAGGAGGGTTAGGAATTACATACCTTTGTCAATAGCTCATGAGTCCTCGAATGCTCTACGAATGATAATATACTTTATATGAATGATTCAGATTAAGATCGAATAAATAGACTATAAGTTACTTCACTTAGATATTTCATCGAGCACCTAATGTGCTTGGCACTTCCATAGTCTTTAACAATGGCAACTAAACAACAAGACAATTTCTTTAACTCTAATTAACCTCCCTATCTTCCTTATACCACAACCAACAATATTGGTCCATCCAACATCAATTAACAACTCTAAATAAGTAGTTCAACATCAACACAATATCACTAAGTTCTTTCAAATATGGAGCTACAAGCTTTAAGTAATCCACTTACTACAACTTCTAGGTACTTAATCACAACAAGAAGATAAGGCTTACCTCAAGGGACGCAAAACACTCTATAGAACACCTTTCTTATATACAAACAACTTCCACAACACTCAAAAGGAAAGGGAGAGTAGTAGCGTAAGCTTACTATCACCCAAGTGAGAGAATCATATTGTTTTGCTTAAGAGATCTTACTTTGATAATAAATGACTCTTAGAGAACCTTAAGAGAGCTTCTAGGAATTACTTAGGGTTAAACGTAAGATGAAATGAGGTCTGGTCGACCTTGGGCATATTTAAAAACTTGAAAAACTTTCCATCGCCATTACTTTCACAGTCCATTTGACAGACAGTTAAATGGAAAACGGTCTGTGGCATGGACCATTAAAATGAACCACCTTCAATAACCTTTCTGTTTTTCTTTTACGATGGCAGAGCCACCATTTGATGGGTTGTGAAACTTTTCACAGTCCGTGAAAGTTGTCCAACCTTGCGACCTTTTATCGAACTTGTTTCTTTCGATTCGTTTGACCTCGAAACCTTTAGGCACCCTGTTAATACTTTATTACAACCTTCATTAATCTTATAAGGGTACCATGACCTTTTCAGATTATTTTAGCTTGCTTACAATGACGTACAAAGTAATGGGGTGTAACATATATCCTACCCAGTCATCTCCTTACAATCCCTATTAGATGAAACAAAATAATGTCATTTCATACTTTGAGACTTTTATCTTTATATTATTTATTCATCTTAAATGATGATGTATAATCCATTAAATGTAACTTAAAACCATATACGTTATTCATTTCCACTAGGGCTCATGTCTCGTCGGCTAATATGTGAAGCAATTTTCATCATACACCTTAAGGACGATATTATATAATAGTATTCAATAATTTATCAACATGATTCATCTTATAGGAGGTATTTTAATCCCATGTAACACTTGAAATCCTTTCTTCTTGAACTATTACTTTAATTGTAGACTATATTCTTAAATGATATTATCTTATCGCTTATCATTGTACTCACTTGTTCTGCTATTAGGGTAGCATTCCACCTCTTCGAAATTCTTCTAATCTTATACTCCTTTGATTTCATTCAGGCTATATCGGACTCTCTATAGCTTGGGAAACCATCATCTCACTTCTTTTGATAGGATTAATCCTATGGTATTACCTATCATCATCACTTCCTCACTCACTTTCTCTTACCCTTACTTTTATCCACCTAAAACCTTGTCGTACTACCATACTTCGGCTTACGACCTACACTTATCTGCTCATAACTATTTGTAACCTTCCTCTTAACTTACTAACATCAAAGACTTTCTTATGTTATTCTAGAACCTTACGCGAGACATCACACTGCTCTAACTTCTCTTTACTCTCGTAATTGGACCTCCTGGTACATTAAAACCATAATCTAGAAGATATGCTACTAACGGTACGTCTATCATTTCTGAATACTGAATCATAGAACTTCCGACCCTCTATCTGAAGTCTAGACTATTTACAATATGTCATACTTAGCTATCTCATACCTCATTTACCTTTAACTCTTTACATCAGAACATCATACCTTATTCTCTAATACTTTCATAACTATCCTCATGCATAGGTGGGATTAATATCCATACCATAAGCTATAACATAATACTTCCACCTCAGATGCATATATACTCTGGTAGAAACTTCACACTCACTCATCACAAGCATGAGTCGACATCAAGTTCTTATGACTCAGCTTTACTGTAGAATCTGTAATATCAAAGAAAGGTAACCAATGCTAAATGCCCTGTAGCCTCCTGATTATATGCGTTGTGCACAACATGCCCATAAATAAGACTCTACTAGACAAGACTTTCTATACTTCCTAGGACACGACCTGCTTTGATACCATGTTTGTTAAGTCCCAAACTTGGAGAGGTGTGGCCGACACTCGGTGCCTTACTTAACCCCCAGCGTAAATCTCTATAACTCATGAATTCTTCATTTAACTAAAAATCAATGACGACAAGGCCATGCACTCTATAATAGGTAAATTACTGTCTTAGTAGAAAGGGAAATCACCCTATCATAAATACATCTATATAGGACAACAAGGCCACCATGAGTGTCGACAAGCCTCTAGAGATTATACAACTGAACTATGCTTGAGATAGGGCCGAGGCCTACCATAATGTCTATTGAACCTCATATTTCATGTGTTGTTATTGTCATAATATTAGCCGACATGGGACATGAGGTGGTAGGATTGCTCCAAAGTACTAGTAAAGGTTTATTAAAGTGTTATTGAAGTTTGGGGAAAGTTTGAGATAAATCGGATTGAAGGAAATAAGTTTTGATGAAAATTGACAAAGAATGATATCTCTGGAGCATTCTGCGGAACACAAATGGGTCTGTGGACCACACTATACAGCGCAAAAGTGACCAAAAAAGTCAAATTGTCACACCGCAACCATGGCGGTGTGGCCAACACCCAACACCTAAGGTTTCGAGCAAATTGACTGTAGTACCTGGAATCTACAACCTGAAACTTGGGCCGACAAGGCCTCCAAATAATAGTAATATGACAAGTCTATATACAACCTTCAAGTAAAAGAGGCCCAACATCAATATATATATATATAACTAAGGCCGACAAGGCCATGAAAAGTGTATCATCAACTAATAGAGAGGCCGACAAGGCCATGACAAAACTAATACGCACTGATACTGTCTGCAAACCTCTAGGAGTACTATAATACATCAACTAGTCAGGACATGGCCCAGTTGTACTCAAAATACCAAAATGTATGTATATAGGTACCTATTGACTATAACCAGCAACTCTGAGAAATGGAGTGCGACAATCGGCAGCTGAAAGCAAGTACCCTACTGGGGAGTGATATTTGCCTGTCTATTTGTACCTGTGGGCATGAACACAACGCCCCAGAAATGGGAATATAAGTAAAAAAGAATGTACCTAATATGTAGGGCATAATCGACAGTAAATAAGATAAAAATAAGGGAATGAATACAATGAATACTACCTAAAACTCATAAATGCCACAATGGACTCAACTACATAGACATATGAAATAATGGCGTATATAACGTCATAGGCCTGTGTGGGCTATGTACTATATATGGTATATCGAGTATATAATGTTGTACGCCTCTATGGGAAATATCATCAATGTCTTATCTGTATAAACTACGTATATAATGCCATAGGCCTCTAAGGGTATTATAAATTCCTAGCATATATGTATGAAGACCCACTAAATCTCATATCATACTTACTAATCCCTTCGGAGTGACATAATGTCGGTAAACCCCCGAATGTGTTATGTTAGCTAATTCATCAACATGTGATATCATAAAGGTAGAACATATCATCAACATATGTCTTATGTGATAGGCCAAGAACAAAAATAATAACATGATCGTATGCTTTTCTTTAGAATGAAGAACTTGAATTGTTTCTAATTTCTAAGAATAGAACTTTATTAGAAGGATGTTCATTTACATTTCATTCATTTGGAATCATGCCAAAGAAGGAATGAAAGTAAGCCCTACATACCTTATTGATGAAGTAACTATGTTCCACAAACCCTTCGTGCTTCTACAGACGATTATCTATATTACAAGAAGAGCATATATAAATTTCGGATTCATAACTTATAAGGGAGTTCATTTAAACATTTTATCGAATAACTTAGGTCCACGAAGTTCTTGAAATTTTCTACAATGGAAACTTATGTACATTGAAACAAAAATCTTCCAAACACACTTCTCTCGATACCACAACACACACCACAAGAATCTACTACTCCCACAACTCCTCAACTTCATCAAATACAGCCCCAATAATAAGTTATTCTAGTCTCAAGTTTGAGTTTAATTCTATAGAGGTTTCCTTTATAACTCATCTCCAACCTCTTGTATAATCTCAAGAACATGATGAAATAGATGAAACATACCTTAGACTCCAAGTTCCTCCGTGAACTAAGTTTTGATGTTGAATAAACCCGCTTACAACAATAGCAAAGGAGAAGTATATGAAGTAGTCAAGTATCTGAGTTATTTCCTTCCGAACATAGTTAGGACAAGTAAGGAACCCTTAGAGAGGACTTGGGGACTTTTGGGAACTAATTTGGGGTAAATATCATGATAAATGAGGGTTAGAACCATTTTAAATTCTTAAAAGGTTGTCTACTGCCTAAACGTTCACGGTGGGAATTCCGGCCGTAAAACCTTTTATGTCGGCAACCTCCCACTATAAAACGTTTTACAATCGTAACCTTTCCACCATAAAATACTCCCTCCTCTACCAACATTCTTCTAAGTTCTACATTGGTGGTCTCAGAGTTTTACGGCTCATAAAAGACATTTACGATCGTAACTCCCATTGTAAAGCATAGGAATTCCTCAAGTTGCAACAAAACTTATTTCCTTTGCTTCGATTAACCTTTACAATTCTCGATACTTCCTGACTTGTCTAACACCCTACCATCCTATACAAGAGCTCTCATATCTTTTCTTAACACGTAGGCTAGCTAACAATGCTTTTCGATGCGAGAACTATGAGGTGTAACATCCTTCCCCCATAAAACATTCATCCACGAATGTTAGAAAACATCTTAACTCTCAGGATTTCTAAAAACTTTTGACATAATTTCTTCTATAAACAAGACTATCCAAAACTTGTTAAACAGCCCAAACACATATACAATGCCACACATTGCGACAACATGAAAAAATAATATTAAATCAGCCTCGTGTGATCGTCTATTAATGCAACAATTGAAAAGCATTAGCTATAAACAACCTCAACTTCCTCCTTCCAATACTTGGGCTGCACCTGCCATATCTGTATCAGTAGTATTACCTAAATAAGGTACATAGGTTAAACTTTAATGAATAGAAATATAATAGAAGGAATCCTATCGTACGAGTGTCAATCTGAACCTGAAGCCTGAAAGAAATGAGGGTATCTAGACTTTATATCCTCTTTGGCTTCCCATGTCATTTCCTATACATTGTTATTATTCCACAATACCTTGACCGAAGCTACTTTCTTTGTCCATAATTCATAGACTTGGCAATCTAGAATAGTAATAGGGACCTCTTCATAAGATATATCTTCTGTGACTTGAACATCCCCAATGGGGGTAATGCGGGATGGATCACCTAAGCATTTATGAAGCATGGATACATGAAATACTAGATTAAATGATTCTAACTCAGGGGGCAACTCGATCTTATAATACCCTTGGCCAATTCTCTGAATATTCTGATACGATCTGACGTATTTGGGTCTAAGCTTACCTTTCTTACCAAATCTCATCACGCCTTTCATAGGCGACACCTTTAGGAATATCCAATCTCCCTCGGCAAATTATAAGTCCCAACATCGGTTATCTAAAATAGACTTTTGTATACTATGAGCCGTCAGCAATCACCCATGAATATATTTCACCTTTTCTACAACTTTCTCTACCAAATCGGGTCCCAGTAACTTTGTTTCACCCACATTGAACCAACCAATTATAGATCTGCACTTCCGCCCATATATGGCTTCATATGGTGCAATCTGGATTCTAGAATGGTAGTTGTTGTTATAGGAGAACTCAATGAGCGGCAGATATATTTCCAACTTCCTTTGAAGTCTAGAATACATGCTCGTAATATGTCCTTGAATGTCTGAATAGTGCACTTGGCATGTCTGTCTATCTACATAGGGAAAGTTATGCTAAGACTAATCTGCGTACCCAAACCTTTCTGAAAAGACCTCCAGAAGTTAGTTGTAAAATGGGCACCTCTATTAGATATAATAGATACCGAAATTCCATGAAGTCGCACTATTTTCTTGATATATAACCTGGCACAATCTTCATCTGAATAGATAGCCAATCGATAGTTGTTTGGGCACACATAATCGACCCTTATATAATTTGCCCTCGAAGTCCTCCAACATTGGGCACATATAATCGACCCTTATATTTAAGAATCCCATCATCTGATAACTCAAATAGTTGTTTCTTCTTCAAGGGGATCCCTTTTCTAATTTTAACTAATTTTGGGTCATCAAATTGTCCTGCCTTTACTTCTGCCACTAATGAGGACTCTGCGGTATTCTGCACTATAGCACCTCCATTTCCTGTATCTACTAATCATACACTCAGACTAGACAATCGATATAAGTCTTTAGTCATCTGTAGCATGTCAACTTCCACATGCCTTAATCTACCCATAGACTTATGACTCAAAGCATCGGCTATGACATTTTCTTTGCCGAGATGGTACAAGATATCGACATCATAGTCTTTCAGCGATTTGAGACATCTCCACTACCTTAATTTAAGCTCCTTCTATCTAAATATATATTGTAAACTTTTGTAATATGTATACAAGTCAATATGAATTCCATATAAATATTAGCGCTATATATTTAGGGAAAATATAATGGTCGCCAACTAAAGATAATAAGTCGGGTAATTTTGCTCGTGCTTCTTTAGTTGTCTTGAAGTATATGCAATAACCTTGTCGTTATGCATCAAAACACAACCCACTCCGACTCTAGAAGCGTCACAATATACGACATAATCCTCTGATCCCTCAGGAAGTGCTAAAAATAGGTGCTGATGTTAATCTATTCTTCAACTCCTAGAAACTCTTCTCATAGGTGTGTGACCACTGGAAGTTAGCCACCTTATGCGTTAACTTTGTCAATTGAGCAGCAATAGAAGAAAAAATTTCAATGAGGTAAGCCCATGAAACTATGCACTTCATTAGGTATTGTGGGTCTTGGCCAATTCTTAACTGCTTCAATCTTTTAATTATCTATTTTAATGCCTTCATCCGATAGTATATGCCCAAGGAAGGCTACTGAGTTCAACCAGAGCTCGCATTTAGAGAACTTAGCATACAACTTACGATCCTAGAGTATTTGTAATATTTCTCTTAACTGATCAATGCGTTTTTGCTTCTAATCGAGAATACACCAGAATATCATCAATAAACACAATAACAAAGATGTATAGGAACGTCTTGAATACCCAATTCATCAAGTCCATAAAAGTTGGTGGTGCATTAGTAAGACCAAAAAACATAATAAGAAACTCATAGTGACTGTCTCCGGTCCAGAAAGTTGTCTTTGAAATATCATTCTCCTTAACTCTCAGCTGATGGTACCCAGATCTGAGGTCGATCTATGAGAAATATTGGCTCTTTGTAGTTACTCAAACAAGTAATCAATACTGGAACGCAGATATTTTTTCTTAATAGTTACCTTGTTCAAGTGACTATACTCAATACATATTCTCAATGAGCCGTCTTTCATCTGGAAAAATAACACTGGTGCACCCACGGAGAGGTAGTTGGCCTGATAAAGCCCTTCTCTAGGAGATATTTTTGCTCAGCTTTCAGTTATTTTATCTTGGAAGGGGCCATCCTATACCGAGGAATAGAAAAAGGGTAGGTATTATGAAACACGTCGATAACTAAATTGATTTCCCATTCGGCAGGAATGCCAGGGAGTTAATCAAGAAACACACCTGGGAATTTATTTATAACAGGGACTAACTGAAGAGTTGGAAGTGTTACCTCCGCATCCTGTACTTGCACTACGTGAAAAATATATCACATCAAAATCATTTTACGAGCCTTAAGGTTCTCCTCTTAGGCGCTGAAACAATGTCCTTCCATTCAATAACAAGCTCGCCTAGAAAATTAAAGCGAACAACTTTCATTCAATAGTCCACGTTAGCATAACAAGAAGCCAACCAATCCACACTCATAATAACATCACATTCTACTATCTCTAATTAGTTCAAATTAGCTAAAGTGTGACTATCGTAAATCCTCACATCATAATCTCGATATACCCACTTAAAAACCATAGACTCACCCACAGGCGTAGACACTTAAATAATAGTTTAAATTCCTTACTAGATTTTCCAGCAACAAAGGGAGTAATATACGACAAAGTAGAACCTGTATCATTCAAAGCATACACATCAAGGGAGAATATGGATAATATACCTGTAACTACATCCGGTGATGACTCTAGGTCTTATCGACCCGACAATGCATATATGCAGTTCTGATGACTGCCTGAACAAGACACTCCACTCATGCACTACCTCTATAAGGCGACATCTACGTACCTTGACCATGAGGGCGTACCGATGAGGAAGAAGCTGCTACAGATCATGTCGGCTGGGCCATACCACCTCTGCCTCTAGTTGGAAAATTCCTAGTGATATGTCCTGGATACACGCAAGCATAACATACATCTGACCCTCTATGGCACTTCCCGGGAAGGGTCATGACGCACATATAAAACCGAGGCAAGGGTGGTCTCACCTAGCTATATTTTCCTCTATACTGTGGGCCTAATGTACGCTAACTCTGACCCTGACCAAAATAAATAGTCCAGTCACAATGCTGGCTCTCTAACTAGGGTGTTGCACTGGCTGCTGGATAAGATGGGCGCCTGGAGAACTGTGGCCTAAATCCACCTCTGAAGTCTCGTGTGTCACTCACGAATTAGGCCCTTTTATGATGACCCCTATCTCGCTCTCGATCAACCTATTACTGCCTCTTACAATCTTTCAAGTTTTGTGTGTAGGCCTAGATGTGAGAAATATCTATATTTGGATTCAAAGAAGTTATCACACATGTATTAACCAATTGTTGTCCCAACCCACTCACAAATAGATATACTAGGTCAGACATCTCCATCACAACTGTAGGAGCATATTTATCGAATGAGTTAAACTGTATATTGTACTCCCAAACACTCAGGTTACCATAATCAAAGCATAGAAACTTGTTCTTTCTAGATCATCGAACATCAATAGGTAAATACTACTACAAAAATGCCTCTGAAAACTCCCTTTATCATATTGGTGAGGCATGGGGCTATCTAGACTGCTCCCAGGTCTCATACCATGTGCTAGCAACATCTTGTAACCTATATGAAGGGAACTCCACTAACTTAGTGTATGTTCCATCCATAACTCGCAAGGTCTGTGGTATCTGATCTATAAAATACTGCACGTCTGCATTTGGATCAGTCCCTATAAATACTGAAGTGTCCAAGTTGATGAAATACCAAACTCACACTGATAGCTTTATCAGCAATACTGGGGGTCTGAAGCTAGGCTTGAGATGCCACAAATCAAGTCAATATCTGCACAACACTTCACATGTCTAAATCCTGATCAGGAATAACTGAATGATGAATTAGAGGTACATTAGATCCTTCAGAGGTGGTGGGGTGATACTCCAGAAGCCTTAGATTCAGCCTTGTTATAAGGCTTATGCCGATCTATAGTAGAAGGGGTTCCCGACTGGTTCCTTCTCTAGCCTCCTCATCTAATATATGTATAGGCTCATGTCATCTAGTAGTAATAGGAATCGCTGAGAATATAAGAAAATTGAAGGTTAGGAGTGAATGCTTATGACTAAGCTCTATCGCATGATCTAGATCAAGAAGAAAGAAACAATGCTAAATATCTTATAGCCTCCTTCTTATAAGTGAGGTGCACGGCATACCCATAAATAAGACTTTACCAGACATGGCTTGTAGAATCCCTAGGACTGACCTGCTCTTATACCATGTTTGTCACACCCTAACCTTGGGGGTGTGGCTGGCACCCGACACCCGAGGGTCTTAGTGATCCTACTGTAGTACCTAGAATCTATAACTCAAAACTTGGGCAGATAAGGCCTCCAAATAATAGTAATATGACAAGAATATATACAACCTGCAAGTAGAAGAGGCCTAACAACAACATATATACATAATTAGGCGAACAAGGCCATGACAAAACTAATACACACTAATATTGTCTACAAACCTATAGGAGTACTATAATATATCAACTGGTCGGGACAGAGCCTCACCCTTTCCAAAATTCCAAAATGTATGTATATGTACCTATCGACTCCGACCAGCAACTCCGGAGAAGTGAAGTGTGACTATTAGGAACTGAAAGTAATGAAGTATGACTATTAGGAACTGAAAGTAAGTACCCTATTAGGGAGGGATTTCTGTCAATCTATTTGTACATGCGGGCATGAACATAGTGCCCCAGAAATGTGGACATCAGTACAAAGGAATGTACTGAATATTTAGGGCATAATCGATAGTAAATAAGACAATAATAAGAGAATGAATGCAAAGGATACAATCTAAAACTCATAAATGACACAATGGAATAAATTGCATAGACATATCATATATAATCATATATATAATGTCGTAGGCTTTTATGGGTAGTGTCCTATATATGGTAAATTGCGTATATAATACCGTATGCCTCTGTGTGCAATATCCTGAATGGAATATCTGTATAAACTATGTATATAATTCCATAAACCTCTGAGCGTAGTATAAATGCCTAGCATTTATGTACGAAGACCCACTGAAGCTCATAGCATACTTACTAATCCCTTCGGAGTAATGTAAGGTCGTTAAACCCCCAAATGCGTTATCTAAACTAATTCATCAATATGTGATATCATAAAGGAAGAACATATCATCAATATATTTCTTATGTGAGAGGCGAAGAACCAAAACAATAACATGATCATATGCTTTTCTTTAGAATGAAAAACTTGCACTTTTTGTAATTTCTAAGAATAGAACTTTATTAGAAGGACGTTCGTTTATATTGCGTTCGTTTGGAATCATGCCAAAGAAGGAATGAAAGTAATCCCTACATACCTTATCGATGCTCCATGAACCCTTTGTGCTTCTACGAACGATTATCTATATTAAAATAAGAACTTATATCAATTTTGGATTCATAACTTATAAGGGAGTTCATTTAAACATTTTACCGAACAACTTAGGCCCGTGAAGTTATTGAACCTTTCTACAATGGAAACTTAGGTATATTAACACCAAAATCTTCCAAACACACTTCTCTCAATCCCATAACACACACCACAAGAATCTACTACTCCCACCACTCCTCAACTTCATCAAAAACTGCCCCAACAACAAGTTATTCTTGTCTTATGTTTATGAGTTAAAATCTACATAGTTTTCCTTTATTACTCATCTCCAACCTCTCGTATAATCTCAAGAACACAATAAAAGAGATGAAATTTACCTTAGCCGCCAAGTTCCTCCTTGAAATAAGGTTTGATGTTAAAGAAACCACTCACAACAATAGCAAAGGAGAAGTAGGGGATGGTCTCAAGGATCTCATATTCAAGCACTTTTTCACTCTTTCATATACTAGGGGATTTCACTTGGAAAAGAAAATGTTCCTGACAGTCGGCAGAAAATGCTGAGCAAAGTTGCTGGCCTGCCCAATCTTGAAAGCTAAAGTGGGTTTGGGGAATGGAAGAATAACTTCATTTTTTTGAATGAAAAAATGTACCTGACAGCCGTAGTGGATGTCGATGAAGATCTTTATTCAACAAAGAAAGGTGTGTGGGTGGGGGGACTGTTGCCGCCTGATAGAGGCAGAAGCGGGGGCCACCGGTGTCTCGGAATATAGGTGTCCGATCCTTATGGACATATTTTTGGTAAGTAAAGCTATGGACTAGGTTCTCACTCTAAGCCAGTACGAGTAATTTGAAAAAAACCCTCATTTGCGTCGCCTTCTTCATAGAAGCCGTCGGGTTTACCCGGAAGGTAATGGGTTCAATATATATGGCACGCTATCGACAACATATGATTCGCTTGCATTCCTCAAAAAAGGAACAGATAAGGCTTTCCGCGCCTCTAAAGGAAATGAGACGACAGTCTTCTGCTACTAGGAAGAGAGAGCCGCTATCATTCTTTGCTTCGTTCGAGAATCAACTGCACATGAATTGCGAATCCAAAAAAATCTGAGGAGCATGGGCTTCAGTCATTATGTATTGAACAGAAGAAAAAGCCTCAGTAATCGTCGGACGATAGTAAAAAGTCATAGCAAACCCAGTAGCTACATAGGAAGTAGTCAAGTATCACGAAGTTCTTAGCGTATTATCCGAGTTATTTCCTTCCGAACTTAGTTAGGACAAGTAAGGAACCCTAAGAGAGGACTTGGGGACTTTTGGGAACTACTTTGGGGTATATATTATGAGAAATAAGGGTTATAACCCTTTTAAATCATGAAAAGGTCGGTTGTCACCTTAACTTTCACAGTGGGAATTCCGGCCGTAAAGCCTTTAACGTCGGCAACCTTCCACCATAAAACATTTTACAGTCTTAAACTTCTTACCATAAAACCCTTCCTCCTCCACCAACTTTTTGCTAAGCTCTACAATGGTGGTCTTAGAGTTTTACGGCCCATAAAAGGCATTTACGGCTATAACTCCCATCGTAAAGCATGGGAATTCCTCAAGTTGCGACAAAACATATTTCTGTAGCTTTTATTAACCTTTATACTTCTCGATTGTTCCCTGACTTGTCTAACACCCCACCATCCTATACACGAGATCTCATGTCATTTTTAAAACGTAGGCTAGTTAACAATGTTTTTTGATAGTAGAAGAACGAGGTGTAACTTAAATCTTTTGGGAAATTCTGCGGCCCATTATGTGGACTGCAGAAGGGTTCTGCGAGGAACAGAATAGGCCATATAATTTAGGCGGTGGCCAACCTTTTGAGCTATTTAAATGATGGCTTCATCTTTTTCCCTCATTTCTCGACTAAACCATACCCGAGAATACCTCTCATACCTTATCAAAGATTTCTTAACACCTTGGATCCTAATTCAAAGGTAAAATACGCACGATCAACGTATAGAATGTGATCATTGCTAGATCGTCTTCTTCCTTGCTCTAGTGATTTTGGAGGAAACTTGGTGGTGAAAAAATCTTGGAGTTAGAGTTTTTTTGTAACTTAAGGCATTTTTATCCTCTGCATCATCTATCTATGGTTCTACAAGTGTTTTGGATGGAGTGTTGGAATGCTTCTTAAAGAACAAGTACTTTTAAGGTCTTGAAGTGTGTTTTTTTGTTGTGGGGTATTTTATATGATTTGAGGGTGTCATATAGAGTTGTGGAGTTATGGATGGGGTTTTGGTGACTACTAGAAGTAGTATGAAGATTGTTGTAATTTTTTGGATAGAGGTTGAGCTATAAATGATCTCATGAATTTATGCACGCAAGTTGCTCGACGAAATGTATAAATGAGCCTTTATATAAGTTATGAATCCGAAATTAAAACAACCCTTTCATATAATGTATATAATCATCTATATAACGTGCGAGGGCTCGTGGAACGTTGATAACTTCTCCGATAAGGTATGTAGGGCTAATTTTCTTCTTGGCATGACTTTGTGTAAATACTTCCTTGAAAGGGTTTTCATCTCGTTAAATTGAATAACCTTATTCCTCTCTTGACGAAAGTGATCATATTATTTACATATTCCTTATCAACAACATTTTTCGTATTCCATATGTCAGAAAATGGTTAGCTCAGTTGAATAACGTAGAGACAATAATGATAGTCAGAGGATAACGACCATAGGTCACTCCGTTTCTAATTGTGATGTCCCTTGAGATTGGTCTTGCATCACACTTATATATATGTATCTATTTTCTTACCATACCGCACTATAGTCGGTCAGGCAGGCACTTATATGTGCATACCACTGATCAGTTGGGTTGATATTACCGCGTCTTATATGGCCGGGAAATTTATTATCAGCTTACCCCACAGAGGGACTTGATATGATACTATATGGCCCCATAGAGTGTCCCGATTTTACTTACATGCATATATTCACAGTTGTATTTGTTTTATGCCCTCAACGACCCTTTTAATTTAGGTTGACTTATGTACCCTTCTCTCTTGTATTACATATATTACCTTTCTTACATATTCAGTACATCTTTTGTAACGTCCCTTTCTGGGGCGCTTTGTTCATATCCTTAGATACAAAGTCTGTAGGTACTATTGTATATTTTTCTAGCATTTTGGGTGCGGCGGGGCCTTGTCCCGACCAGTTGATGTATTGTAGCACTCTTATAGGCTTTTAAGCCAATGTTTAGTGTGTATTCATTTTGTTTGGCCTTTCCATCCTTCTTGTGGGTTGACGATACTCTTGTTATAGCCTTGTCGGCCTTAATTATGTATATACACTGTTTGTTGGGCCTCTTCTTCTTGCAATTTGTTGTTACATTCTTGTCGTGCTATGTTATTTGGAGGACTTGTCAGCCAGGGTTTTGTGTCAGATATTTCAGGTACTATAGTTGGTTTGCTCGGGCCTTCGGGTGTCCGGTGCCGACCACATTCCCTAAGGTTGGGGTGTGACAATGTCTATATATATTGTATAACTGAAAGACTTAGAACCTGGTAATTTCGGATGAAGTGGATCTTAAAAATCAAGATGGAACTCGGCAATGTCTATTGAGAAGGCATGTCTACCTGTCTTTCTAGACTTATAGGCATGAAATGCAGTATCTCTCGATAAAAGGAACATCAGTACGGAATAATGTACCGAGTATGTAAGGCAGTTGAATAACTGAAACTGAACTGAACTGAGATAGAATATATATTGAATTGAAACTAATGAGTCAATAGTAATTTGGGTTTATACTTACCTGTCTCTAACTCTTATCAACAGAATAACACTGAATTAACTATACGGACTCTTATAAGGCTTGGTGTGTACGTGAATAGCCCTAAAGGCAAGTGTATGTATAGCCCCATAGGCAAGTATGTGTAGAGCCCCGAAGGCAAGTATATGTATAGATCCAAAGGAAACTATATGTATAGCCCCGAAGGAAAATGAGCATTAATATTGACTCGAAGGCAAACACACATTTATATAGACCCGAAGGAAAATGTATAACTGAATAGCCCCAAAGGCAACTATATGAATAAATAACTGTCAGAAACGTACTTATACGTAAGACTTTATATCACTAGCAAACTTAGAATAACAGGGTGGGCATTTACTATAGCACCCCAACCTTGGGGGGTATGCCGGTACCCTAAAGTCCTAGGTACCAACTGTAATACCTGAGTCACCGAACACAAAACCTGGGCTGACTAGGCCTCCAAATGATAACAAAAAGACAGAAAGCAACAATAACCTATACGGCGAAAAGGCCCAACATGGAATGTATACATAAAATTAGGCCGACAAGGCCGTCACAAGTATATCAACCACTGACGTGCTCCATCAAGGCCACACAAGACATATATATAATGACTTCTAGTATGAAAGCCTCTACGAGCACTAGCATATGTAATCAAGTTAGATCAGGTCCCTGACATACCCTAAATAGATATATTCAAATACAGTAGCGTCTACCGACTCTTTACAACAACTTCAGAGAAGTGGAGTGCGATAACTAATCACTGGAAACAAGTATCCTACTGAAGACTTACGTCGGACTGTCTATTTGTACCTGCGGCAATGAACATAACACCTAGAAAGGGACGTTAGTACGAAAGATGTACTGAATATGTAGTGCTCCTAAAGCATGTAAATAAGAGATGTAATATCAGAGGAAAGGGTATATAATAAACTTAAAACTCAGAAGAAGGCCATTGAGGGAATGCAACTGACGTAACCATGAATATATGCATTTAAGTAAAATCGAGCGACTCTATGGGGCCATATAGTATAGTATCAAGTCCCTATGTGGGGTTAGCTCATCATAAAATGCCCGACCATATAGGTCACGGTAATATCTGTGAACGGATCAATGGTCTACACATATACGTGCTTGCCCAGCCGACTTTAGATGTATATATATATATATATATATATATATATATATATATATATATATAACTGCAATGCTAGACTGACCTTAATGGATACCATAGATATGGTCAGTATCCTCCGACTATTGTTATTAAACTACATACATTAGGTGTCGTGAAAACAATAAGATGTACAGAACATCATTTAACAAGAGATAATACAAACTGCAGAAAAGTATTCATGGAAAGGGACAAATAAGAGTTATGAAATCTTTTCAAGTGTATAGTTCTCTTTTTCGAACGTTTCGTTATATGTTGTCATTTCAAGGATCAGGCCTAAAGAAGGGAAAGGAAATCTTTACATACCTTATTATCTAAGCTATTTATGTTCCACGATCCCTCGCACGTTCTACGAATGATTATATATATTTTATGAAGTATTTGTATCAATATTAGTTTCATAACATATAAGAAGATTCATTCAGACATTCTGTCGAACACCTTATGTGCATAGATTTGACATACCCTTTCACATGCTAATCTATACATGTAACAATACAAGAAATTCTCCTAATCCTTCTCTTCAACCTTCACCACATCAACATCAATCCAATACTTCATCTCCTACTCATAACTTAATACAAGCATCTACACAACACAATAATACTCCAACCCATCCTACAACTCACACAATTGTTATCTTATATCATTTCATTCCACAATCTTATCCAATACATAAACATGTAAAAATACAAGATAGGGAGGAAAACATACCTTAAATAGTTAGAAGAGGATGTGAAACAAACACCTTCAAGCTTGAAGCAGCCCACGACTTAGCAACAACTTCACTCAAGAGACTTTATCATCATATTCAATAATTTTAATGAATGAAATAGTTGGTTAGGATTTGTATTCACTTGGGAACCATAAACAACTATTTTATAGAGAGTTTCGAGGTGTTTATGGTTGGTTTGGTCGAGAAAATGGTGGAAAAAGATGAAGCCACCAAATAAATAGCTCAAAACGTCAGCCACTGCCTCTATTCTGTGGCTTGTTCTACGGCCCGCACAACCCTTCTACGGTCTGCAGATTGCCCAGGAAGTTCAAATTTTTGGATAAATTTTTTGCTCCATAGTGCAGTCCGCAGTCCTATTCTGAGGTCCACAGAATGCTCCACATAAATGTTTTTTTGTCGAAACTTATTTCCTCCGATCCAATTAGTCTCAATGTTTGCCAAAACATACTTAACACTCCAATAAACCTTTATTAACCGTGTGGAGATATATCACCCTTTTGAGCCTATGTCAGATGGCTTACAATGGAACTGACGTACAAAGTACTGGATGTAACATCCTTCCCCACTAAGGAACACTCATCCTCGAATGTATAGGTAGAATAACTCAAAAATTCTAACTCTTATACTTCTTTAGAAATTTCGACAGAGTCTCCTCTGTAAATAGGACTATCAAAAACCCTTCAATCAACCAGAAGACATATTTAATGACACACCAGGGCTACACAATATCATAATACGACATATTGGCCTTACACGACCGCCTATCTATCGAGTAATAAAGAAGGTTAGCCATAACTCACCTCAATATTCGTGTTCCGTAGTGTGAGCTGCATTCATCACATATGTATCAACAACATCACCTATTCAAGGGATACAAGATAAGTTTTATTGAATAAGATAAGAATGGGGGAAATCATATCGCACGAATGTTAACGTACACTTGTAATCTGAAACAAATGAGGATATCTAAAATTCATGTATTCATCAGTCTCCCATGTCATATTTTTCACTTTTTACGTTCCCACAATATTGTAACAGATGCTATTCCTTTGGCCTAAAACTTCTGGAACTAAAGACTTAAGATAGTAACTAAGATTTTGTCATGCAATGATTTCTTTAAAATATGAATATTCTCTTCAGGGGTAACATAAGAGGAATGCCTTATGCACTTCTAAGCGTTGACATATCAAACACTGAATGAACTAATCCAACTTCTAGGGGTAATGTTGGCTCGGAGATTTCCTGGTCAAATATTCAAATAATATCACATGATCCAACGTATTTAGGGTTAATCTTGCTTCTCTTGCCAATTCTCACCATGCCTTTCATAGGCGATACTCTCATAAATCCTCGACTTGGAGTTCTAAGTCGTAACGCTATCAATCTGAACACAACTTATTGCATATTCCAGGCAGTCAACAGTTTCTGCCATGAGACTTAATTTGCTTTATGACTTAATACTTTAAATTAGAGCTAATCAGCTCCGGCTTTCTTACTTCCAATCGTCCTATATGTGGTCTACCTCTCTGTTCCTTCAGAGTTTCATAGGGTATCATTTTGATGCTCAACACGATATCTGTCGTGGCGCATAAACTTCTACGAAATAGGTTGCATTCTAACTTCCCTTAAGACCCATTACACAAATTCGTAACATGCTCTCGAACATCTGGATCATATGCTTGATTTGCACATCTATCGGAGGGTAGGGCTAGTCGAAGTGCCCAAAAGACTTTTCGAATGATCTTCTGAATCCTTTGTCAAATACCATATAACCAAAGACACCATAAAGGTGCACCATCTTTTTAATCATACAATCTTCCATCATCATTAGTTGCATAGATAGTTATGATCGGCAAGAAATGAGTCAGGTAGTTGGCCTATTAGCAATTACTCAAATAAATAAATTCATGATAATGGTGGGATAAATCCTTAGTAAACTCCATACTAATTATCTCCCAATTTCATTGGATATTTAATGTCTTTTGTCCATTCACTGACTTGTGGTGCTCAATCTTTACCTGGTGACAATTAGTACACTGGCCACAACCTCTATAAGGTTCCTTTTCATGTCATTCAATTAATACCTCATTTAATCACCTTGATACATCTTAGTAAATCTTCTTTGGATACTTTTATTGCGCTCAGGGGACCTCTATTGTAATCTTGTTTCCATAGTTCCGCTACATTGGGAATACACAATTAGCCATGGTACTTGAGGGTCCCTGTTACACCCCGTAATTTCATTCATCAAACATATCTTAAGTTAGAGAGCCTAAGGTAAGGAAGAGAGTTCCCCTTGAAAGATTAAGGAATGATCGAGATGAAACCCGAAAAGGTCGTAAGAGTTTAAGAGTCACTTGGCCCTTCATGCTTGCAATCCTTATGTTGAGTGCGCCGTGTCAAGATGATGTTATATGAAAAGTGTAATATTTCCATAGAAATAATAATGAAGGACTTGGACCAAGGTTGGAAGTACATTTAATAGATTCTGAGTTACACTCGTCATTTTGCGCACGTTTAAGAACGTGGTTAATCAAATTGAGCTCTGAAGACTCAAGACCCATATCGAGGGTCTTTCAAAACATAAATGTATGTTAAGGAAGTATATGGATGGTCATAAGTCACTGGGACCAAAGGAATCATATCTCAATAAAGTTTGACGAAGATAGGACGATACGCTAAACATTTCGCATCATAGAAGCCATTCCACTTCGCAGATGAGGCAGCGGATCAAGGCAACCATTTGGACACCTTGCTGATACTATATGAGGTAGAGGATTCAGCCACATATGCCCATATGCATCGCATATCCTCCCATATATGGGAGGCGGTAGGCTGCCTATAAATGGCCCTATCTCAAATTTTCATTCCAAACATTTCCTTTTCGACCCCTTCACCTCCTAAAAGTCTCCAAAACCTCTCCCAAGGTATATACACCATTGAATAACCCTTCCACAAGGTTTGGATGTGAATTCTCCCTCAAAAATCTCAGATCATCTTCAAAATATCTCTTGGATTGTGGGAAACAACTCGGAAGTCTTGGAGAATCGAAAGGAGCTTTGGTATGAAGGATCTCCTAGATATTTAAGGTGTGATTCTTGCTATTCATAGTATTCTTAAACTTCTCCTAACTTAAAGTCATCTTGTAGTAAAGAAACCCATGGAAAGTTAAGATAAACCCCATAGTTGAACATGATGGTTGTCGTATTGGTCGTCAAGTTGATATACTTGAGTTCTTGAAAAGAGTTTGGATTAGATATTGTGAGGTATGGTTGTTGTAACCTTAAATTTTGTTGGATGATGATGGACGGATTATTATAGCTTGGTTATTATGAAAACAAGATAAAAAGATTGCGCATGAAAGTGTTCGATTAAATGTCGCAATAAGGAGATGTTACAAGTAATGAGTTGATTCTTAACTTATCAGCCTCAATTTGATTCGAATCATCTATATGGTGTAGATTACCAGTCGTAGACCATACGAGTACATGCAAGACATCATTGAGCAAACAATAGAGGTAGGTATGTTAAGGCTCAGTCGTTCATTATTTTGGCATGATCTATGAATAAACGTAACCATAATAATATTATTTAAAAAAAACTTTATTCTTAAGATTAAAGCATGTGAACTTCTTTGTTTCATATTGATATATATATTCCATGGCTCTTATTGTCATTCTTTGTCGGGAACACTTCCCGCCTAGATAGCCTTTGAATCTTATGTCTTCTTATGATCCTTGTTAACTCTCGGATAATTGATACAGACACAGTTACATAACGATAATCGGAGGATAACGACCTTGAGTCACTTTGATCAGATCCATAAGGCCCTTCATAGTCATTGCTTGCATTGCACTTATATATATATATTTTTTATTACCAAGACGCGTTATAGCTGGCTGGGTACGACACTTTTATGTGCACTACTGCAGTTGGTTTTTATATTACCGAGTCCTATTAAGGCTGGGTACAACTGAGTCCTTTCAAGACCGGGTACGTTATGGTATAACATGATTTGCCCCATAGAATGGTTTGATACTATATTATATAGCCCTTGTCATGAATTAATATCCAGAAATCAGTTTTGAACTCAGTTGAAAAATCAGTTTTGATTTCCAGTTTTGATATCAAAACACCTCTTTTAATTTAACTCCAGATTTAAACCAGGTTTTGAAATAGGTTTTTGGAGATCTAACTAAATGACCCACATATCATTTGCCTATCCTAAGTTATAACCATAAATAGGTTCCAATAATAATCAAACTAGTTTCATTACAATATATACACATAAGATGAGAAAATAGAAATGAATATTGAGGGAGTTTAGGCAGCTGGGCCTACCGAAGCCCACCAGTTCGCTATTATTATCCATAGTTGCCTTTATGGAAATTTTAGCTTCCCTTTTTCTTTTACTCGATCAAAGATAATTGGATTGGGCCTCAGCCCAACCTGCTCAATCAGGTACTAGACAATTTGATTTAGGCTGAAGGAAAGGATGAGCCTAGTGAGGGCCCATCTCGGGGTAATGCAATGGAGGAACAAAGAGAGGGAACAAACAAATACCCAAGTTAGACGTACATAAAATAATTTAATACAAATGTAGGTTAAGTTAAACTAACAGCCTATAATTAGAATAATTTGAGCAATGCATTCTAGTGGACTTCAAATTATCAACAGCAAAGCATAGAAGTAATGGGTCCGCAGACATTCATTTACGCCCAGCTACACAGATTTGCAAGAAAGAAATACTAATAGAGTTAACACAAAATAGGCTAGGGCCATTGTTTTTATAGTGTGCCATTAGATGTGATATACATAAGATATATACACTTATACCACCTAATAAACTGAGTATATCTGACATATAAGCGGTATATCAGTTATATATAAGCACATATTTTGGGCAATAAAAAAAAAGAAGATAAGGGATAACGCAAATTTTAATCAGTAACCAGATAATAGCCATAGTTATTAACATAAAGAAAATGTAGAGTTGTTATAGATGGTTGTGAGCAGATGCATATTGGACCATCTAGATACTATTAGAAACATGCTAAGGGTGGGGAAGACAACTAGAACACTTAACAATCCTTGTAGCAATTGAAGATCTTTAACTCCTCTTAGAGGTATACCAAACCAGGTGAATCAAACTATATGAGTGTGCAAAATACAATAGAGAACACTTATAGATATGCAAGAAAGCTTTTGTAAGGTAAAATATGATACAGTCTTGGCCATATGCAAACAGGAGGAAATCCAGTTTCATTAATGGCTAGCTAGATACACAAGGTCAACATATCACACAACATGGAGGTTACAACTCAAGGGATATATGTATAGATAGAACACAGTCATGGACAGGCATATGGAATGATTTTTATACATGGCTCTCACATACTTGCACACATACTATACTATCATGATTCAAATGTTAAATATCAAACTAGACCTTACAGATTTCATAGAAAAGCATGAACTAAAATCAATTGAAACCACTTGAAGTACATTCAGAGGCAAAACAGGTGGTAAACAAGACCAAACTATGGTGTATATTACCAAGCTAATCTACCAGAAGTTTGTCCCAATACCCTTTCATTTTCAGGATTCAGTTTTATATAAAACAAATACGAGCAAGACTATTCCTATTATTCAAAATGATTACACATCTGGCAGAAATATCAATCAGCCACATATGTTATCTTAGAACCTAGGTGATGTCTATCAGGCTAGCCACAAACTGTAACAAGCTCAAACCAACATTACATCCATTTCAATGTTATGAGGTGATCCTAATATAGTTATAACAACATTCTCATGCTAAGTCATGGTTACCTTAAGTTAAATAGACCAACTAAGACAAACACCAAGCCTATTACATCATTTTTTTAACCTAAACATAGGTGACACAATATAAGCATTTACAACATATTCAAACCAAATATAACCCATAAAAGCCAACAAATACACTAAGTACAAACCGACTATTCAGACGAGTCCAGCATATTCTATACTCGTCGATTGGGCTGAGTCCCAATAAAATTAATTCTGATCAAGTCAAGTAAGAAAGGGAAGTAACATTTGCGTTCAAGGTCTAGCTATGGGTAAACATAGTCAACTCGTGGGCTTCGGTAGGCCCACCAGCCTAAACTTTATCTCCTTTCAATTTTATTTATCATTTATATATATATATATATATGTATTTTCTATAAAAAAAATACTTTCATATTGGAACCTTCACTTATGGTTGGGAGCTAGAATAGGCAAAACGATGCGAATGTCGTTCACTTAGATCACCTAAGTAATGTTAGGACTTGTATAAATCTAAAAAAATGGAAAATAAACAGACTGTTTTATATAAAGAGATTGTTTTGGGACATAAAATTGGAAACGGAAATTGATTTATTGACTAAGTTGTTTTACTGATTTTGGACTCAGAATATGTGAACTTGAGACTTCGAAATTCTAATTTTGAAATGAACCAACTTGGACTGATTTAAAGGATTCAAATGGGCCTCAGTGACATAAAAATAAATGGACTGTCGAACTGAAATGTAGGCTTAAATATTAACACTTTTAGTTTAAATTATAGTCCGGGCTGAGACCACATAGGATAAATAATTTGGACAATTTAAAACTTATCTTAGACTTGGATTAAGTTTAGGATTTTAGAAAGTAAGATATGATGTTGACTAATGGGCTATAGCATGCTAAAGGATTAAAGAAAAAAAATCATTTTTCATATCTTTGATAAAAACCAAACTTTCTATTTTAAGGGGAACTTTACAACTTTTGTTATTTGAAAAAGGTTTTTAAGCAAAAGATGCAAGTGTATAATAATCCAATAGTTGAACTAAATGTGGAGTTCTACTCAAATTCACTTTTGAGTGTTCTTAGTCCTTAAACTAAACTGATTAAACATCTTGTGCATACCATTTTGTGGAAGTTTTAACTCTTTGTTTTAAACAAAAAAACTTTGGGTTTTGAAAAAATAATGAAAATTACTTTGCAGATTTTAAACCTTAAATAATTTTATCATTTTTAATGCATGCTATAGAACTCGTAGGTCAACTGTATTCTATGGATCCTTAATTCCGGGGTGCTAACATCTTCTCCGGGAGATCACCAGAACTCTTACTTTAACTATGATTTAGATAGGATTTTTCAACTTTTTAAATAAACTATTTCACACTGATTTTCCTAATATACCTATAAATTAGGTGGCGACTCTAAACACATTATCCAATTTAGAACACCATCCAAATTCTTAATAGCTCTTTGTACGCTAACCCATATAAAAAGTGAACCATAACAGATGGCGACTCTGCTGGGGATAAACCTAGGTTCTAACCATAAGGGTTCCACTACAACATGCTTTTAAATGATATATTTTTATGTATTTAAATACCACAATTATAACTGTCATTCATGCATTTTATCTTTCGTCAAATGGAATGCACACACACTTGCATTTGTGCACAAAGGTGATTATGCAGATTTCACAATCACCCTCCAGTATAAAACCAAAAATATTTCTTTGAAACACGTTGTAGATGGAGTTGGTAAGCAATCATTCCAACAGTCGACAAAGGTTCACCCTGGGTTGTCCGCTCGGGTCCCTATGTAGTTTGCTAAATTACTCTAGTACAACTAGGATAGAACGAAGCCAAATCCCTTGAATTAGCTCATATTGACTCAGAAAGGTTCGGGTATCTCAGACCTACCTAGACTTGACATGCTGACTCCCTTGTGTCCTAACGATCTCTGACCCGAAGGCACTAATCCAACTACTTTCTATGTGGAAACATTTACGTGCCTTATGTGATAAACTATTGCTCCTTGTGAGGTGGGAAACTAACTGTGTTTTGTTTTGTAGATGGCTCCTAATTTGAAATTCAACATGGTCATAGAAGCACCTGAGATGTTGAAAATCTGGTGGTCATGGCTAAGTGCCACAGAACAAAAGAAAGTAATGGACTGTCTACGACACCTTCCCTCATTTATGACTATGAAAGAAAACAACCTCGACCTCCTAGAAGTCTTTACCTGGTATTGGGGCAACAAAAGAATGGTATTTACGTTTTGAGACATTGAGATAACCGAGACTTAAAAGAGATCTGAGACTGCATAGACAGTGTAGGAACCTGAATGAGGTGGAGAAAAAACCCGACCGCAACCTTTTAGTACCCCAGAACCATACTCCCGGCGAGAATCTTAAGATGTTGTCCCTAGCTACCGCCAATTAGATATTTGGCCCAACTATAGCTTTTAGGGATCTCCACACCCGGTTTGGGTCTACCTAGGGCCATGTAGAGCATTCCGTAGAATTTTACTCCTTTGCATACAAGACCTCAAGCCTTCGTTATATGCCTCCAAGGAACCATGGTATTTCCTAAAAACTGTTACCAAACTATAGATACCTGGGTCATCTTTGTTGCCCATGCTATCTTTAATGGCATAACCACTAACGGGGAAACCAAATACTATGACCTAGTCCCAGCCATCCTGTCTGACATTTACCGAGCCTTAGGTCAATACTGAAACCTGCATGGGTATTTCCAAGGTTGTAACCTCTTAGTTCAATGGTGGATCATTAAGAACCTCCACAAAACTGAGGTTTCATCATAACATGACCCTGCCCGTAGAGAGTATGACCTTCTAGTCACTTATCCAAACTCCGGGACCCAATCCAAAGAGGGGTGGGCTTTCATCTTTTCTAGGCTCTAAGAGGATAGCATCCAATGGAGATTTCCTAACTTCTACTTCGAGACCATTTACGTGAGAGGCCGAAAATGCCATTTCCTAGCACTTATCAGGATCCGAGGAATCCGACTATATGTACCTCTGAGGTTCCTATGACTGTTCGGAAGAGAATAGGTAAACCCCCAAATTGGGAATATAGGGGAATATGTGCTGGACTATAATGGAGACAAGATTGAAGGGGTTGCTAACATCATCAGAGAATGGAACGGCATAATCAGGTGGGGTCCAAAGACTTTAGCCGATGATCCTCTTCACCCAGGTCGTGAAGAAGACTATGTGGATTGGCTGAGAGCATATTTGAAAGGTACCCTCACACCAAGTCCCGACCTCTACAAGTCTAAAAAGGATCGGGATTCAATAGCCAATATGTAAGCTCACCGCATTCGGAGACAAGCGTATGATCGGGATGCCAAATACCAAGAGAAGATACAGCATGATCAAGTTGTCATAGCAATCTTGATCGAAGAGGTCAACTTCACTAATAAGTGTCTTGAGGATTTAGACGATCATATAAAGGAGGCTATGGATAATGATGCACCATTGACCCCCATAGATAGGAGTCGTTGGGTTGGGTCGGTGTTGATGTCTACTCGTCTCCAAATCCAGGCCGCCCTTCAAAGGGCCAAGAAAGCTCGGACAGACATAGCTTCATCATAAGCCATTGGGGAAGACTTTTTCTCATTTTACCATTTTTTTCATGTTTTCTAATCCCCTTAGGGAAGATATTATTGCTTTTGATGAAATGATTATGGGACCAATGGTTTGACTAACATTTGACACGTTTATGCTTCAAATGATTAGAAGCCTTGGAGTAACGAGGCATAGGAACGCGAATATTATAATTGTTTATGTTCTATGATATAAACTGCTTATGTGTTTTCATGTGTTCCGTCTTAAACACTTGATTGGTCCCACATTCTGGACACCAACCCAAAAGAAAAATAAAAGAAAATACCAAAAGCTTACTAAATTAACCTCCTCTTAAAAGGTTGATTTTCTACCTATAAAGACTCTAGACAGTCAAAGCGCCACATCGCCAATCTTTGACATGATCAACGACGAAGAGACCGAGGAGTCGCCTCAGTCCAAAATTCGCAAAATTGATGTGAAGATTGAGTTGGCAAGAGCCAAGTTGAAGGAATTTGACTACAAAACCGATTCAGCAAACACCAAAATGAAAGAAGTGGATGAGATTTTGGAATTTGTGGAGAAGTTGACAAAGATGTCCCCCGAAAGAAATCCACAATACCAAAATCTGCCCGAAGAAGTGCAAACTATGATAGATGACTATATCCCTCTGATGCAACCACCAAAGGATGACCCCAATGTCATATGGGGAAGAAAGCGGTAAGCATGACCCCAATAAAGCTGCTAGTTAACACGGGATGCCGCAAGAGCCCTCCCGCAGATCATCCCCAATGTGGGCGATTGTCCACAATGCCCGTGGATCCTAATTCATAGTTGCACCAAGGGAAGTGTGAAATATGAATGTTTTTGATAGGATGAAAGCCATCGGACAGGAAAAAACTAGCCCTAAGGTCCTCCCAACTTGCACGCCTCTTTTTGCTCACAAAAGGTACCTATACCACAGAAGCTAACCTGGCCACAACATGGATGGATATGTGACCTTCAAGAAATGAGTCGTCATAATGATTTATCATAAAGTCATATGAAACTTTTGGAGACCTCACTCCCTACTGATCTATGACTCTACTATGCACGGTGCAGGAATCACCACGGGCACATGGCTCTGGCGCTATGGTTACTGCTTTGGAGGATTCATATACCGCATCTTCTCACTATTATGCTGCACCGGCAAGCTTCATCCTCTCAAGACTACAAACAAAATCTTCCCAAGCACTTTGAAGACGAAGATATACATGTACCATTCAGGAGCTCCCGAACATGACATTGAAGAATGTGAAGCCTTTAAGTTCATGATAGAGCATTTAGTTAACACCGGCTAGATCTGGGTCCTGATATAAGGACACTTTTAGAAAAGCCGCCAGAGAATGCGTGGTACTAAGGACGATGAACCGCCATGGCTTCAGGGTAAAGCCATCTTTTGGGTAGTTTAGGCGTCCCTTTTCTAGCTTTCAATTAAAGGTATCCTCCCAGACGTTTCTGTAAATGAAACCACGTCTGACCTAATGTCCCGAGGAGGGATACATGGGAAGCTCGTATCGGACCTGGTTAGGGAATAAAATTAAGTTTTGGGTGGAAGAAATTAGGATATAATTTCTATGTAACCTAAACTACAGCAGGGACTGACTTCCCGAGGAGGAATACGTAGGCAGTCTATATAAAACACGGCCCCTATATTATATAAAATATAATCTCCCTATTTATAGGATAGTTTCTGGTTCAGCAGCAATGTGGTGGCAAATCAACCACAAACTTTCAAACTGAAACCTTAAAAACCAAAAATTGGCCAAAATGATCAAAGTACCCCCGGAATGGAAAAATCAATCAAGAGTTTCTAATCGAATACATGAGTCTATATGATTTGTTTGCAACTTATGTGTGATATCTTGTGTTATGAGTTCTGACTAACGTACTAGCGTCATTTGCTTTTGAGTTGTTTTTCTACTTATAGAAAAGGGTTGATCCATCATGAAACACTGCATACTTCCCCAGGTTTAAAGTCGCAGAAGCATCCCTAAACCAAGATAACCAAACCAACATGACTGGTACACTCGAGGATACTCGTAACAAGAATGCTATGATTGAGGATATAGTTCCTCAAAATCTCCAGAATGCCTCGCACTCAGAGGACGTAATAACTCTGCTATTTAAATAAGTCGCCGACCTCCAAGAGCAGGTCGAAAGAAATTAAGCAATTAACGCTACCAGAAAAGCAGTTGTTGCTGAGGTAAGAAGGCCTCCTCCACCCTTTCTATCGCTAAGTTCGCCTATACCCGTACACTTTCCAAATACCCATACTGGGGCCTCTAACCAAAAACCACCTCCACTAAATGCCACCCATATAGTTGGGACTTCTCAATATGTGCCCACCTTATAGGCGCCACCAGTTTATGCTCATTCCAGCATTAACTATAAAACTACTACCCATACCACTCTCAGAGTTGCGGGCACTCCCAAAAGTCATCCCGCACACTTTATTGTATCATTACACAATCCAATTACTCCTATTGAATCCTCGATAGAATTGGATCACTCTGAGGAAATGAAAAGAGCGTGGAGGTCCGAGCAGGACCGAAAAGAGAAAGAAATTGAACATAAAATAATGGATCTGTTTGAGAAAGCCAACAAAGTCTCCTGCAAATGAACGAGATTGAGATATGATGACATATGAATGCATCTAGATTTCTTCTTGTCAGAGGGCTTCAAAGTGCCCAAATTTGAACCCTTCAACAACACGGGAAACCCCAAAGCTCATCTGAGAGCTTACTCCGACCAGTTGGTCAGCGCCAAAGGAAATGAGGCACTATTAGTGAGGCTCTTTAGCCGAAGCCTCATAGGAGAAGCATTTTCATAGCTCACGGTGCAAGATATCACCCGCTGGGACTCATAGGAAGAGATGGCTAAAAACTTTATGGATAGATTCTGCTTCAATGTGGAAAATGTGCCAGACTGTTACACTCTAGAAAAGATTCTCCGAAAATCAACAGAAACCTACCACGAATACGCAAGTATGTGGAGAGTGGAAGCCGCCTGAGTACAACCTCCCATGATTGAGGAAGAACTGGTTTTGGTATTCATCCGATATCAAGATTTATATTGCTATGACAAAATGGTTGTTATGATCGGGAGGTCGTTTGCCGATTTAGTCAAGATGGAAGAGACTATGGAAGATGGTCTCAAAACAGGAAAGATCATCAATATCGTGAACAAAGTTGGCACGTCAAGCTCCGCTGGAGCCGCCAAGAAAAAAAAATAGAATGTGGTAAACTTCTCTCACACCCTGAAGTAGAGGAACTGTAGGAGGGAATGGTCACAATCATCCTTCGATGTATACCAATCTCCTCCTTCAAGAAACTATAAACCATACCCTATAGCCCCATGCCGATATATTATGCACAGTAAAAATACCAAGCTCCACCACCAAAATTACCATACGCATATACTTATCTACCAAGCTCCATCTCCAAATTACCATATACTTTCACCCACGCATCAAGCCCCCCAAAACTACAAAAATCATCGTAACTCGACGCCTCCGGCCACATTTGAATTTTGAGAAGAAGCCTCCTCGAATATTCATGGCACTTACAGAAACACAAACTAGTTTGTTCGCCAAATTATGTGTCGTTAGTCTCATCAAAGCTTGCCAACCTAGAGAATCATATTTACCGACCCGATCAAACTTGTTCCTACCATTCTAGGGGAATGGGACTCAATTGAAAACTTCATCAATTTGAAGCAGGAGTTGCAAAATATAATTGATAAGCAAGAGCTCATTATCGAGGTCACAGTGCCAAATATGAAACAAATCCCCTTTCGAATCAAGGTTCTACTCACATACATATGATTGAAAGAGAAGAGGATTGGGTGGCATGCCGACCATTGGCCCAAGAGGATATCGAAAGCATGGAGAGCACAGTAGCCTCACTCACGTTGTAAGAAAAACCTATCTTTAAGATACTGATCCCGGCCCTACAAAAGCTATTTGTCATCCAAGTACCCCAAGTCGTCATCCTGACTTCTAAAAAAGAAGTCACAGCCATGGCTCAAGGTATGACAGGATCAGGGAAATGCTACGCTCCAAAAGCGGTGCAATAAGCACCCCACAAAGAAAATATTTCAAGAATGTCCATTATTGATGGGGAAGCTGAGGACTTTTGGCCCAGAATGCAGTCAAATATTGGCCTTAATGACAAGATCGGTGATGTCACTACTGTAAAGTTCTACGCAACATCGACTAGCCTTAATGAAAGCGTTAGATGAGGTTCACATTCCAGCAGGGACCAGTAGTGAAATATTGGCAGACATAGTAGGCTAAGTCATCAAGTCACATCAGATTTCATTCAATATCGAAGAATTTCTACTAGAGGGAACAACTCATAACAAATACCTCTACATCACCATCAAGTGTCAAGGAAAGGTTATCTCTCGAGTACTTGTTGATAATGGGGCCAGACTCAATATATGCCCTTTGTCAACATTGAAGCAATTGGGTTACGATGCTGGAAAGATACTCCAGAGTTGTACCAACGTGAGAGATTTTGATGAGGCACAACATGACCCCGTGGGTGAAGTGGACCCCAACATACAAATGGGGTCCGCTGAGTTCACCATAGAATTTCAAGTAATGGATATCAGTGTCAGCTACAATCTCCTATTGGGGAGACAATAGATACATATGGCCGAATCTATGCCATCTTCTCTATTCCAATCAATGAAATTTGATTGGTAAGACCATGACATCATAATCCATGGAGCAAGAAGTATCCACAACTATCTCGACTAACTTTGTGCCTGTAATAGAAGCAGTCCCAACGGATATGGTTTTCCATGTAATGGAACTTATAGAATCCGCCTACCGAGGGGATGATAAAGACATTTTGATGCCACTGGCCCACAAGATGGTCACCGACATTATGCTCCAGAATGGGTTTGAGCCTGATAAAGGCCTTGGACGAGAGCTCCAATGCATTCGAGAGCCAGTGGTACTTTTCTAAAATGAGTATCGCTTTGGTCTGGGATACATACCAAATTCCACAGAATCCTCCGAGGCTGTAAAAAAAAGACCTTCAGAGATAAGGAAGCCATTCCTCGGATTGTACCAGACATTTCCGGTATGCACGCCCACACAGAACTGTGGGGACTCAGAAGAAGGTTTAGGGATGTTGTTCCAAGAGCAGTGTGCCGCCATACTATAAAAATGCTTTGAAGCACCTATAATCCTCGACGCTGATCTGGATGAATAGTTGTCTAACTTGACCTCTACCCCACTCTTCGCTCCTCGGTAGAGAGAGGATTTTAAATTTGTTTTCCAAAATCAATGAAAATCATCTTAAGGCCAGAGCCTTCACCCATTATGTTTTTAATTTTTCAAGTATTGTTCAAAAATGGAAATGACTTGAAGACCAATCCGAGTCAGGACCACAGTTTATACTTTCGTCAAACTTCAATGAAAATCCTCAGTTTATGCATAAACATTCTTTATTTATATATAACATGTTTTTACACACTAATGATTTTTTGTCTTGTTTTTCAGTAATAACATAAAAATGGATCATAACATCAGATGTGTCATTAGATGAGCGAGCCGAGTGATACAGACGATAAAGAATATGAGGAGTATGATGAAGAAATGGAGTTACCTGAAGAACTCATGGAGGAGGAAGACCAATATGAAAATAGACAAATGCCTAATTTGGATGAGACAAAAGCAATTGACCTTGGAAATCGGAAACAATTAAGGAAACTAGGATAAGCATACACTTAGACTTGCTCAGAAAAGAAGAACTAATAAATCTATTGAGAGAATACGTCGATGTATTCACGTGGTAATACATGGATATGCCCGGGTTGAGCACAAATATCGTAGATCACAAACTACCTATCAACGAGAGATTTTCCCCCATTAAACAAACTATTGAATAGTTCAAGCCCGACCTTAGCATAAGAATCAAGGAAGAGGTCGAGAAACAAATAAAATTGGGGGTGGTAGAAGTAACTTCGTACCCCACATAATTGGCCAACATCGTGCTAATACCGAAAAAGGGCGAAAAAATCAAAATCTGCGTAGACTACAGATATCTCAATCTGGTAAGTCCGGAGGATAATTTCCACCTTCCAAACATTCACATACTCATCGATAATTGCGTAAAGCATGAATTATAATCATTTATAAATTGCTTCACCGGTTATCATCAAATTTTGATGAGCTAAGAAGATACCTAGAAAATGGCATTCATCACTCCGTGGGGAGTATACCACTATCGTGTAATGCCGTTCAGCCTTAAAAATGCCACCGCCACTTACATGAGAGCAATGACCACCATATTCTATAATATGATACATAAGGAGATTGAGGTCTACATTGGCGATGTTATAATCAAGTCACGAGAAGGCTCCGACCATATCATACACTTGCGAAAATTCTTTGACAGACTTCACAAGTTCAATCTGACATTGAATTCGGCTAGATGCGCATTTGGAGTGCCTATCGGGAAATTGCTAGGGTTTATCGTAAGCCGTAGGGGCATTGAGTTATATCCTACCAAGATTAAAGTCATTCAAGAGCTTCTACCGCCAGTTACCATGAAGGGTGTAATGAGCATCTTGGGAAGGTTGAACTACATCATGCACTTCATAGCGCAATCTACAGTGATCGTGGAGTCCATTCTTAAGCTGCTAAAAAGGATGCACCCATGAAATGGACAGATAAGTGTCAGGATGCATTTGACACCATCAAACCCATTATTGTTATACTTGTCTGTGTTAGACAATGCATTTGGATGCATGCTGGCATAATATGACAAGACAGGAAAGAAAGAGCGAGCAATTTACTACCTCAATAAGAAATTCACCGCATGTGAGTCAAGATATACTTTGGTGGATAAAGACGTGTTGTGTGCTAACATGGATAGAGCAATAGCTGAGGCATTACATGATGTACACTACTCATTTGATAACCAAGATGGATCCCTTGAAGTACATCTTTTGCCAGATCATGCCTATAGAAAAACTGGCCAAGTGGAAAATTCTATTGAGTGAATTCGATATCAAATACATAGTTTAGAAAGTCGTCAAGGGACAGACATTAGCTGATTCGCTAACTGGAATTTCGATCGATGAAGAGCTCACACTATTAAGGATTTATTTTCTAGACGATGAGGTAATGGAAGTCGAATAAGAAATAGTCGAAGTCTATTCAGGATGGAAAATGTTCTTTGACAGTGTAGTCAACTACAAAGGTTCCGGAATTGGAGCAGTTTTTGGTTCAGGAATGGGTCAACATTACCCGATAGCAACCAAACTCAATTTCCAATGCACGAACAACATGGCAGAGTACAAAGCCTGCATATTAGGTCTTCATATGTCCATGGACATACAAGAACTCCTAGTAATTGGACATTTAGACTTGTTAATTTACTAGGTCTAAGGAGAATGGGCCACCAAGAATGAAAAGATCATACCATATGTCAACCTGGCATAAAGATTGTGCAATAGATTCAAAATGATCGAACTCCGATTTATGCCAAGGGCTCAAAATGAGTTTGCTAATGCTCTTTCAACTATAATATCCATGATACAACACCCTAAAAGTAGTCATATCGACTTTGTGGTGATCAGCATCAGGGAAGAACATGCCTACTATTCCCATGTGGAAGAAGAACTCGATGGAAAACCATGGTATGTCGACATAAGCACATGTCTGGAAAAGGAATAGTACCCCGAAAACACCACAACCAATAAAAAAAAGACCATAAAAAATGGCTAATGGTTTCTTCCTAAACAAGGGAGTAATCTATAGGAGGATGCCCGATCTAGGGTTACTCCAATGTGTCAATCCCACCAAGGCCACAAAGCTACTCGAAGAGGCACACGCCAGAGCTTGAGGGCCTCACATAAATGGGTTCATCCTGGCCAAGAAGATTTTAAGGGCATGTTACTGCTGGATGATCATGGAAATCGATTGTAGCTGATTTGTGCAAAGATGACATAAATGTCAAATTCATGGATATTTGATCAAGGTCCCTCCAAATGAACTTAATGTTATGAGCTCACCCTAGCCATTTGCAGCCTAGGGCATGGAGGTCATTAGGCTCATAGAGCCATCAGCCTCTAACGGACATCGTTTCATCTTAGTTGCCATATACTACTTCACCAAGTGTGTCAAAGCTATTTCTCACAAATCGGTAACGAAGAAAGTGGTAGCTGACTTTGTACGCCATAACATCATATACCGATTCAGCATTCCAAGGTCAATCATAAAATAAAATGGAGAAACTTTGAACGGTTATCTGATGAAATAAATTTGTGAACAATTTTGTATCACTCATTGGAATACAACTGCATAGAGGCCACATTATGGAAAAATCCATGTGAACTCAAGGTGTCCACTTGATCTTCGAAGTGTTAAGCTTGGCGTCCAAAAGAAGGTAGATCATCCAAAGATAATATGCCTCAAATGGCATGGGAAATGGAGTGGAATTGGACTTTTTACATGAAGTTGCAAATACATGTTTTATTCGGCTTTGTATGTAGGTCTTAGCTGAGACCATGTTTTCTTTTATCTTGTTATTTTCTTTTATATCTTAGCTTAACTTTTAGCTCATAGCTTAGGACATGATGTAACATATAAGTAACCCTTAGCTACCATTAGGTCATAATTAATAAACTATGTAAAGAAGGAGACAAACACAAGAGGAGAGCAAAACTGTGTAAAGGGTGTCCAAACCAAGATGGCAAGGACAAAAGATGACTTGGTCGACACCATGGCAAGGACAATGATGTTCTAGAAGATGAGGTTTCCAATGTAACAAATTCATGAATTAAAAGATAATAAAGTCGTCCAAACAGAAGGCCAAGAGGTGGGTGAAATTGCTTGTCAACCAAGTACAAAGAATGGAAGCTTCCAAACCCATTCTAAGAAGATGAGATCCTTGAAATGTCCAATCCATTACCTTTTCGGCTTGGACTCCACAAACAGTTGTGAAGAAGTTTGAGCTCAACTTTGTCTCCAAGAAAACCCAAACCTTTTCCCATTGGCCACACCAAAGTCGAGAACCCTCTTGGCCAACAAGAAAACCCAAACCCTTTTCCCACTTAGCCAAGAGTCTTCATGTAGTTTTTGTCTTCTAGAATAGTCTTTTATTTACTATAAATAAGGAACCTTAGGACTTGTAAATGGGTAGAGTTCGATAAATATAAAACTTGAGTGTTTTACTCATTTCACTAAGTGTTTCAATCAGGGATTGATATTCTTAGTTGGTGCTCTAGGAGTACCCTTCGGTTCTTGTGTGAACAAAACCCCTCCCTTTGGTGTAAGTATCGATTAGGACTTGTGTGGCCTAGTCTATACCCAAACTTGAGGAACCCCCTTGGTGGTAAATGAAGGTTGGAACTTGTGTAGACCAACTTAGTCTAAGCCTTGGGTTATCAAAAGTACATCGATCTCCCTCACTTGGCTAGTTCATGGGCATTGCATATAGCAAACCCCGGTCTTGACCTTGTGGTATTGATCACACTTTCCTTGGTCTCGATATGGGCAGTAAAACCCATGTATCTCTATCCTTGGACATTTCTTTCATATCTCATGGTGGAAAAATACTCATGATCTCAAAGTTCCAATTTTATCCTCGATGTGCTAAGCTCTAAGTTCCGAAGATGCTTAATCATCCGATGATAACCTGTTTATTATGGCATGGAAAATGGAATGGCATTGGGCTTATTACATGAATATTCAAGTACATATTTTATTCGCTTTGTATGTAAGTCTTGGCCGAAGACCATCTTTCTTTTAGCTTGACTTTATTTTCTTAACTTAGTTTTTAGCTCTTAGCTTAGGACATAGTTTGTCATGTAATAATTACCTTAGGACATAATTAATAGGGCCAAAATAATGGGCAAGGCCGAGAGGTTCTTCCATGGGAGACAAAAACCGTGTGAAGGTTGTCCAAGCCAAGATGGCAATGACAAATGATGACTTGGTCGACACCATGGCAAGGACAAGAGACTTCTAGAAGATGGAGACTTCAAGGGCTGAAGTTATGAGCCAACTAAATCATGAACTTATTACATGGAAGTCTTCCAAATCGTCCTAGGGGAGATGATGGCTTGGCCGAAATTGCTTGTCAAACAAGAACAAAGAATGGAAGCTTCCCAAACTAGTTCCAAGAAGATGAAGTCTTGAAAAGACCAATCCATCCCTTATTCGACTTGAACTCCCCAAAGGGATGTGAAATGGATTGAACTTAACCTTGTCTCCAAGAAAGGCTCAAACCTTTTCCACATTACTCACCAAGACCGAAGAAACAAACTTGGTCTCCAAGCCGGTCGACTTTGCCTCCAAGAAAGGCCCAATCTCTTTTACATTAGTCACCATGGCCGAGAACCAACTTGGTCCTCAAGCCAAGCCAAAACTTGTTCCCATTTCGGTCGAGATGGCCTTGTAATTGTGTCCATTTGTCTACTCTTGTAGAATGGTCCTTATGATGCTATAAATAGGACCTTAGGTTATTGTACTTAGGCTATTTTTGAGTTTATATAAAAGACATCTTTAAGTTTTCAACTTGTGTGTTGAAGCTTGTCGATCCTTGTGTAGATCAAACTCCTTAGAGTGCAAGACTTGGTTAAGACTGTGTGACTTAGCCATTTCCCAAACTCGAAGAACACACTTGGTGGTAAACGAAGGTTGATTCTGTGTGAATCAACTAAGTCTAAGCCTTGGGAGCAACAAGGTCATAGATCACCCTCACTTGGCTTGTTCACGGGCATTGTGACTAGCAACCCCGGTCTAGACTTTGTGACATTGATCATCAACTCCTTGGTGTGGGTTCGGGAAATAAATCCCCCATTCCATTATCCTTTGACACTTCTACTTCGTCACCTAATCCACTAAACAAATACACTAACCGAAGCCTCCCACAATAACCATCCAAGTCCCATAACCCTCAAACAGTCCACTCTAATCACCAACCGAGACCTCATTGCCTCAAATCAGTTCCGACACCATCCACCATCTAAACACTGAGCCCCAAATACCAATACAACCCTCAAATTGTCCACAACAACTCCACCAAACGCCTCAATCCAATTCACCTGTAACTAACCGAAACAGTCACCAAACTTCTCACTGCCAGTTGAAACCGGTAAACCCGAGACCTTACTGTTTCAACCTTGCTCCATCACCTTTCAACCACTCATCCATCAAACCCCGATCATCAAGTTCACCCTCAACACATCCGGAACAGTCTCCTAAAATACCAAGTCATGTTTCCCTCTACTGCCTTCCGAAACCTCCCTCAAACACTACACTGTATCCCTAGCCCGAGAAGCCTACAAACCTGATATTGCCACCTTCCCTTTCGGGTCAACCCGAATCACCTCCACACCAGACCCACTCACCTATCCAACCCGTACCTTATATCCATCATCTCACTAAGGCCACAATTACTAAACATCCAAACTGAAGCTAACAAACCAACACTTAACCAAGAATCCCTCATTACCTAACTCGAGTTTGTATCCTACAACTCGTGTTCAACCCTCACCCAAAATACCATATACCAGTTACCCCTACCTCCCAAAATATCTCATTAACACCTCCCCGAAAGGTCATTACCCGAATCAGCGTAGAAACACCCGTCCAGTCCAAACACCACCAAGTAGTCCTCATAATACACTTACCGAGAACCTTACTGTCCCATTACTGTTCCGGTATCCTAACGTCATCCCATAACCAAAGCCCAAACATCACAACAACCCACAACGTGCCTAAAACGACTCCCTAAATCGCCTTGATCCATTTCCCTATACCACTACCCGAAACATTCATCCACACCACACTGCCCGATCGTAACACACCTACCGAGAACCTCACTGGTTCAGGTCTGTTCTGTGGCCTTGTCACCACCAATTCTCAAGCATCTTCCTGACACATAACCCACCCGAAACAACCCCTCAAAATTCCTTAAGCCAATCACCCCTACATTCACCTGAACCTACCTCACATACACCACACGCAAGACCAATCCGAGAACCAAAAACTCTTCTATTTGTGCCACAATTTCAGCTAAACCTGATTGTCATTCATACCCGACGCACTTACCCAAACATCACCCCACCTTATATCCATCAGATTGGTATCATTACAAGGACATCCCCTCCCATGCTTTGACGCTACGGGGCAAATAAATGATGAACTCAAAAGGTTCCGAGCCAAAAGTGTCAAGGAGTAAGTGCAAACCTTTAAAGGGGGGCATGCGGGACATACCTTGAAGAGTCAAGCCAATTCCAAAGTTGTATCTACTTACCCAAAGCGTGAAGGATTGGTACTACAACATGAGTTGGATGTTCCACACATAAATCTGAAGGAATCACCAAGAAATCAACTTTTCTACACACGGTGCAAAGTGAAAGATAAAGTGTGCAATGTGATTATTGACGGAAGAAGTAGTGTCAACTTGGCTTCTGAGGAGATGATATACAAGTTAAAGTTTCCCACTCGCAATCATCCGGAGCCGTATGATCTCCAATGGATGAACCAAGACGAAAATCTAAGAATCATAACACAAACTCTTGTTAGCTTTCGGATTAGAAAGTATGAAGATGAAATATGGTGTGACGTCCTTCCCATGGATGCATGTCATATTTTTTTGGGGAAACCATGACAACTTGACACGCAGGAAAAACATGATAAAGGAAGGAATACTTATTCTTTTTGGAAACATGATAAGAAAATCCGACTAGTGCCGATCTCACCCAGTGAGGTGAAGGACTTGAGAATCCGATGTGCAAATAAACGTGAAGCCGAGGCTCTTTCACTTAATGCACGTAGGATATAGGAAGAATGAAAGAAGGGAGTCATATGGACTCACTGATATGCAAGGAAAGGTAGAACATTGCGGAAGTTGAAGAAATTTCCAATGAAGAGGAACTCCCGAATGATGTTACATCCGGAACACTACCAACGGAAGATAGTGAGATTGCCCTTGATTTATTTTCAAGGAGTTCATTGTCTACTCACCAATATTATGGATGCCAAGACCAATAATGGGTGGGCAAAATGAAAACTAGCCTTAGTCCGTGCATCATTCCTATGCCGAGATGGAAAGATCTTTTTGAGTTTGCAACCTGACCACTAATGGAAAGCATTGGACATACTCTTGGTTTATTTCTGAGAGGATCTTTGCCTAATTAACAATATTGCAAACACAATCTTGAAACGGCTAAGAAAGTACAACAACCATTCAAGGAACACAAAGAAAAGGCCTTGTCCAAAAGGACTTTAGGCCGTATACGGCGCACGACTTGTTGGTTCCAAAAGAGCATGAGAAGTGGTACTCTTTTGTTACCATCCAAGCCATCGGCAACATTGTGAAAGATAAGCTCTCTTTTCCGAAGTTAAAAATTTATTTTGAATCCAAGTAGTTCTACAAGAAGGACTGAAGGAGAGGATATCATTCATGGGGTACCCGCGAAGAAGATGCAATGATGATCCTCGAGGTCGAGTTTGGTGTGAGCAAATGCCTTGTAATTCCATTTGGATGGTGTGACGGCATAAAAGTTTTCCTATACAAGGTATCACGTCCATCATTTGGACACTTAACATCATCCGAGGGCTTGTGTGCTAACCCAACCATGGCGGAGCCTATTCAAAGATGGTCCAAGGCTACGAAATTCATGGCGGTACATAGTTGCTTTGATTCGACTCCTTCTTCTCATCATGTCATATGGAATTACTATGACCTTACTGCCTCTCATAAAAAATTGAATGGTGCGTTGTACCGTTATGCTATCTATGACAAGGCATTAGATTATATGAGAGTCATGGTACACTATAGGCAACCTTCTGAGTCAAAACTGTTTCACCTGTATTCGGATCCCTATTTAGCGAGTTTAGAAAAAGGCATCTACAAAATAAAACTTTCGAACTTGTCTAGAGGTGGAAATATTAAATCAACACTTATTGTTGAGAATTTGTTTCACACTTAGATAGCGGGAATTCGAGGACGAATTCTTTCAAAGAAGGGGAGTCTGATGGAAAATTCCCCGTGAACTCAAGGTATCCACTTGATCTTCGAAGTTTTAAGTTTGGCCTCCCAAAGAAGGTAGATCGTGAAAAGATAATATGCCTCAAATGGCATGGGAAATGGAGTGGAATTGGACTTGTTACATGAAGTTGCAATTACATGTTTTATTCGGCTTTGTATGTAGGTCTTAGCCGAAACCATATTTTCTTTTTTGTTTTCTTTAATTTCTTAGCTTAACTTTTATCTCTTAGCTTAGGACATGATGTAATATATAAGTAACCCTTAGCTCCCATTAGGAAACAATTAATAAACTATGTAAAGAAGGAGACAAACACAAGAGGGGACTAAAACCGTGTAAAGGTTGTCCAAACCAAATGGCAAGTACAAAGAATGACTTGGTTGACACCATGGCAAGGACAATGATGTTCTAGAAGATGAGGCTTCCAATGTAACAAATTCATGAATTAAAAGACAATAAAGTGGTCCAAAGAGAAGGCTAAGAGGTGGGCGAAATGGCTTGTCAACCAAGTACAAAGAATGGAACCTTCAAAACCCATTCCAAGAAGATGAGATGCTTGAGTCGTCCAATCCATTCCCTTTTCCGACTTGGACTCCACAAAGAGGTGTGATGGAGTTTGACCTCAACTTTGTCACCAAGAAAATCCAAACCTTTTCCCATTGACCACACCAAAGTCGAGAACCCTCTTTGCCAACAAGAAAACCAAAACCCTTTTCCCACTTGGCCGAAACTCTTCAAGTAGTTTTTGTCTTCTAGTACCGAGAAACTCACTAGTTCAGGTCTGTACCGTGGCCTTGACACCACCAAACCACAACGTCCCAAGCATCTTCTTGGCCATTAACCCACCCGAAACAACCCCTCAAATTCCCTTAAGGCAGTCTCCCCTGCATTCAAATGAAACTGCCTCACATACACCACACGCAAGACCAATCCGAGAACCAAAAACTCTTCTATTTGTGCCACAATTTCAGCTAAACCTGATTGTCATTCATACCCGACGCACTTACCCAAACATCACCCCACCTTATATCCATCAGATTGGTATCATTGCAAGGACATCCCCTCCCACGCTTTGACGCTATGGGGCAAAAAGTGATGAACTCAAAAGGTTCCGAGCCAAAAGTGTCAAGGAGTAAGTGCAAACCTTTAAAGGGGGGCATGCGGGACATACCTTGAAGAGTCAAGCCAATTCCAAAGTTGTATCTACTTACCCAAAGCGTGAAGGATTGGTACTACAACATGAGTTGGATGTTCCACACATAAATCTGAAGGAATCACCAAGAAATCAACTTTTCTACACACGGTGCAAAGTGAAAGATAAAGTGTGCAATGTGATTATTGACGGAAGAAGTAGTGTCAACTTGGCTTCTGAGGAGATGATATACAAGTTAAAGTTTCCCACTCGCAATCATCCGGAGCCGTATGATCTCCAATGGATGAACCAAGACGAAAATCTAAGAATCATAACACAAACTCTTGTTAGCTTTCGGATTGGAAATTATGAAGATGAAATATGGTGTGACGTCCTTCCTATGGATGCATGTCATATTTTGTTGGGGCAACCGTGGCAACTTGACACGCATGCAAAACATGATGAAGGAGGAATACTTATTCTTTTTGGAAACATGATAACAAAATCCGACTAGTGCCGATCTCACCTAGTGACGTAAAGGACTTGAGAATCCGACGTGCAAATAAGCGTGAAGCCGAGGCTATTTCACTTAATGCACGATGGATAAAGGAAGAATGAAAGAAGGGGAGTCCAACGGACTCAATGATATGCAAGGAAAGGGACAACATTGCGGAAGTTGTAGAAATTTCCGACGAAGAGGAACTCCCGACTGATGTTGCATCCGGAACTCTACCAACGGAAGATAGTGAGATTGCCCTTGATTTATTTTCAAGGAGTTCATTGTCTACTCACCAAGACTATGGATGCCAAGAACAATAATGGGTGGGCAAAATGAAAACTAGCCTTAGTCCATGCTTCATTCCTATGCCGAGATGGAAAGATCTTTTTGAGTTTGCAACCGGACCACTAATGGAAAGCATTGGACATACTCTTGGTTTATTTCTGAGAGGATCTTTTCCCAATTAACAATATTGCAAACACAATCTTGAAACGGCTAAGGAAGTACAACAACCATTCAAGGAACACTAGGAAAGGGCCTTGTCCAAAAGAACTTTAGGCCGTATACGGCGCATGACTTGTTGGTTCCAAAAGAGCATGAGAAGTGGTACTCTTTTGTTACCATCCAAGCCATCGGCAACATTGTGAAAGATAAGCTCTCTTTTCCGAGGCTAAAATTTATTTTGAAGCCAAGTAGTTCTACAAGAAGGACTCAAGGAGAGGATATCATTCATGGGGAACCCGCGAAGAAGATGCACGGATGATGATCCTCGAGGTCGAGTTTGGTATAAGCAAATGTCTTGTAATGCCATTTGGATGGTGTGACGCCCTAAATGTTTTCCTATACAAGGTATCACGTCCATCATTTGGACTCTTAACATCATCCGAGGGCTTGTATGCTAACCCAACCATTGCGGAGCCTATTCAAAGATGGTCCAAGGCTACAGAATTCATGGCGGTACATAGTTGCTATGATTCGAGTCCTTCTTCTCATCATGTCATATGGAATTACTATGACCTTACTGCCTCTCACAAAAAATTAAACGGTGCGTTGTACCGTTATGCTATCTATGACAAGGCATTAGATTATATGAGAGTCATGGTACACAATAGGCAACCTTCTGAGTCAAAACTGTTTCACCTGTATTCGGATCCCTATTTACCAAGTTTAGAAAAAGGCGTCCACAAAATAAAACTTTCGAACTTGTCTAGAGGTGGAATTATTAAATCAACACTTATTGTTGAGAATTTGTTTCACACTTAGATAGCGCGAACTCGAGGACGAATTCTTTCAACGAAGGGGAGTCTGATGGAAAACTCCCCGTGAACTCAAGGTATTCACTTGATCTTCGAAGTCTTAATCTTGGCATCCTAAAGTAGGTAGATCAACTAAAGATAATATGCCTCAAATGACATGGGAAATGGAGTGGAATTGGACATGGTACATGAAGTTGCAATTACATGTTTTATTCGGTTTTGTATGTAGGACTTAGCCGTAACCATGTTTTCTTTATTGTTTTCTTTTATTTCTTAGCTTAACTTTTATCTCTTAGCTTAGGACATGATGTAACATATAAGTAACCCTCAGCTCCCATTAGGACACAATTAATAAACTATGTAAAGAAGGAGACAAACATAAGGGGGGACCAAAACCGTGTAAAGGTTTTCAAAACCAAGATGGCAAGTACAAAGGCTGACTTGGTCGACACCATGGCAAGGACAATGATGTTCTAGAAGATGAGGCTTCCAATGTAACAAATTCATGAATTAAAAGACAATAAAGTGGTCCAAAGAGAAGTCCAAGAGGTGGGCGAAATGGTTGTCAACCAAGTACAAAGAATGGAAGCTTCCAAACCCATTCCAAGAAGATGAGATCCTTGAGATGTCCAATCCATTCCCTTTTTTGGCTTGGACTCCACAAAGAGGTATGAAGGAGTTTGACCTCAACTTTGTCACCAAGAAAATCCAAACCTTTTCCCATTGACCACACCAAAGTTGAGAACCCTCTTGGCCAACAAGAAAACCAAAACCCTTTTCCCACTTGGCCGAAACTCTTCAAGTAGTTTTTGTCTTCTAGTATCGAGAAACTCACTGGTTCAGGTCTGTATCGTGGCATTAACACCACCAAACCACAACGTCCCAAGAATCTTCCTGACCCTTAACCCACCCGAAACAACCCCTCAAATCCCCTTAAGGCTGTCTCCCCTACATTCACCTTAAACTGCCTCCCAGACACCACACGCAAGACCAATCCGAGAACCAAAAACTCCCCAACTTGTGCCACAATTTTAGCTAAACGTGATTATCATTCACACCCGACGCACTTACCCAAACATCACCCCTCCTTATATCCATCAGATTGGTATCATTGCAAGGGCAGCCCCTCCCACGCTTTGACGCTACTGGGCAAATAAGTGACGAACTCAAAAGGTTCCTAGCCAAAATTGTCAAGGAGTAAGTGCAAACCTTTAAAGGGGGGCTTGCGGCACATACCTTGAAGAGTCGAGCCAATTCCAAAGTTGTATCTACTTACCCAAAGCGTGAAGTACTCCAACATGAGTTGGATTTTCCACACATAAATCTGAAGGAATCTCAAAGAAATCAAGTTTTCTACACACGGTGCAAAGTGAAAGATAAAGTGTGCAATGTGATTATTGACGGAAGAAGTAGTGTCAACTTGGCTTCTGAGGAGATGATACACAAGTTAAAGTTTCCCACTCGCAATCATCGGGAGCCGTATGATCTCCAATGGATGAACCAAGATGAAAATTTACGAATCATAACACAAACTCTTGTTAGCTTTCGGATTGGAAAGTATGAAGATGAAATATAGTGTGACGTCCTTCCCATGGATGCATGTCATATTTTATTGAGGCAACCGTGGCAACTTGACACGCATGCAAAACATGATGAAGGAAGGAATACTTATTCTTTTTGGAAACATGATAAGAAAATCCGACTAGTGCCGATCTCACCTAGTGAGGTGAAGGACTTGAGAATCCGACGTGCAAATAATCGTGAAGCTGAGGCTCTTTCACTTAATGCACGAAGGATATAGGAAGAATGAAAGAAGGGAGTCCTACGGACTCATTGATATGCAAGGAAAGGGAGAACATTGCGGAAGTTATAGAAATTTCCAACGAAGAGGAACTCCCGAATAATGTTGCATCCGGAACACTACCAATGGAAGATAGTGAGATTGCCCTTGATTTATTTTTAGGGAGTTCATTGTCTACTCACCAAGATTATGGATTCCAAGAACAATAATGGGTGGGCAAAATGAAAACTAGCCTTAGTCCGTGCATCATTCCTACGCCGAGATGGAAAGATCTTTTTAAGTTTGCAACCGGACCACAAATGGAAAGCATTGGACATACTCTTGGTTTATTTCCGAGTAGATCTTTTCCGAATTAACAATATTGAAAACACAATCTGGAAATGGCTAAGGAAGTACAACAATAATGCAAGGAACAATAGGAAAGGACCTTGTCCAAAAGGACTTTAGGCCGTATACGGCGCATGACTTGTTGTTGCCAAAAGAGCATGAGAAGTGGTACTCTTTTGTTACCATCCAAGCCATCAGCAACATTGTGAAAGACAAGCTCTCTTTTTCGAGGCTAAAAAATTATTTTGAATCCAAGTAGTTCTACAAGAAGGACTGAAGGAGAGGATATCATTCATGGGGTACCCTTGAAGAATATGCAATGATGATCCTCGAGGTTGAGTTTGGTGTGAGCAAATGCCTTGTAATTCCATTTGGATGGTGTGACGCCCTAAACGTTTTCCTATACAAGGTATCACGTCCATCATTTGGACACTTAACATCATCCGAGGGCTTGTGTGCTAACCCAACCATGGCGGAGCCTATTCAAAGATGGTCCAAGGCTACGAAATTCATGGCGGTACATACTTTCTTTGATTCGACTCCTTCTTCTCATCATGTCATATGGAATTACTATGACCTTACTGCCTCTCATAAAAAATTGAACGGTGCGTTATACCGTTATTCTATCTATGACAAGGCATTAGATTATATGAGAGTCATGGTACACTATAGGCAACCTTCTGAGTCAACTGTTTCACTTGTATTCGGATCCCTAGTTAGCAAGTTTAGAAAAAGGCGTCCACAAAATAAAACTTTCAAACTTGTCTAGAGGTGGAAATATTAAATCAACACTTATTGTTGAGAATTTTTTCACACTTAGATAGCGCGAATTCGAGGACGAATTCTTTCAAAGAAGGGGAGTCTAATGGAAAATTCCCTGTGAACTCAAGGTATCCACTTGATCTTCGAAGTTTTAAGTTTGGCATCCCAAATAAGGTAGATCATCCAAAGATAATATGCCTCAAATGGCATGGGAAATGGAGTGGAATTGGACTTGTTACATGAAGTTGCAATTACATGTTTTATTCGGCTTTGTATGTAGGTCTTAGCTGAAACCATGTTTTCTTTTTTGTTTTCTTTTATTTCTTAGCTTAACTTTTATCTCTTAGCTTAGGACATGATATAACATATAAGTAACCCTTAGCTCCCATAAGGACACAATTAATAAACTATGTAAAGAGGGAGACAAACACAAGAGGAGACCAAAACCGTGTAAAGGTTGTACAAACCAAGATGACAAGTACAAAGGATGACTTGGTCGACACCATGGCAAGGACAATGATGTTCTAGAAGATGAGGCTTCCAATGTAACAAATTCATGAATTAAAAGACAATAAAGTGGTCCAAAGAGAAGGCCAAGAGGTGGGCGAAATGGCTTGTCAACCAAGTACAAAGAATGGAAGCTTCCAAACCCATTCCAAGAAGATGAGATCCTTGAGATGTCCAATCCATTCCCTTTTTCGGCTTGGACTCCACAAAGAGGTGTGAAGGAGTTTGACCTCAACTTTGTCACCAAGAAAATCCAAACCTTTTCCCATTGACCACACCAAAGTTGAGAACCCTCTTGGCCAACAAGAAAACCAAAACCCTTTTCCCACTTGGCCGAAACTCTTCAAGTAGTTTTTGTCTTCTAGTATCGAGAAACTCACTGGTTCAGGTCTGTACCGTGGCCTTAACACCACCAAACCACAACGTCCCAAGCATCTTCCTGACCCTTAACCCACCCGAAACAACCCCTCAAATCCCCTTAAGGCTGTCTCCCCTACATTCACCTTAAACTGCCTCCCAGACACCACACGCAAGACCAATCCGAGAACCAAAAACTCCCCTACTTGTGCCACAATTTTAGCTAAACGTGATTGTCATTCACACCCGACGCACTTACCCAAATATCACCCCTCCTTATATCCATCAGATTGGTATCATTGCAAGGGCATCCCCTCCCACGCTTTGACGCTACTGGGCAAATAAGTGACGAACTCAAAAGCTTCCTAGCCAAAATTGTCAAGGAGTAAGTGCAAACCTTTAAAGGGGGGCTTGCGGCACATACCTTGAAGAGTCGAGCCAATTCCAAAGTCGTATCTACTTACCCAAAGCGTGAAGGATTGGTACTCCAACATGAGTTGGAAGTTCCACACATAAATCTGAAGGAATCACAAAGAAATTAACTTTTCTACACACGGTGCAAAGTGAAAGATAAAGTGTGCAATGTGATTATTGACGGAAGAAGTAGTGTCAACTTGGCTTCTGAGGAGATGATATACAAGTTAAAGTTTCCCACTCGTAATCATCCGGAGCCGTATGATCTCCAATGGATGAACCAAGACGAAAATCTAATAATCATAACACAAACTCTTGTTAGCTTTCGGATTGGAAAGTATGAAGATGAAATATGGTGTGACGTCCTTCCCATGGATGCATGTCATATTTTGTTGGGGCAACCGTGGCAACTTGACACGCAGGCAAAACATGATGAAGGAAGGAATACTTATTCTTTTTGGAAACATGATAAGAAAATCCGACTAGTGCCGATCTCACCTAGTGAGGTGAAGGACTTGAGAATCCGACGTGCAAATAAGTGTGAAGCTGAGGCTCTTTCACTTAATGCACGAAGGATATAGGAAGAATGAAAGAAGGGAGTCCTACGGACTCATTGATATGCAAGGAAAGGGAGAACATTGCGGAAGTTATAGAAATTTCCAACGAAGAGGAACTCCCGAATAATGTTGCATCCGGAACACTACCAATAGAAGATAGTGAGATTGCCCTTGATTTATTTTTAAGGAGTTCATTGTCTACTCACCAAGATTATGGATGCCAAGAACAATAATGGGTGGGCAAAATGAAAACTAGCCTTAGTCCGTGCATCATTCCTACGCCGAGATGGAAAGATCTTTTTGAGTTTGCAACCGGACCACAAATGGAAAGCATTGGACATACTCTTGGTTTATTTCCGAGTCGATCTTTTCCGAATTAACAATATTGAAAACACAATCTGGAAATGGCTAAGGAAGTACAACAACAATGCAAGGAACAATAGGAAAGGACCTTGTCCAAAAGGACTTTAGGCCGTATACGGCGCATGACTTGTTGTTGCCAAAAGAGCATGAGAAGTGGTACTCTTTTGTTACCATCCAAGCCATCGGCAACATTGTGAAAGACAAGCTCTCTTTTTCGAGGCTAAAAATTTATTTTGAATCCAAGTAGTTCTACAAGAAGGACTGAAAGAGAGGATATCATTCATGGGGTACCCTTGAAGAAGATGCAATGATGATCCTCGAGGTCGAGTTTGGTGTGAGCAAATGCCTTGTAATTCCATTTGGATGGTGTGACACCCTAAACGTTTTCCTATACAAGGTATCACGTCCATCATTTGGACACTTAACATCATCCGAGGGCTTGTGTGCTAACCCAACCATGGCGGAGCCTATTCAAAGATGGTCCAAGGCTACGAAATTCATGGTGGTACATAGTTGCTTTGATTCGACTCCTTCTTCTCATCATGTCATATGGAATTACTATGACCTTACTGCCTCTCATAAAAAATTGAACGGTGCGTTGTACCGTTATGCTATCTATGACAAGGCATTAGATTATATGAGAGTCATGGTACACTATAAGCAACCTTCTGAGTCAAAACTGTTTCACTTGTATTCAGAACCCTATTTAGCGAGTTTAGAAAAAGGCGTCCACAAAATAAAACTTTTGAACTTGTCTAGAGGTGGAAATATTAAATCAACACTTATCGTTGAGAATTTTTTTCACACTTAGATAGCGCGAATTCGAGGACGAATTCTTTCAAAGAAGGGGAGTCTAATGGAAAATTCCCTGTGAACTCAAGGTATCCACTTGATCTTCGAAGTTTTAAGTTTGGCCTCCCAAAGAAGGTAGATCGTGAAAAGATAATATGCCTCAAATGGCATGGGAAATGGAGTGGAATTGGACTTGTTACATGAAGTTGCAATTACATGTTTTATTCGGCTTTGTATGTAGGTCTTAGCCGAAACCATATTTTCTTTTATTTCTTAGCTTAACTTTTATCTCTTAGCTTAGGACATGATGTAACATACAAGTAACCCTTAGCTCCCATTAGGACACAATTAATAAACTATGTAAAGAAGGAGACAAACACAAGAGGAGACCAAAACCGTGTAAAGGTTGTCCAAACCAAGATGGCAAGTACAAAGGATGACTTGGTCGACACCATGGCAAGGACAATGATGTTCTAGAAGATGAGGCTTCCAATGTAACAAATTCATGAATTAAAAGACAGTAAAGTCGTCCAAAGAGAAGGCCTAGAGGTGGGCGAAATGGCTTGTCAACCAAGTACAAAGAATGGAAGCTTCAAAACCCATTCCAAGAAGATGAGATCCTTGAGATGTCCAATCCATTCCGTTTTTCGGCTTGGACTCCACAAAGAGGTGTGAAGGAGTTTGACCTCAACTTTGTCACCAAGAAAATCCAAACCTTTTCCCATTGACCACACCAAAGTTGAGAACCCTCTTGGCCAACAAGAAAACCAAAACCCTTTTCCCACTTGGCCGAAAGTCTTCAAGTAGTTTTTGTCTTCTAGAATAGTCTTCTGTTTACTATAAATAAGAAACCTTAGGACTTGTAAATGGGCAGAGTTTGATAAATATAAAACTTGAGTGTTTTACTCATTTCACTAAGTGTTTCAATCCGGGATTGATATTCTTAGTTGGTGCTCCGGGAGTACCCTTTCGTTCTTGTGTGAACCAAACCCCTCCCTTCGGTGTAAGTATCGATTAGGACTTGTGTGGCCTAGTCTATACCCAAACTTGAGGAACCCCCTTGGTGGTAAACGAAGGTTGGAACTTGTGTGGACCAACTTATTCTAAGCCTTGGGTTATCAAAAGGTCATCGATCACCCTCTCATAGCTAGTTAACGGGCATTGCATATAGCAAACCCCGGTCGGTCTTGACCTTGTGGTATTGATCACACTTTCCTTGGTATCGATATGGGAAGTAAAACCCCTGTAACTCTATCCTTGGACATTTCATTCATATCTCACTAAGGACATAATTACTAAACATCCAAATCGAAGAAAGCAAACCAACTTTTAACCAAGAATCCCTCATTGCCTAACTCGGGTTTGTATCCTACAAATCGTGTTCAAACCTCACTCAAAATACCATATACTAGTTTCCCCTACCTCCCAAAATATCGCATTAACACCTCCACTAAAGGTCATTACCCGAATCAGCCCACAAACACCCGTTCAGTCCAAACACCAACAAGTACTCCTCAAAATACACTTACCGAGAACCTTACTGTTCCAGAATCCTAACGTCATCCCATCACCAAATCCCGAACATCAAAACAACCGTCAACGTGCCTAAAATGACTCCCTAAAATGCGTTGATCCATTTCCCTATACCACTACCCAAAACAGTCATCCACACAACGCTGTCCTACTGTAACACACGTACCGAGAACCTCACTGGTTCAGGTCTGTTCCGTGGCCTTGACACCACCAATTCCCAAGCATCTTCCTGACACTTAACCCACTCGAAACAACCCCTCAGAACTCCTTAATCCAATATCCCCTACATTCACCTAAAACAGCCTCCCATACACCACACGCAAGACCAATCCGAGAACCAAAAGCACCTCTACTTGTGCCTCAATTTCAGCTCAACCTGATTGTCATTCACATCCGACCCACTTACCCAAACATCACCGCTACTTATATCCATCAGATTGGTATTAGAGCAAAGACATCCCCTCTCACGCTTTGACGCTATGGAGCAAATAAGTGATGAACTCAAAAGGTTTTTAGCCAAAATTGTCAAGGAGCAAGTGCAAACCTTTAAAGGGGGGCTTACGAGACATACCTTGAAGAGTCAAGACAATTCCAAAGTTGTATCTACTTATCCAAGGCATGAAGGCTTGGTACTCTACATAAAATGGAAGTTCCACACAAAAATCCGAAGGAATCACAAAGAGATTAACTTTTCTACACACGGTACAAAGATAAAGATAAAGTGTGCAATGTGATTATTGACGGAAGAAGTAGTGTCAACTTGGCTTCCGAGGAGATGATATACAAGTTAAAGTTTCCCACTCATCCGAAGAAGTATGATCTCTAATGGATGAACCAAGATGAAAAAGCTAAGAATCATAACACAAACTCTTGTTAGCTTTTGGATTGGAAAGTATGAAGATGAAATATGATGTGACGTCCTTCCCATGGATGAATGTCATATTTTGTTGGGGAAACCATGGAAACTTGACACGCAGGCACCACATGATGAAGGAAGGAATACTTATTATTTTCGGAAACACGATAAGAAAATCCGACTAGTGCCGATGTCACCTAGTGAGGTGAAGGACTTGAGAATTCGACGTGCAAATAAGTGTGAAGCCGAGGTTCTTTCACTTAATGCACGAAGGATAGAGGAATAATCAAAGAAGGGGAGTCCTACGGACTCATTGATATGCAAGGAAAGGGAAAACATTGCGGAAGTTGTAGAAATTGCCAACGAAGAGGAACTTCCGAATGATGTTGCATCTGGAGCACTACCAACGGAAGATAGTGAGCTTGCCCTTGATTTATTTTCAAGGAGTTCATTGTCTACTCACCAATACTATGGAATCCAAGAACAAGAATGGGTGGGCAAAATCCAAACTAGCCTTAGTCAGTGCATCATTCCTATGCCGAGATCGAAAGATCTTTTTGAGTTAGCAACCGGACCACCAATGGAAAGCATTGGACATACTCTTGGTTTATTTTCGAGAGGTTCTTTGCCCAATCAACAATCTTGCAAACACGATCTGGAAATGGCTAAGGAAAGTATAACAACGCATGCAAGGAACACTAGGAAGGGGCCTTGTCCAAAAGGACTTTAGGCCGTATACGGCGCACGACTTGTTGGTGCCAAAAAAGCATGAGAAGTGGTACTCTTTTGTTACCATCCAAGCCATCAGCAACATTGTGAAAGACAAGCTCTCTTTTCTGAGGCTAAAATTTTATTTTGAAGCCAAGTGATTCTACAAGATCGACTCAAGGAGAGGATATCATTCATGGGGAACCCGCGAAGAAGATGCACGGATGATGATCCTCAAGGTCGAGTTTGGTATGCGCAAATGTCTTGTAATGCCATTTGGATGGTGTGACGCCTTAAACATTTTCCTATACAAGGTATCACATCCATACTTGGGACACTTAACATCATCCGAGGGCTTGTGTGCTAACCCAACCACGGAGGAGCTTATTCAAAGATGGTCCAAGGCTACAGAATTCATGGCGGTACATAGTTGCTTTGATTCGACTCCTTCTGCTCATCCTGTCATATGGAATTACTATGACCTTACTGCCTTTCACAAAAAATTGAACGGTGCATTGTACTGTTATGCTATCTATGACAAGGCTTTGTATGACTGAGTGTCCAATATCATCCTATCAAATGAAGGATCTTCTGTTAGATAGGTGACTGGTTCAACATCTTAAGATAAGCCATTATCTCTTAGTCTTCTTCCCTTGTGATTGGTGCCCAGACAATTCCTGGCGCTTGCTTAAGAGTGGTAATAGTTTTCGCACAGTCAGTGGATCTTTCTCCTCGTATGTGCGAACATACTTTACACATTTGTAATAATTACACTCAAAAGAATGGATCTTCTAAGTTTTGTTTACAATAGTCCAATCTTTATACGAGAAGAAAAAAGATTCAATATCTGATTTTAGAGTGTAGGGAGTATGATTTTTAATGAAAACACTTTCATATTCCCAACCTTTCTTTACACACTTTTATTCAGATATTAACTAAACATATATAGATAAGGAAGGATAATTAACTTAGATCTTTTGGATTCTGGCCCACTTCAGTTAGACTGAGTGTCCATATCCTCCTTACCATAATTCAGATCCTTTGTTTGGGACAGATATAGGACTTTTGCTACATGATAGAACATCATCTCCAGCCTTCTCGTCTTGTCCTAGTTGACATCCTCAGCCTCTCGCTGGCATTCCACCACCCTCGGGAGCGGTGACACTAACTCGTCCTTGATATTTAGCCGTACTAGCATGACTATCAGCAGTATCTTGAAGCTCAGCATCAGATCCAGAGATCCCATCTTTGACGGAAACATATTTGTAACTGTCATCAAAGAGAGAGCCAAAACTAAGACCAGATTTGAAAGCATGATTGTTGACAGAGATAGTGTTTGAACTGTTAACAGAATTGTTTTCAAGAAGAAAATCACAGCCAGATTTGGACCATATCTCCTGGCAAACATCTTTCGAGCACTAATACAAATCTTTTCTTAAAATTGTTGGCTATGTAAAGCATGTACGGGAATAGTAAATAACTATTATAGTGATCGAAAGGATAAACAACAAAGATTACATCAACGAGTTGTCAATCTCTTGATCTTGAATTGAAACTCCAAATCTGGATCTTGTATTCATAAATACTAGAACATGAACTGCTACACTTATAGCTTGTAGAACCGCTGAGAATCCGAAAGGTTAGAGTCCTTTGAGATTCAAGTTCACACCTGAAACACTTAGCAACCAATTAGATAATCACAACACCACCGGCTGAGTTGAGAGATGGCTCTCTGTCTTTAAGACAAGATTACCCCCGTATATAGGCTTTACCGAAGTGTGGATAATAGTCTCCCAAGATGAAACAACAAACTATCAAATGTGCAAAGCCTACATAAATGATCCTAGCGAAGAACACGAATAATGAAGATTGCAAAGAGAAGGATTGCTTATCAGAAAAATTGATCTCTTTGTGGTGTTGTTAACTTGTAAGTATATTCACTTGTTCATTTCTGTTCTTCTATAGAATTGAGCCAAAGGCCTCAATTTATAGGTGTGCAAGATGGCCTTTCAAATGCTCCATAATGGCATTCAATTGCCTTGTAATTGATGGCATTTAACCCCTAAATAATGCAGCAACATAATGGTCCAAGTAATGGCCATTATTGGGTGGATTCAATGCCATTGAAACCACATCAACAACCAAACCTTTGGGATTCTGTCGAGCAGTCACTGCCAATGAAGCATCGCAATTCTGCCACATTAGCGTCGCGGCGCTAATTCAGCCAGAAACTCACGTCGCGGCGCTAATTCAGCCAGAAACTCACGTCGCGGCGCTAATTCAGCCAGAAACTCACGTCGCGGCTCTGCCACATTTTCCGACCCATACCATCTTATACTTCGCACAATCCTTCCTTCGTTTACCAACGTGGAGCACTTGTTATTTAGCCAATAACCGCCCATCATTCTATGTCTCAAACATTTCACTTACGTATCAATATCTCTTTCATTAATGAAATTTACGATACTTGGCACTAAGATTGCACGTGTGTGGAAACGACATTTCTGACGTGCGGGGCCCCAATTGTTTGAGTCATAAATAATGGGATAAACTTAATTCCACATTAATAAATTTCCAACAAAAATCTCAGTTTTCCAACTACCAAAACAGTCTGAAGGTAGTTGGAAAATACTACCAAAACAGTCGGAAGGTAGTTGGAAAATACTACCAAAACAGTCGGAAGGTAGTCGGAAAATGTTTCCGACTACTTTTCGACCATTTTCGAGTAGTCAGGAAAATGCAAGTCGAAAAGTTCTGACTACAATAGTCGGACATTTAAAATTAGTTAATGATCCGAAAATAGTTGAAGTTTCCGACTACTATGGTTGGAAAATTAATTAAATAAATATTCATTATTATTAATATTTTTGACTACAGTAGTCGGAAATATAATTAATAATAAATATTTATTTTATTAATATTTCCGACCACAGTAGTCGAAAATATGAATAATAATAAATATTTATTTTATTAATATTTCCGACTACAGTAATAAAAAATTACGTATTTTTTTAAAAAAAAACCTCTGTTGTTTTATTATCTACACCTGCCAAATTACACAAACAACAACTAAAACCTAAGAAGCACCAGCAATGGCCTAAAACAAAATGCATAACTGGTTAACCATAGTAAAAACGAAAAAAATGCAACCTTTATTTTAAATCTATCTCTGCATTATATTGTAGATACAACGTTATAGATTCTCAGCACTACTAAACCTTTTCTTTGTCATTTGCCAACAAATTTTAATATAGACCACATCAAATAGAGGGACTTTATACTAGCCAATCAAATCTCTATGCCTAAATTGGGAAAGGATTTTCCCTTCATGAGATCTGATTTCGTTTGATCAAAATCTTCTTTCGTACATTCCGTAGAGAGTGCTACATGTTGTTGTGGATTGCGAGCCACGGACTCTCCAATCCAAGTTACTTTGAGGATAAATTAATAGCATCAACCTGCTTGATAGGAAGATTTAGTATGACAATCATAACCTGAAACAATTATCACAACACGAATATTTACTATTCCTACTAACTTATGATTAGGTACTACTCCTACTATCTTACTCAAGGATATTAAGTATTGTGGTTCTACAACTCAAGTCATTATAAACTAAAGAAACTTAGTAAACCCCCTAATAGTACCTAGCATACAATTTATGAAGTTATGTTGCAGCAATTTGTTTTGGCAGGACAACTTTGTAGTCGAAATTAGTAGTCGGAAAATAGTGATTTTCTAGTAGCATCAGTTTTGCCTGAGAAAAAAAGAAAGAGAAAGCAGCGGACCATGGCAAGGCTGATCACGTCATTGATGGTGCTACACTATCTATAGGTTATTCAATTCTCCATGTACTCCATCCGTGGGCGCTAAAAGATAAAGTTTAAATAATTATTTTTTTGAAATTTATGATTTAAAACAAATCACAAATATTTGTGTGGTTAAAATAATTTTGTTAGTAAATAAATATTTTATAACTAAACTATTATAAAATAAAAATATAGTAGTATTTAATGTAGGACAAATAAAATAAAAGAATATGACACCTAAATAGAGATAGAGTGATAGTGAATATATTCCATATATATTCACAATATATTTTGTACTCATTATTTTAGTGTAATTAATATAATTGAGGTAAAATAGAGATCATAATTCTATTAGGACTACAATTGTATACTCTATATATATTACATTAATAAGAGAACCCCATCAAGGAGAATTACACTATTCTACATGGTATCAGAGCTAAAAATTCCTCCATACCCTAACCCTAAATCAACCATCTTATACCTCTCCTCCGCCTCCCCTTTTTCTAGAGCTATCTAGCCGTATATTGTCTTGTATACCATCGCCTCTTCATGATATACAACCAGTATACCCTGCTTCTACGTGATATACAAGCCTTTTCTCTTACAATCTACTTGTATACCGCATATATCCCATGATATATAGCCCCGTATATCACTGCTCCTTCGTGATATACCACCCGTATACCCTAATACTCCCTGATATACTCCTCTTCTTCTCAAACAGAATATGTATACCACTGATATACAACGCAGCACCCAGCCCCCATATTTCCTGTTTTGTAGCCCGTATATATCAAGTATACATGCAGTATACACGATCTAATACACTTATCACATAAGCATCCCGGTATGCCGTTGTTATACAATTGATATACAACAGCCTCTCTAATCGAGATTCTTCCATGATTTTTCAGTAAGCCCCATGCATTCTCCCGTTTCTGCTTCCTCAACTCCTGACGTCACAAAATATCAGTTGCAGGCCTAGTACCCGACTTCGATGGGCGAGTCGCGCTTGACTACCAGGCCCATCGCCCGGCGGCCCGGCTGCCCGATCGGTCCTTGCCAATGACCCGCCCAGCCCGATGACGCAGCCAAGGCCCACTGCCCATCGGATCGATGATACGTGGTATATGGATACGATTGTCACGTGTCATTTCGCCAACAATTCGGGTATTATTCCTCAACTGTGAAATTTAAATACTCCTTAATCTATTATGGTCAGAAATGGTAATCGCATTCCAATTCAAGGGTTTGGCCACACACTAACCCCATCATCGCATCACCACTTCTCCCTTAAAAACGTTGTATATGCCCCTAACATTATCACGAACCTAATCCTTGTCAGAAAATTTGCCACCGATAATTCTGTATCCAATAATTTTGACCAATTTGGTTTTTCTATAACGGACCTATGTACCGAAAAACTTCTTACAAGATGGAATAGTGAGGGGGGCCTCTATCCTTTCCTATCCACGTCCACTGCCAGTGTCAATCCTCCCACATCTCTAGATGTCATCTCCTCCTCATATGGCATAGTAGACTTGGTCATCCTGTAGCTCATGTTTTTTATTCTCTTAGAAACCGCCATTTAATTCAATGTAATAAAGGGAAACTTTCCCATAGTTGCTCCTCCTGTCATCTAGGGAAATATGTTAGACTTCCTTTTACGTTTTCATTAAGTATTACCTTCTCTCCCTTTGATGTTATTCATGTGGATTTATGGACATCTCCTATAATTAGCAACCTCGGTGATAAATACTATTTAGTATTTTTGGATGACTTTTCTAACTTCCTTTGAGTCTATCCGCTTAAACTTAAGTCTCAAGTTTACTCCATATTCCTCGAATTTCGTATATTGGTTAAACACAACTTAAAAAGGACTTCAAAATATTTCAATGTGATAATGGTCGTGAGTTCAATAACTCCCTATTTCATAATATTTGTGCGGCTAATGGCAGGGTTTTTTGTTTCTCCTGCCCACATACTTCCTTTCAGAATGTAAAGCCGAAAGAATTTTCTGCACCATTAACAATATGATTCATACCATCCCTTTTCATGCATCTCTCCCCCCTACATTTTGGGTATATGCATCAAAAATGGTAGAACACATTCTTAACATCTTACCTACCCGTACGATCCAAAATAGGACACCCACCGAAATTCTTTTCCGTTGGATCAATTCCTATGAACACCTCTGAATTTTCAGTTGTCTCTGTTACCCAAATCTTGCCTCAACGGTCCCTCACAAATTAGCACTCCACTCCGTGCGTCTTCCTAGGTTTCTCATCGAACAAATGGGGGTACTTCTGCTATGAGTTATCCATAGATAAAACCTTAATTTCACACTACATCACATTTGTTGAGTAGGTTTTCTCGTTTGACAACATCTAAAAATTTTACATCACTGATTATGAATTTCTTGATGACTCGGACACCTCACCTCTAATCCAAAATGCACTATAAAATCCACACCCTCAGGCCATCCAACCAACCATCCCGCCGATCCCACCCTACTGCCCGATCAATGCCCCAACCCGTGACCATTCCTACCCCCCACCCCCACCTCCCGATACCCGGCCTACACCGCCTCTAACCCACGATCGTGCCTACCAACCAGGCATCCAGCCCCTGCCCTGCCCCGACCCTACTGCCCAGTCCAGCCCGACCCCTCTCAGCCCCCTGCCTCACCCGTGACCATCCCCACACACCGCATGGAAACCCGAGCAAAACACAAGATTTTCAAACCAAAAGTTTACTTTAACCTATCCACTCAAACCATCTCGTCCATTCCTAAAAACCCAAAATTAGCCAAACCCAACCCAAATTGGAATGCGGCCATGCATGGGGAGTTTAATGCATTAACCAATCAGCACATTTGGGATCTTGTTCGGAAACTAGAAAGGGTGAATGTGATTCGTTGTCTGTGGCTTTATCATCACAAATTCTAATATAGTGGAGAGCTTGAACGCCACAAGGCAAGACTTGTGGCTAATGGTACTGGTCAACAAGAGGGTGTTGATTGTGGTGAGACGTTCAGTTCGGTGGTCAAACCTGACACCATTCGCACAGTGTTGAGCATATCTATGGGGAAAATTGGCCTATTCACCAGCTTGATATCAAAAATTCTTTCTTACATGGGGACTTGAAAGGAACCGTTTATATGCATCAACCGCCTGACTTTGGGCATCCAGAGATTCCTCATTATGTATGCCCTCTTCGTAAGTCACTCTATGGTTTGAAACAAACCCCTAGGGCTTGGTATGAGAGGTTTGCTACATAAATCATACAGATAGGGTTCGTGTGTAGCAAGAGTGATCCTTCCCTGTTCATTTTTCATCGAGGTACTGACACGGCTTATCTTCTTTTATATGTGGATGATATTATTCTGACAACTTCTTCTGATACTCTGAAACACGAGGTTATTGCCCTGCTCAAGTTTGAATTTGCTATGACAAATTTAGGTAAGTTGAGTTATTTTTTAGGGATATCAGTGACCAGATCCGCACATGCCATATTCTTGAGTCAGCGTAAGTATGCAGAAGAGATTGTCTACAGGGCTAAAATGGAAAACTACAAGATTATGCCCAATCCTGTCGACTCCAAGTCCAAACTCAGTGCAGATGATGGGGATCCGGTCAGTGATCCCTCTCTTTATAGGAATCTTGCAGGTGTTCTTCAGTATCTCACCTTCACTCGGCCAGATATTGCATATGCAGTTCAACAGGTGTGCTTGTTCATACACGCTCCTAGAGAGCCTCACTTTACAGCTCTTAAGTGTATCATACGTTAAGGGCACTCTTGACTTCATTTATATCCCTTAACACTTACTAGATTGCTCTCCTACACAAAGGCAAATTGGGCTGGCTGTCCAGACACCCGTCGCTCTACGTCCGGCTATTGTGTGTTTCTGGAGGAAAATATCATATAGTGGTATGCCAAGCAGCAAGCCACACTTTCCCGTTCGAGTGCAGAAGCAGAATATCGAGGTGTTGCAAACGTTGTTGCCGAGATATGTTGGCTCCGAAATCTCTTTCTTGAGTTTCATTGTCCCATACGTAAGGCATCTTTGGTTTACTGTGATAACATATCTGTTGTCTACCTATCTCATAACCCGGTTCAACATCAGCGAACCAAACATATTGAGATAGATATTCACTTCGTTCGTGAGAAGGTTGCAATGGGTCACGTTAGGGTGTTGCATGTTCCTTCTTCATATTAGTACGCATATATCTTCACAAAGGGGCTTCCTCGGCAACTGTTCCTTGACTTAAGATTCAGTCTCAGCGTACGACCTCCTCCCGCTCCGACTGAAGGGGTGTAATAGTGAATATATTTTATATATATTCATAATATATTTTGTACTCATTATTTTAGTGTAATTAAGGTAAAATAGAGATTCTAATTCTATTAGGACTATAATTATATACTTTATATATATTATATTAATAAGAGAACTCTATTAAGAAAAATTACACTATTCTACACGGAAGAAGAAGTAATTGACTATGACGTTCTAAATCATTGGTGAGAAAAGGTGATAATGTGTCGTAGTGTTTAAATGCAAAAGTTCAGCAAATAACAGTAAATGACTTGGATTATATTATGTTGTCTGCAACAAAGTGATATGTCGGATTAAAGTGCGACACCATGAAAACGATATTTTGCCCTTTCTTGATACATCATCAAATTCCTTTAGCTTGACAGTTTTGGTTGGAGGAGCATTTGTATCTTTAAGAGTGTAACAACAGTGTTACCTACATGAAATTGTTGATTTTGGGTGCTTTATATAGTGCCCATAGGACATGCAATGGTCGACATCTTCCCCATTTAGTTTCCATTTTGTCGCCTCGTGGGGCCAAAGTTGGATGGACACAAAAAAATGAAAAATACCATAGACATATGATGCGTTTGATATGGAGACAAATATAATTCATGACCACTATTATTCGTGTCAATTACATATTATATTTATGCAACATTTCAATGTTTGGTTGAGTACAAAAATGAGTAATATATAGTAATTGTTACGGTTGACTTTTACACAGTTTTGGTAAGGATTCAGGTGATTCTTCGAGAAATGTATTAGACATCCCGGTATGAAAAATCCGCAGAATGCGGTTGATCTTCATGTTTCAAACGTGTGGTTTTAGTAAGTATTTTCTTAAAATGTGTTTAAAGTATATACAAAAGTCATGGCATATCAAAGACAATGGTTTTTGAGTAAATCTTTCTTTTGTCAATCAAAATAATGAATTTTGGGCCTAACTCAACCCCCAAAAGGTAGCTCATGAGGAGAGAATTGCGCAAGTCCATATAAGGAGACCAATCATCCCTTGAACGGCCGATGTGAGACTCTTTCACACCCCAGTTCACGCCCAGTACTATTAAGATGTTTAATAAACAACAACAATATGTTGTGTTGTAGCTGTAGAACAGAATGCCGTACTGGACTTATGGTGAGTGGGAAATGAGAATTGGGATGGACCCTGCTCTAATATCATGTAAATAATGAATTTTGGGACTAACTTAACCCCAAAACCTATTTCATGAGGGGATCATTACCCACGTCCATATAAGGATTAAAGTAGTTTTATGTCACGTTTTCGGACCAAAATACACTCAAGGTTTTCCCCGAGTAGAGTTCCATTTAATTGTATTCCAAAAATGTTCTCTAATTATCCGGTAAGTTTAGAAAATATCCTAGTCTATATCCCTTGGTTTAATATGCCGTAAGTTCAATAAAATTGATATAAAACTTGTACTTTTCTAAATAAGATTTTGAAGTAAAAGTCATGTAATTCACCTCTTTGGAAATGTAGGTCAACCATATCCTTTGTCCAAACCACTATCCGAACTCCATTTGTTTATTTATACTTTATATGGGCCAATGCCCCAAAATAGTTTGAAATCAACCAATGCCATTTTTTCCCTTTCTTTCAAAACTAGAGGGGCAATGTCCGTGCTGAGCACAGACCCAACAACTTGGAAGTGTTGTATGCTTAAATTGTAATATCGAGATGTGCACAAACTTGACTCAACACTACCTTCATAAAAAAATAAGTAAATACAATACTTTATGTAATGTTACAATAAGACATCATATTTGGTATGGGGAAAAAGAAATAAGCTTTCTTATTATAAAGACCAGACTGCAAAGAGAAAAATGAGAAACCACACATAGCTCTCAATAATGGGAACTTAAACAAACTACACTGAATTTAATTAGCAAAACTTGGCAGAGTTGAAGGATAAAGCGTGTTACATATATGTATTTGAGTATAATGAGATAATTATCCCAGCGTCCAAAGGTCTTCCTCCATTGACCAAACAATCATCAACAATCTCGTAAGTTGTTGGATGCACTAAATTTGCTAATGCAAATACACCACAGTGGAGATGAATACTTGAGACTGCACAATTTGAAGAACATGTGTTTACAATTTCGACTATATAATGTGGAATTCCATGGGGGTTTGATTTGCCTTGTGCGATGCTTATATCTTTGCCTGTGCAAACCACAGTCGCAACTGCCAAAATAGAACGAGTCAAAGTTGGTAATTATTTCCATTGGATATTGCATAGAAGACGGATCAAGAATCTAAAGTTTATGAGTTACTATATCGACAATTCAATATTATTATTATGTTTATATACAATAATAACCAGGTTCATTGTTGATGACTGACCTATTGGAGCTCACCAAAAGTCTCCACAGCAGCTCAGAATCTAAATCCTTTTCCCCTGTTCATTTCCGCATCATGAATAAAGCATTCAAACTCCTCTGATAGTGTGATAATAAGCACTAAATGGAATCCTACATACTCCTTATGATGCAGAAATATCAATCCAGTTACTCATCCCTTCCGCTGGACAGCATGCAATAGGTTCTTTTCCTCCATGCTCTAACGCATCCCTTAGTTTTACATGTTATTAGTAGCATAGTGACACTAATGTTCAAAATTAGGATCAACATCAAAATATTCAGAAAAGGTAAGGTTTAATAAATAAAACCATAAAAGCAAGATGATATAAAAACTTTTGTTTACACACTGTAATAATCATACTAATAGCATGAATCAAGAGACAAAGTATCATACCAAAGTTTCTGTATTAGACTTTGTAAGTAGAGAGTCAAGTGCATCTTCAGGTACAACCCCTTCTTTCTATCGGAACAACTTAAAAGAAGACGACACATTGCTTTACCTGTAAATTCTGAAAACTTGTAACCAGCAGGTACCATCCACTTCTTCAAATATATAGTAATATGTATAACCCAATTAACAAACACCACGATACTGGTATATAAAATTGAACTATAAATTTTTTGTTACTGATTCATTCAAGGCATAGACTCTCCATTTCTTTATCTTATTATTATTAGCACAGGTGTTCGTCAACGGACAACTAATTCCAAGTTTTCTTAATAATAGCCAGAAAAATGAGAATGATATTAAGATAGTTGTACTGGACAAAGAATAGCGAAAGATCTAACTACACTAGAGGTTATCACAGAAATTGTCGGAAGAAATTGAAAATCATGCTTCGTAGGCAAAAGTTAGGATAACCAAGTATTTTGAACTATAAAAATGGAACTTACCTTTTATATATTCTTTAACGGTGTCGGTGATTCTAGGCATTCTGCTTGATTAAAAGTACGGCTAGTTCAACATACAAATGCAGTTTTAGGTCAATAAACACATCGATCAGTTACAGAATGTAGAAATTACTCTGCTTATCAAAATTGCATTATGGTGGAATCCTCAAATTGAATGATGCAGGGAAGAAGCGCAAATTACCTATCCATTTTCTTCAGGCAAGCAAGAAAAGTGTGCGTCATTAGCGTCATCAGGTTCAATGGTAACTCTACATTCCCTTTCCTGGAATGGATAGCCAGTTGTCAGCTTTGAAACTATAGGGTAACGTATGACCAATCAACTTAAAATTGTAGATGAAAGTAAGTTAAATCTTCCATCCAAGATGCAGAACATCGCAAGGAAACACTCTTCAAATTAAAAGAAAACATAAAACCCTGGACCAATTACTTTACCCAATTTAAACAATTTTGATCCAACAGCAATTGTGTCTCGAGAAAAAAGAAAATTGAGAATACATTTTAAAGCAGGAAAAACAAAACTCACCTAATAATTATACCGGCAGCGCACATAAACCGGAGAAAAAGAGAGGAGACTAACTGAATTTAGAAAATGAACCTTGGTTTTTTTGTTAGTTGTAACAACTTGATATTTTGTTATATGTTTTAAGGGTCCATTTGGACATGTATTTTCTTATTTTTTTTTCAAATATTTTTTAAAGTAAAAATTTATTTGGTTATACATTGTGTCAAATTTCCTTTTCAAGTTTGGCAAGCTGGTCTGAATTAGTTTTTCAAGTAAAAAAGTTATTTTCTCACAAAACTTCAATATTTTTTGAAGTCAAATGTATGTCCAAATACAACTTCAACTTTTAAATATCAATTTTAACTTAAAACTTCAAATATTACTTTTTTTTCTTCATATATCACTTAATTCATGTCCAAACATATACCATGTTTTTCAAGCATGATAACATATACAAATATTGTAACTTCATTTTGGAGAGCAGTAGCAGCAGTGCCACGGGAGTGAGGCTCCACCGAGAAAGAACTCACCCTGACTCCCTTGAAATACCAAAATGTTGGCAGATAATGTATCAGTACATCACTTGAAGCCTGCAATTCATACCATAATTTAAAGGATTCTGGTTGTACAGAATGCTGGTATGTCCAATAAGTAAGGAAAAAACATTCTAAAAGCATACATATGGTGTAACGACACACATGCCCGCCCACACAGAGAGAAATTTATAATAAAGAGACAATCGTGGAGAGGAAGAGCAAGAGCAAGTAATTTAGAGGGTACTTGACAACTCCAAGATGAACTTGAGAAGAAGTGAGTACCTCCGATTTTGTGCTTCATACTGCATAGAATTAAGACCATAAAGGATCGTCTTCCAAAAAGGTAAAAAGTTGATCGTTACACAATGATACACCAAAAAAGGAAATCAGAAGGTACAAACATACAATTGTCCAATAAGGACATAAACATAAGTACTCCTATAACATAAAAACTCCCAGGTTAGACATATGAGGGCTCAGCAAAATTTTAGCTCAATAGAAACTGTGTTATTCAGCCATCTATATCTCAATCTCTGTTCTTGATCCTCCATCTGTAAACATGGAAAGAAGAAGCGAATGAGTTTTATTTTGTTTTCCATCGGTATTCAGTACTCGCTTTATAATTTAGCCAAACAAATTAGAACACACGATATTTTTTTAAAATGCAAAATCATAGAAAAAATCAAATAGAGGACTACAATTTGTAGATTAATACCAATGCAACCATTATTAAGACCACGGAGTGATGTACAGTGTAGCGTAAATATGACTAAAGATAGAAAAGAGAAGCTTACTGAGGCAAATAAGTTCCTGACTCATATCTCCTTCTTCTCTCCCTCTCCTTGTCTATTTTTTTCCAATATATAAAAATACAGTGCTTCTCTTACCCAATAATTGCAGTGATCGATGGCTGAGGGATCTAAAGCATACCATGTCCCACAACAAAGCAGAAAAGACAGGCTTCGAGTCTCAGATTGCACTGCTTTGCTCCCTTCAGATTTTCTTCTTCTTTCTGATAATAATCAAACTAAAGAAAAAGGCTTTGGGCCCGGTCCGCCGCTGAGGACGCTTCTCCAGACTACAATTCGGACGATGGAGCCGCCCGATTCTAAGGCTGGGCTGTTCCCGGTTCGCTCGCCGTTACTAGGGAAATCCTCGTAAGTTTCTTTTCCTCCGCTTATTGATATGCTTAAACTCAGCGGGTAATCCCGCCTGACCTGGGGTCGCGGTCGGAGCGCTGCGAGCGCAAAGAGGGTCCGGGAGTCCGAACGCGCGACGGGCTACAGCCGCGACAGCACGAGAGTTGGGTCACAACCACCATTTGCCGCAACGTCCGTCGACGTGGAATCACATTTATAACTATTGAGTTTACCTTAACCTTCAATGGATTATTACTACATGATCACTTTAAGCTAGAAAAAGCTTAAGAACACTAAAATGATCCAAGCTTGCTTGAGGGATAATTAACCTCCACATATTGTCAAATGGTTCTTCAATGATATGTTTACTTTTGTAGAATATTTGAGAGCATATAAGTTCAATTTAGAGTAAAAATGGAATAAAATAAGGAGGGTTTGAGATTGGGCCTTATATAGGGCAGCCACAGCCTCACATATGAGGCTACATGTGCGGAGCATATGTGCGGCTGCATATGCCACCACATATGGTGGCAATGAGGTCATGGGAGGGTGCCTTTGATCCATGGGGGCATCCGTGAGGCGGAATGGGTTCCGTTGGGCAAAATATTTAGCGAATCGTCCTATCTTATTCCAATATTGTCGAGATGTGATTCATTTGATCCTAATGATTTATACCCCTACATAAACCTTCATAACATCCATATGTGTCGTAAATAACCCTTACAACAGGTCTCGAGTCATCGAAACTTAAATCGGTTAATCGAGTTCTCAAACGTGCGCGAAATGATGAGTATAACTCAGAATCTTTTAGATATGCTTCCAACTTTGGTCCAAGGCCTTCATCACCCCTTTTAATGGTCTTTATACTATTCTCATCTTACCTCGTCTTAACATGATGCATTCAACATAAGGATTATAAGCACGAAAGGCATAATGGTGATTTAAACTCTCATGACTCGTTCCATTCCAACTCGACCATTCCTTTATTCTTCCAATGGAACCTCCCCCATTAAGAATATTCATCGTCAAATGTCGAGGCTTTATCACAATGGTATAGTGATTCTTATGTTTTCTGAGAAACTTGACAGAGCTTCTTTGGTACATAACATCATATCAACCTATCGCGCAATCAGTTACCATAAATTTCGCCTCATAGGGTTACATAAACATAATATTATTGGTACATAATAGACCACACTTGTTCATACATCTCCTTTACTGTATCACTTAGTAACAACACTTTTCCCAAATTGTTGAATCCTGACATCTAAACTATGTCTTTCATTTCCTTGTTATAATTTTAATCGCACGATAGAATTATGTGATAGAAGTCATAAGTGTGGAGCATAAGTAGAATTGTAAAGAGAAAATGTTTCACGATGATCGTCATACGTCAGAAGTTTTTTAAAACAATATAGTTATCTGCATGCATTCCTTCTTCTATTATTTTCTCACATTCGTCTCTTTCTTACCTTAGTAATATAGTCACACTCATAGATATAATCATTTCATAAACTAACTTCTCCTTTACCTTCACATCCCAACCATGGTGAAATTTGAAGTGGATACCCAATGTGGGTCTGTCTCTCATTGCTTTCCTTTGTCAAATTTGGGTACTACGGTCATTAATGTCTCGGACTACGTCATTCCTTCTTTCCAAAGTTTATTCTTCTCTTATCGTCAAGTCTACTAAAACTTTCTTTTATTTAACCTGGGATTTTAGAACAACTTACTATATCCCATTTACTACTGCTACCACGAATCACTTCTGTTTCTATTCAATAGGAATCTTGTACATCTTTCTTGCATAAATCGTATGTGTCGATATGCCAGTACCTCGTATAATGGTTATTATCATTCCAAGTTCAGTACATCTATGTATAACATAATTCCGGTGATTTAAATCTAACTTTTGGCTGGTCTATTAGGATAAAGGAATGGCTGAATCTAAACATCAAAGTCCTCTTCAACTCGGTTTCTTAAAGGTCGTTTGCCAAAGATAGAGAGTGTTTGTAAAATGGTTCATGATATCTTCTAGAAAATGGATATTCTTTTTAGTATGAATTATTAGCCAATCCACCACCTTATAGATGGTCCTGATTTCCATGATGTGAACTATCGACCCATTTATATATCAGTCTTCCAGATCAGAATGATTTATGATGATAATGGAATAAACGTTAGTAACTCCCGTTCCACCCAATAATCCTTGATTAACTCTTCCCGCTTCAAGTGTGCATCCTTTTATGGGTCGACCGTCAATCTCTGATTTTTAATATAGTTTTCATTACTACCTTCACTTCACTTCGTTCTATGTTTTCGTTTATTCTAGACGGGTGGATTGCTACAACATCTTTCGTCTCAATGTTCCCTTAACTCTCAATATAAGAGAAGGTCCTTCCAAATTTTTGCTTCAGGGAATTATCATCACTTGGCTTTTATTTGTGCTAACTACTTGTTACATTATTATTTATTTTAATCTTCATTTTTCTCCTCTTACTAGTGGTGCTCGACCATATTGTAATGTACATCCTTATCTGTTATGTCAAAATCTCTTACTTCTCATAATATCTCCAATTTAGATATTCTAGAAGTGATTAATCCATAATAGGTCCATCTTCCTTTAGTCGTATCCCATTTTTCTCAAGTATCCTTTCTCGCTATGTATCGCACATTTACCATTCATCTTACTTTCCCTTTCTTTTCCATACTGATGACCAAACATCTTCTTTCCTTCGATGTCTTTTCTCTTTGTCAGCCTTTTCTCTTAGCATCCATTCTTTTGGGAGAAATATTAATCTTCACACTAAGAGCGCGATACTAGACTCTGCTAACTTCAAAATTTTCCATTCACCATATTTGACTACTCTTATGCTGGGTATGTTGTATATACCTTATCTAGAGGAAAAAAATTGATATAATCATAATGTTTTTCAGTATTTTTCATTCTAAGGGTCATCTACCCGTTTCTTATCAAAGGATTCATCTTTACCCGGCGTCAATCTGCCCAATTCACTAGGGTCATCACACTTAAGTTATCTCTTCTGTATTTACTTCACAATTTAGGCTTTCTTCGCGACCAATATCCTTAGATTTCATGATAGTTATATTACTCATTTTGTAGAGTTGCTCTTTAATTTGACAACCCTAATGTTTACCATTATTCTCATACTTATATCTTCGCTTCATTATCCTTATTCAGTTACTCATCTTCCTAACGTCTACCTTGGACCTTTGAGATCTGTTGGCCATTTTATCATTTCTTCATGTACTTACATCGATCTCATTCGTCCATACTTCTACTTGCATATCCTCAAGCGTCTTGCTTACCTTCGTGGAAGAATTAGTGTTGGACATCATCGATTTCAAATTGTAGCCCGATTTGTTTTTCTACTATCGACTCGGCTCCCCCCTTAATGGTATTAGATTTCCTTTTAACCCATCACATTATCCTTTAAGCTTTGCATTTCTGGATTGAATTCCTTTAAGGATGCTTTATTTTGATGTAATTCTTGGACCATCACTTCTGGACGTCAGGTGTTATAGTCTTGGCTAGGAATGTTTAAGTACCATTTCCTTACTACTGTCCTTATCTTCAATGATAATCATATTGTTGTAGGTCCCACTATAGTTTTGTTATCGATATCCTTATTATTACAATATTTCCGCTCGTCTATCTATTTGAGGAACATCCTTCGGCCTTATTACTTTGTCAGAAAACTTTACTTGCATTCCATTTAGCACTTATAGTCGCTTTCCTATCACATCAAAATCATTGTCACTGACAGTCTTTAACAAGCTATTCTTGCCCGGTCGTCTTATCAAATTAAATCATAGAATTCAAAATCTTATCACCCAATAATGAAGATTTTCTATCTTTTACCACCACCTACACACGTATTTGTTAACGGTAAATAAGGTATGCCTTTTGCCCTTAACTAACGAAACACATCTTTTATCTCGATCTTCATAAACGATCTAGTCCTTGTGGAGGAGTTGGGGTTACTAGTTTGGGCATAAAATTTTGTGCCCTTTTTCTTTAACTACTTCCTGAAACGAAGCATCAGGTAACTTAACTCATGAAATCCATTATCCTTATCAATTTTTTGGGATTTCCCTTAATTTCTTGGACTCGAGAGTACCATTTTTAAATAGCGTATTCATATATCATTCATGTCCCAATATCACGCACGCCACAAGACCTAGGAGTGTTTAATATGCATGCATGTGGCTGAGAAAGGGTTTGTTTCTGAGTCATTTTACTTAGAAATTGAACACAACTATAGTTCCTCTTGCCACCTTCCGCTTCTATTATCCGTTTACGGTCTATATGCATATGTATGCCACATTTATTACAAAAATGATAACCAATCGAATATAAGCAAAAATACATTTATCCCCAATAAAATTATCAATATATATGGTTAGTTGCGTAAATCTGAATATCGTCGGGACTTACTATTCCCCTTGACATAATCTTTGGCATCTATATAATCTATGGTCTCTGCTTCCACACTAATAACACTCCTCAACATCACTCGGACATTTCCCACAATGCACTTGTCCACTCTGGTGGCACATCGACTGAAGTACCTCAGGGCATTCTCTGGCCCTATGGCCCAAGGCTCCGCATCCAGAACATAACTCGATATTGCATAAACATGTCCCGTTATGCCTCTGCTCACATTTCTTACAGGGTGGTCTACTAATCCCAACATATCCTTGTATTTTCCTAAATTCTACTCAAGAGCATTGACCTGACACATCTCGCAATACTAATCTTTCATTACCTACTTCCATTACCAACCTTCTGGTCAGTCTACTAGTTACTTCTTTCTTACCTCTACTCGTTCTTGGCCAACTTTTATTAACCAACTTCCATGATAATGAGCTCCTAGGTTTCCCAAAAGGCCCAACATGTGGGGGCATCTGAACATGACCCTGCTATGCAAAAATGACTGGGGACGTTGTTGCATACATGGTACCACTCGTACCTAAATTGAGTATAAACGACCGATGTACTGATGATTTTGGTATTTTACGGGCCCTCCTATAATCTGAAATCAAAGATACTCGGAAGGGTGATTCTTTAGGGGTCACAGATGGGTCCTCCTCTATAGATGGATCTTCTTCCATAGACAGATATTTTTCCATGGAATAACTCATATTTCCTTTTAGCGTCTTTATAGTCCTCGAATCCACATGAACGGGTGGTAACCGACTGGTACCTTCCCTCATATTTATGACCAGTTTTCGACTAGTGGTACTTTCCTTTGATATTGGAAATACTGAAAAAGATAACCAAGGTGAGAAAATAGGAATTCAAACAGTTACGACTTCACACTAACGCACGATCCAAATTTCAAGGAAGGTAACTTCCTAAATGCCCTATAGCCTCTTTATAAGTGTGGCGCGCAATACACCCATAAGTAAGACTATACTAGACACGACTTGTAGACATCCCTAGTACTGACCTGCTCTGATACCATGTTTGTCACACCCAACCTTGGGGGGTGTGGCCGACACCCAGCGCCCGAAGACCCAAGCGTACCAATCCTGATACTTGTGATATATTGAAACAAAACATGGGCCGACAAGGCCTTTGATAGAGATTACTTGAACAAGACATTATCGCCTGCATGTAGAAAAGGCCTAACACATATATATATATACAACAAGGCTGATATAAATATAACGAGTGTACTGAAAGGGTCGACAAGGCCACACCAGACCAATGTACAGAAAATGACTGTCTACAAGCCTCTAGAGAGTGTGTCAACAACATCTGGTTGGGACAAGGCCCCACTATACACTACTATATACATATATGCAACTATCATATGTATCAGCTTACTAGAAAAGCTCCAGAAGAAAGAAACGTGACAATCCTCAGCTGAGTTGAGTCACCTATTGTGAGGTATCTTTTGAATCATTAACTGTACCTACACGCATGAAATGCAGTGCCCCAGAATGGGACATCAATACGAAATATGTATTGAATATGTAAGGTAGAGACTGTAAACAAGTACAATACTATAAATGAGGCATAAGCTGAAACTGTAACAGAATGCATAATTGTAAGATAGGGCAATAGAAAGACAATTTGTACTCTGAGTGCCTCTGCCGGCCAAAATATGCATAATGAAATATAATCGCGTATATACAACATCGTAGGCCTCTATGGACAATACTATCAATATCATACTTGTATATGTTACGCAAGTAGCACCATAGGCCATTGGGGCACTATCATCAATCTTATTTAGGTATAATCTCATATATAATGCCATATGCCTCTGAGGGAAATATAGATATATAATATATGCATATGATGACCTTTTAAGGAACATAAAATATTCTTTTGAACCCGTCGGAGTGAAGTAAAGTCGTTCCTCCTCCGACTCCCTTATGAGGGTTACATATTACCTTTATTTCTTAGGCGAATCAATAATAACAGCATGACATACAATCGACTTAACCTTTAAGAATATCAACATGGCACATGGGTACATCAAGTTAAGCATGACTCAATAGGATACAATAGTAGATTTAACCAAGAGCAGCTGAGAACCATACCCAAGAAAGGGAATAAGTCATAAATAAATTCTTCGAGATTAGGAATGGAGTATATATATATTGGGTAACAATTCACAAGTTTCATTTTCATGTCGCTCATGCAAAAAAATAGAGAAAGGTAAGCCTTACATACCTTGTTATCAGGGTAACACTACTCCTATGGCATCTCGCTGGTCGTATAAGTGTCAACCTAAATAATTAAGACAACCCATGTCAATATCCAACCAAGGGTTTCATGATTTCATCGTTATGACATTTCATCGAACACTTAGCGTTCGTAATCTTCTTATCTTGTTCTTATAGTAACCAAGCTAACTTAATCCTTTCCTCATCATCCAACACAATTCCAAGGTTAAAACCACCACACTTCACAAGATATAATCCAAACTTTTTTCAAGAGCTTATCTATATCAACTTGACAACCAATACAACAACCATCATGTTCAACTATGGAGTATACCTTAACCTTTCATGGATTATTTACTACAAGATCACTTTAAGATAAGAAAAGCTTAAGAATACTAGGGACAACAAGAGTCATACCTTAAACTTTCAAAAAACTCCCCATGCAAAAGCTCCTTATGATTCTTCTAACTTCTGTATTGTATTCGACAATCCAAGGAAGTTTCTGAAATGATCCACTATTGGTTAAGGGATAATTCACCTCCACATCTTTTCAAATGGTTATTTAGTGATATTTTTACCTTGGGAGAATATTTGAGAGAATATAGGTTTAATTTGGAGTGAAAATAGAATAAAATAAGGAGGGTTCGGGTTGGGCCTTATATAGGGCAGCCCACCACCTCACATATGCTGCTGCTTGTATGGAAAATATGCCCATATGTAGACACATATACCACCGCATATGGTGATAGTGGGGTGGTGGAAGGATGGCTTTGATCCGTGGTGGCATCCGCGAGGCGGAATGGGTTCCGTGGGGTGAAACATTTACTGTATCATCTTATCTTTGTCCAATCTTGTCCAGATGTGATTCCTTTAATCCCAATGACTTATACCCCTCCATATGCCTTCTTAACATCCATATATATCATAAATAACCCTTGTAAACATGCACGAAATGATGAGTCTAACTCAGAATCTTTTGGATATGCTTCCAAATTTGGTCTAAGGTCTTCCTCACCACTTTTAATGGTTGTTATACTATTCTCATATTACATAGTCTTAACATGATGCATTCAACGTAAGGATGGTAAGCACGAATGGCATAACAATGCTTTAATCTCTTATGACTCCTTCGGTTCAAACTAGACCATTCCTTGATTCTTCCAACGAAACCTTCTTCCTTATCTTAGGCTACTTAACTTAACGTATATTTGATATGTGAATTTATGGCGTGTAACACATTCAAACCTCAGAATTTAAGTAAACAATCTAGGTAGAACTATATCAGACATACACTAAACATATATCAGCAGAAAATGGACACAATATAGACAAACAGGCTTAGTAGAGTGAAGAAAATACAACTCCTAGATTAATAGATACTGATGGATATACGGAGTGAGTTGGATGGGTAAGTGGTTCAGGTGTGGAGGATGTTCGGGTTGACCCGAGATTAAGGTACAAGCAGGGATGTTTTGGTTTCCGGATTGGCCGTGTGTGTGGTGTATGAGAGGCTGTTGCGGGTGAAAGTTGTGGGAGTCGGATTATGGCATTTTGAGAAGTTGTTGTGGGTGGGTTAAGGGTCAAGGATTCTCTCGGGACTTTGTGGTTCGGTGGTGGCAAGGGTGAAGATCCGACCTGAACCAATGAGGTTCTCGGTAGGTGTGTTACGATTGGGCAGCGTGGTGTTATGGCTGTTTCGGGTAGTTGAATAGGGAAATGGGTCAAGGCGTTTTAGGAAATTGGTGTATACACTTTTATGGTTGATTTGATGTTCATACTTTGGTGATGGGATGACGGTAGGATACCGAAACAGTACAGGGACAGTAAGGTTCTCGGTAAATGAATTATGCGGACTACTTGATGGTGTTTGGATTGGGTGGGTATTTATGGACTGATTCGGATGATGACCTTTGGTGGAGGTGTTAATGAGTTATTTTGAGAGGTAGGGGTAACCGGTATATAGTATTTCGAGTGAGGGTTGAGCATGAGTTGTAGGATACAACGTGAGTCAAGCAATGAGGGATTCTTGGCTAAGTGTTGGTTTGGTTGCTTCGGTTTGGATGTTTAGTAATTGTGGTTTTAGTGAGATATGAAAGATATGTTCAAGGATAGAGGAACAGGGGAGTTAATTGCCCGAACCGACACCAAAGAGTTGGTGATCAATGCCACAAGGTCGAGAATGGGGTTTGCTATTTGCAATGCCCGTGAACAAGCCAAGTGAGGGTGATCGATGCCCTTGTTGCTCCCAAGGCTTAGACTAAGTTGGATCACACAAGTTCCAACCTTCGTTTACCACCAAGGGTGTTCTTAGAGTTTGGGTAATGGGTAAGTCACACAGTCTTAACCAAGTCTTGCACCCAAGGGTTTTGGTTCACACAAGAACCAAAGGTACTCCCGAATACCAACTAAGAAAATCAATCCCGGATTGAAAGATTTAGCAAATGAGTAAACACTCAAGTTTTCTATATATCTCAACTATGATTATTTACAAGTCCTAAGGGTCCTATTTATAGTAGTTAATGGACCCTTACACAAGAAAAATTAAATACACAAACTACATGCAACGTTCAGCCATGTGAACAAGTAGGAACGAGTTCGGGTGTATTTGGTGCCCAAGGAACTTCTCGGCCAAACCAAGGAAATATGAATGGTGTTTTCTTGGAGATAAGGGTAAACTCAAACCCTTTCGCATCCCTCTGTGGAGTCCAAGTCGAAGAGGGAATGGATTGGGCTTCTCAAGGACCTCATCTACTTGGAATGTGCTTGAAAACTTCTTTTCTTGGTGCTTGTGTGTTAAACCATTTCGGCCAACTCCTCTTCTCCCCCTTGGAAGACTTTGAGGTCTTCTAAATAGATAACTTCATGAACTTGCTAGTTCATAAAGTCTCCTTGAAATCTTCCTCCTTCTAGAAGTCTCTTGTCCTTGCCAAGTTGTCCTCCAACTCACGACCTAGTCATCTTCTTGGAAGACCTTTTGGCTTAGTCATCTTGTGACAAGGACTCTCGGTTTTGCAACCCCTTACATGACCTATTAATTGTGTCCTAAGGTAGTTATTTCATGGCCTACTATGTCCTAAGCTAAGAGTTAAAAGCTAAGATAAGTAATAAAATAAAACAACAAGCTAAAAGGGAAACATGGTCTAGGCCAAGACCAACAAGAAGGCTGAATAAAACCTGCTTCTTAGATCTTCATGGGATAACTCCAACTTCACTCCACTTTCCATTCATTTTAAGCACATTATCATTGGTTGATTGAACATCTTTGGAACTCCGCGCTTATCACCTTGAGGATCAATTGGACACCTTGAGCTCACGGGGATATTTCCATCAGATGTATTCCTTACAGAACATAAGCTGGGATTGCTTTTCAAATATACAAATAGAACACCTCATATTCACCACACTCATTTAAAACTCAAATAGTACAAATAGTGGGATAATTAGCTAAAATAGATGCCTAGTTCCCTTTTTAGCTTAGACTGGGGCATGGTATAGTTCAGGCCTAATTAGATTCACTATATTCATACAATAGTCATTTTAGTTCATATTAATCTTGTTTTATTCATTCATACAACACCTATATATGTCTAAGTGTGCAAAGGTTAATCAATAAGAAATAATCATCTCTGAACTGAGCTCTTAAGCAAAGGGGGCTATGACAGTCCATATTCAAATTGCATAGTTCCATGTTAACAAGTATTCACAAAATATGAACAAAAAAATAGGAACCATTCTAGTGAATGTCATATCAAAATAGCCTCAAACTAAATGAAATCATCTGGAAGGTACTCTATGTACTAAAGCAATTTTCTGTAGTTCATTACAGGTCCTAAGTTACTTAGATCCACTTAAATACAAAATTAGAGACAAGATAACATCATATTTTACATGAATTGATCCTAGATAAGTCATTTATAGCTCCCAGACTCACTAAGATAAATTTAAAACCATTTCAGTCATAAGTAAACCACATATTGATCTTGAATTCATCTAAGCACATACCATGATCTATTCAAATATGTTCATAATGAACATGTGTCCCAAATCACCATTTAACTACTAACAGTTATCTAAAAGGCAGTCACAACCATATTATGAACTAAATCAAGATTAATTAAAGTAACATGGACCACACATAGTGTTAAAATTAGCTAGGAATACTCATTAACTATATAATACATAGTAGCAGATCATAGAACTCAATTAAAACAAAAACTAAAAGGGAAATTGAATTACCTTATGTGGAGGCAACTTAGGTTCTAAGGGGATCTTGATATTCACTCTTCGATCCTCAAACACTCGCAAGACACATGAAAAAAGGGTTTTTAGATAGTGATGACCAATTAATGCTAAGTATGGGTTCCACCAAAGGTCTTGGATTTCCATTGAGCAAAATTGATCGTATTTAACCTCAAAAATAGATCTCAAGAACTTAAAAGCTAGAAATTCGAGTTCTAACCATAAAAATAAAGAACAAAGGGGTCAATTTTTAAGATTTCTCAAACCCTAGAATAACCTATCAATTTTGATGTGGGAGAACAAGTTTTGGGGGAAATCCCTCCCAAAGAGTTCTAAACCAATAGGAATCGTGAGTTTGAAATCAAAATGAGACAAAATCAATTAATAATCGCAATAAAAAAAATGAAGGGAGAGGGGCTACATAACCTTTGGCTTTCATCATTTAATTTTTCACTTTTGCTAACATCGCTATGCCATCTGTTGCACAAATCCTTCGAGTCTCTACTCGAAATTAATTTGTCTTAGGTTACTTCATAATACTAGTATGTCAATGTCCAGGGCAAAATCGATCATCTAGTTATTCTCCTTAACGTCGCTGGTTCACTTCTCGTGACAAAGGCACAATCTTATGACTTACACTTCTTTATAATCCCAAAATTTGCTTTCTCTTATCCTTTCTTCTATGTGACTATGAACCTTGTCGTACGACCATACTTTAGCTTATGTTTTCTAATTATTCTTCCTATATACTCATAGCACTTTACTTAGCCTTCTACAAGGTCTCTTGATACTATTACCATCCCTTACTTTATTTCGGAAAACTTCGGTGGTGCTCTCTTTCACTTCTAGCTTCCTCTGCTTCATCTGAGCTTATTCTTTGGGTGATTAATAGTCCATCTTTATTGGGAACGGGGCCACACTGAGGTGAATACTTATCCTAAAAACAAGGATTTCAACACCTAAACCCCAAATCTTCTAAACCCTCGAGAAATCATATCTAGTTACACAATTCCAGGGTACATCCCTTATATGCCTCATAAAAATAAATTATCAACATATTTGTAATGCTATTAAAAAAATGTCATCGAGTCCTAGCAATCTGGCTATTGTCAAGGATTACTCTGACTCTTATTGGACTTCTAGAATTTCTTCTCTCTCCAAAACTATGTTTGTTGATGCCTAAAAGTCGTAAGCTGAAAGTGGTGTTGTTACTATACCTCTATCACTTTCGACCAGAATCGTATTGCTTGTATCCCTCTGTCTGGGCTCCAACCATTTACAAGTTTCTCAACATAGGTATCCTGCACCTCCTATACATTACCGTTTTTACTTTCGGAAACTCGTGCATTACCTTCTGATGCTATCGTAGTCTTTTTCCTGCATAGGTGAGATAGATATCCATTCCTTAAGACTCATAACACATCTTGCGCATATGGTCCACCCATGATCTGATAGGGTCGCACACTTCCTTATCACAGCATAGGTTAAAATCGAACACCTATGACTCAGCTCTATTACACAACCTAGAGTGAGAAAGGAAGGTAACCAACTCCTAAATGCCTTGTAGCCTCCTGTTTATAAATATGGTGCAGAATATATCTATAAAAAAGACTTTACTAGACATGATTTATAGATTCCCTAGGACAGATCTGCTCTGATAGCAAGTTTGTCATACCCCAAATTGGAGGGGCATGACTGCACCCGGGCCTAACTTACCGAGCACCAACATAATATACATCCATAACCATACTAGCATATATAAGTGGGCCTGACGGGCCATCATACGATAATCGATTAAGCATGAAAGAGTACTCAACAATAGACAACCCAAAAGGACTTACGTGCATATATACATGGGATATACAAGTTTTACAAAACATCTATTTATAAGACATCTGTCTACAAGTCTTTATGAGTACATAAACATCATAAAGGTTGAGATAGGGCCCCACCATACCCATAAACATGTGTACATAAGTATTTCGACTGAAAAGGAAACTATGGAGTAAGTGGAGTGCACCAACACCTTCCGCTGAGTTGAGATCCTACTAAGGAGGATCGTCGACCTGTCTATAGGGATCTGCAGGCATGAAATGTAGCGTCCCCAGGGAAAAGGGACATCCGTATGAATAAAGTACGTGTATGTAACATAGATAATGACATAAGTAAAGACATCAGTGTAACAGAGGAATATAAAACTCAACATAGACTTTGTATTGCCATTGAGGGCCTTGATATCCATGTTTAAATATATATATATATATATATATATATATATAAGCCACAGTATTGGGTTGCATCATCATCATTAAGCTGCTCTTTGGGGTTAACATCATCATAACGTAACCAACTTTAGTGGTGTGCACATATAAGTGTCGTACCTGATAGATTATAGCACCGCTCGGTGTCATATATATAATGCATGATAGACTCGTAGAATAACATCCTGAATCTTTTGGAGTGACATAAAGTGGTTACATCACCTTCGATTAAGGTTATGTAACCATCATCAACAACATCCATTACATTTGAAGCCAAAGGAACATTTTAATATGGATACATACATCATGGAAGACAATAGACATGAGCTTCTAGACTATAAGAGTATAGTCGTTATGAATATCGTTTATTTTACGTTTCATTTGTTTGGAATCATGACAAAAGAAGGAATTAATGTTACTTAACATACTTGCAACCCTCTGTCCAATCACCACAATAATCTTAACTCGCCGCATTTTAATTTACAACAATAAAATGACACTATCATCACATTACAAGTGATATAACTATCATATCATATTCCGAACGATAACATATTGCCTAACGAAAAGGGCAACATCTCCTCTATTTATCTTAAATATCCCCAAGTTCATCAAATCACCACAAGACACAAAACATCATTCACAACCAGCAATCGCACGTTCATCCCTTCAACAACACAAGAAGAGTCTCAACAACCCACTACAACAATAGTCAAGACTAGTTTATAACTTCTAGTTGTTATTCCATATTTTTCCATGGAGTTAACACAACTATAACTAGCACAAACTCATATACATCAAGGGAAAATGATTTCTTACCTTTAATACAACCAAAATAATTTAGATTATGTCACACCCTAACCTTGGGTGGGGGGTGGGGGGGAGGGGGGGAGGGGTAGCCGACACCTGGTGACCTAGGGCCCGAGCGTACCAACCATGATATCTACAACATAATTAGCTATTTGTAGGCCAACAAGGCTTCCGATAATCACTTAACTGAACAAGGACATAACCACCTACACTCAAACAATGCCCAAACTGTACATATATACATAACAACACCGAACAAGGATGACATGGATAGAATAGTCTACTGGAGAGGTCGATAAGGCCACACACAACCATATTACACAACACGACTGTCTACAATCCTCTAAAGAGTATAACGATAACAATTGGTCCAGACTTGACCCTCACATACACAACTATATACATATGCATATCCATTATACCTAGCAGCTCAATATACATCTCCAAAAGAAAGGAGAATGACGACCTTTAGCTGAGTCAAGTCACCTACTGTGAGGAATCATCTACATCTCTATCTGTACATACGGGCATGAAATGCAGTGTCCTTGGAAAGGGACATCAGTACCAAAGATGTACTGAATATGTAAGTTAGATAACAGGTGTACATAAAAGATATAACATAAGAGATACAGGTAGAAAAGCCAATCTGAAACTCATAACAAGCCTCTTGGCCTACCTGTCACAATCATAAAGATATATGCATATTTGTAATAATCAAGCCACTCAGGGGGCCATATAGTGTAATATCCAACCTCTATGTAGGAAAAATCATGTCATAATACATATATATCATACCCGGCATCGATAGGACTCGGTCGTATCCAACCCAGCTGTTGGACTCAGTAATATCAAAACCAACTATAGTGGTATGGACAAATAGGTGTCGTACCCAACTGACTATAGCGCAGCTTGATAAGAAAATAACTATATATATATATATATATATATATATATATATATATATATATATATATATATATATATATAAGTGCAGTGCAATGACATCATCGGTGTTGAAGTTGTATTCAGCGAGCTTTGGATATTCCAAAACCTTTCATGAAGATTCAAGAGATTATCCTCTATCTTCGTTTTGTACACTTGTTGTTTCTACTACGATCTCCATTTCTATTAGAATTTGACATGCCCAATAATCGATATCCCTGAATTCCACCGGACCTCTGCGATGGAGTGTAAGGCTAAAACCAATTTATTGATGATTTCTATTCCTCTTGTCCTGCTATGATTTCTATTCCTCTTGCTAAAACCCCTACTGCTACCCTAATTAATTGCATAGGGTACTTATAGTCCATAAGCACACTTCCATTTGTCTTACGCTATTCATGGTCATGCTAATCTTCCTAATGTATCTTTCTAATTTTTGCCTACCCCTATCTTCTAGTATTGTTATCATATTCTAAACTTACGGGAAGTAATAAGGTAACTGCTAGCATACTTGTAGTCTCAAGCACTGCCTAAGTTAAAGTTCCATCTCCGCTCTTACGATGCTCATTTTGGTTAAACCCTAGACACTCCCGCATCCTGTGATATCTACTCCCGCATAAAATAAGGTCCATGGTACCCATTCGACATGCAGCCGACCACACTTGCGGCAAAGTTTCCTCCTCTGAACTATGTTACTTTGACCTTGGGATTCCGATGCTCGCAAACCCCACCTTGGCCCTGTATAAAAGCCCTCATAAAGCATAAATTGTTGGGGTTATTCGGCCCGCTATTCCTGCATTGGCAGTCGGCTACCATGGCCTTTTTGTCTTGACTATCATCCTCATCTGAATCATATCTAGTATACACTGGCGATTCCTGATTAACTGACTCCCAAGACTGTACTGATCTTGACCCTTCAGAGGACTCAACTCTATCTGGTAAAGCTACAAATTTCATCTGCTCTCCTGACGCAGGTGGAGTCGACAACACCTGGAAAGGCGACTTACTTTGAGCTTCGAACGGGTCCTCCTAAATAGAATAACTTTCCACCTCAGACGGATCCTCTTCGATAGAACGCTGCTTCCAATGGATCTTCTTCGATAGAGTAGCTCACTTCCTATCTTGCTACATTCTATGTCCTTTCACTAACTGTAGCCTTTCCGGAGGAAGACATCTCTATACATCATCATCAATATGAATATGTGAGGGTAAGCTCAGCTTTCTAGGACTTAACTTTACGACACGATCTAGATTTGAAAGAAGGGTAACTGACTCCTAGATGCCTTGTAGCCTCTTGTCTATAAATATGGTGCACAACACATGTATAAAAAAGATTCTACTAGAAACGACATATGGACTCCCTAGACTTAAATGCTCTAATACCTATTTGTCACACCCTAACATAGGAGAGGTGTGGCGGTCACCCGGTACCTAGCTAGGTCCGAGCGTACTAAGCTGAACTAAGAATCTGAGCCTTAAATGCAACCTAGGTCATGGAGGCCGTACTGTAAATTCGATCCTGACTTAGGCCGATTAGGCCATACCCTAAAATATCCATAAATAGAGTTTATCTCAACTAAAGTGGGATTGGCCCCACATATCTATATACATGATTGGGCGGCTGAAAAGTCCACCATGCTGACACTTCTAATGTACAAGCACATGTACAAGCCTCAAATGAGTTATAACTGTGTCTTAACCGGGACATGGCCTCAGCCTACCCCTTTTTAAGTAAGTACACAAAAAACTATACTTGGAAACTCCAAACCATATGGAGCTTACCATAAAAGCTGATACTCGGTGGATCCTACTGGTGCGATCCTTCCCATAACCTATTTGAACATGCAGGCATGAACATAATGTCCCCAAGAAAAGGGTCATCAGTACGAGATAATGTACCAACTACATAAGGCGACTGAAACTGAACTGAAATACAAAGAAATCTGAATATAACTAAAAGGCTGCTAAAGGAAAAACTAGCTACGTTAACCTGTCGCTTTTGTCTACTAACTGCGTAAACTAATATCCATTACTTAGCCTTTTATAAGTCACTTCTATATGAATGCATAGCCTCAAAGAAAAGTTGTACTTATACAGCCCCGATGAAAGGCGTGTGTCTGTTTAGCCCCGAAGGCGATCTGTTTCTCTATATCCCCGTAGGCAAATTTTATGTCCAATAGCCCTAAATTAAATTTGCCATAGCCCATAGGAAACACCATGGCCCCGAAGGCAACATCATGTCACCGAAGGAAACTATCATTTTCTATAGTCTACAGTCATGATTTCTATCATTTTAAGTACTTGTCTAAACATGGATATCTATGACTCATTCTCAATAAGGAAGGACTGCTAGGATAGGGTCTTGGTAACCCAATTACCACTGCTATAACTAGCACCTCTTTGTGCGATGGAGTCGGAACTAGCTCATTAAAGAAATCATGCCAAAAACAAGGAAAATGATAGCCTTCACATACATTGTGGATAGTCAATACCACTCCTACAGATCCTCGCTTGTCCTACAATCGTCGACCTATGCAATAAGGACAATCTATGTAAAAATACGTTCAAGAGTTTCAAGAACTTATCATTGTGACATCCCATCGAACACTTAGCGTGCACAATCTTCTTATCTTATTTTCATAGCAACCAAGCTAGTATAATCTTTCCATCATCATCAATCACAATTCTAAGGTTACAACAACCATACATCATGGAACATACCCATAGTTACCTGAATAATCTTATCACAATCATCCAACAATCAATACAATAGCTATCATGCTCATCTATAGAATTTTACCCCAATTTATTCATGGATTACTTTACCATAAGATCTCTTAAAGCTAGGAGAATATGAGAACACTTAAGAACAGAAATAATCTTACCTTAGTCCGAACTAACAACTCGAAATCCAAACTCATCCTTGCTCTTATCCATTCTTGATCACTCTACCTTGCAATATATGTGTTGATCTTTCGTCAAGACATGCTTTAGGTGTTATAATATGATGCGTTGACTTTGTTATCCCTCTTGGAACCTTGGAGAATGTATATGGAGGGTTTTGAGGTGTTAGAGAGAGGTTTGGGTCAAAATATGACTGAAAAAGAGGTGGTACCACTTAAATAGCCAAAAGTGGTCGACTACCGCCTTGGATGTGCGGTTGGTTTTACGCCGCAGATCACCAGATGGCACCACATCTCCAGGTAGTGATTTGAAAAAATTCTAAGCTTGATATGTGATCACATATGTGAGGCATAAGCCATACGCGAGGCATAATTCTTTCGCAAACCATATTAAAATGTTAAATCTCGTCGAAACATGCGTCCTTCGATCTGCTTGACCTTAACCCTTTTGATATGTTCTAAATACTTGTTAAGAGCCTTACTTAGCCTCATATAAGTGTCATAGATTTTCTAGACTTACATTAGCTTCTTCGCAATGCAATCGGCGTAACAAAATACAAGCACAATTCACTTAGCGCCTATAGAACTCTTGCAATCTTTTGATGGTTTTAACTCACTCACCCTTTTTATAACCTTAACGATGGTCCTTCCATTGATTTAAGTTAACCTATTGACACCGCTCATAAATGGTTTGAATGCTCTACCTCTGATTGAGAATACACCATAATATCGTCTATAAACATGATTACAAGGATATCTAAAAATGGCTTGAACACCTAATTCATCAAGTCCATGAAAGCCGCAGGCGTATTAGTGAGACCGAATGACATAACAAAAAACTCAAAGTGGCCATATCGAGTCCTAAAAGCGGTCTTCAGAATATCTTTCTCCTTAACCCTAAATTGATGGTATCCAGACCTAAGATCGATCTTCGAGAAATATTTAGCACCCTGCAACTGATCAAATAAGTCATATATCCTTGGAAGTGGATATTTGTTCTTAATAGTAACCTTATTCAACTGATGATAATAACAAAACATCCTTAGCGTGTTGTGTTTCTTATCAACAACCAACACTGGTGCGCCCCATGGAGATGTATTGGGCGTAACAAAGCCCTTCTCCAGTAAATCTTTCTATTGTGCGTTTAATTCCTTCAGCTCATCAGGAGCCATTATGTAAGGAGGAATAGTTATAGGCTGGGTTTTCGAAAGCACATCAATGGAAAAATTAATTTCCCTTTTGGGAGGAATGCCTCAAAGCTCATCAAGGAATACGTTGGGGAATTCATTAACAATATGAATGGAGGGTTGAAAGATCTGCCTACATATATCGTACCCACACCAAATGATAGCTATACCCTTTGAAATCATATTTTGTGCCTTAAGGTAGGAAATAAACCTCCTCTTAGGCACTGCAACATTACCCTTCCATTGTATAACGGGTTCGCCTGGAAAAATAAAAACAAAAAACCTTCGTCTAATAATCTACATTAGCATAATAAAAGGCTAACTAATCCATACCCATAATGACATCAAAATCAATCATTTCTAATTCATTCAAGTCATCTAGAGTATGATGATTACAAATCACCACATCACAACCTTGATATACACATCTAACTATCACTGACTCACCAACCGGCGTAGATACTACAAATGACTTACTCAATAACTCAGGTTCTCTACCAAACTTGCCAGCAACGAAATGAGTAATGTATGATAAAATGGAGTCTGGGTATATCAATTCATACACATCATGAAAAGAGACAGATAATATACCTTTAATAATATCAGGAGATGACTCTAGGTCCTGTCGAATAGCCAACACATAGATACGGTTCTAATGACCGCCTGAGCTAGACTCTCCACCTCTGCATCTGCCTCTACCAGTTGATATCTGAGTACTCTGCTCTAGAGGCGTACAGATAAAGAAGAAGCAACTATAGATCCAATCGGTTATGCCATACTACCTTCACCTCTCATCAGAAAATTTCTGGTAATATGCCCAGATAACCAAAGGCATCGCATATGTATGCTCCCCAACAGCACTACCTTGGATGGGCCTTTCCACACTGATCACATCGAGGTAAGGGTGGCCTCATCTGACTAGAATACCCTCTATATTGTGGGCCTAGGCCCATGAATTCTGACCCTAACTAGAATAAGTAGATTGATCACGACGCTGGCCCTGAAACTGATGATCATGTTATCCCGGATTAGTGGGTGGTACCTGACTGTCGCTCTCTCCCACCTCCATATCCAACTTCCTAATAGTATTGTCCCTTCTAATCGTAGGCATAACTGAAAAATATAAACAAGATAGGAATTAGGAGTTGAACACTTACAACTCAGCTCTATTGCACCATCTAGCTCAGGAAGCAAGGTAACTATCCTAAATTCCTTGTAGCCTCTTGTCTATAAATGTGGTGCACTACACACCCATAGATAAGACTCTACTAGACTCGGCTTACAAACTCTCTAGGACAGACCTTCTTTGATACCAAGTTTTTCACACCCTAACCTTAGGGGAGTGGCTGACATCCGGAGCATGAACGACCCGAGCGTACCACCTGTATATCATAACCTGAACACATAACCATCTGGGCCGATAAGGCCTCAGAATAATAGCCACAAAAGAAGTTTGAACAAAATAACATGTAACCATGAACAAGCTAACCAATATATATATATATATATATATATATATATATATATATATATATATATATATATATATATATATATATATTAAGGCCGATAAGGCCATATAAAATGTACTAATAATTCACAAAGAGGTCGACAAGGACGTACAAAATGAATATACAATGACCACTAGTCTGCAAGCCTTTAAAAGTGCTACTACACGTCAACAACTTGGGACAGGGCCTCGCCATACCCAAAATAGCTATAAACATAAGCAACATGTCCTACCACTCTCTATACAACAACTCTAGAAAAAGAAGAGTGTGATGACCAACTACTGCTAAGCAACCTAATATAGAGGTGCGTATGTCTGTCTACCTGTACCTATAGGGATGAAACACAATGCCCCAACATAGGGAACATCAGTACGAAAGAATGTATGAATATGTAAGGCATAAGTAAAGGTAAATAAGGGAATCACTGTGCAAATAAAACCAAAATAAACAACTTGTAACACTGAAGTGTCACTGTAGACCATACTACATATAAATGAGATATAATCGTGTACATAACATTGTAGGTTTCTTTGGGCAATATCCTCTATATAGTATATCATGTGTATAACGCCATAGTTCTCTATAGGCAATATCATCAATACCATACCAGTATAAGTTGTGTATATAAGGCCATAGGCCTCTGTGGGCAACATAAATACATATACATATACATGAGAGCCATCTGAAGAACATGGAATACTCTGTGAGACTTTTGGTGTGACCTAAGGTCATTACATCTCTGACTATCTTTATGAGGATAAAATATCATTTTACTTATCCATATGGATCAGTAAGAAACATAAAACATGGCATTTCTAGCTTTAGGAAAACAACCAAGGAATCATACTAATCATACTATATCAATATAAGAGAGATGTTATAAAGTGTGGAATGTAATCTCGATAAGGAACAAATAAGGTACAATAATAGTCGACAGAATACAACACAACTATTTTTTAATTACTAGGAATAGAGTATTTATTAAGGAGCATCTCATAGTTGTTGTTTCTATGTCGATCATGCCAAAAGAAAGAAGAGTAGGCTCTACATACCTTGTAGACTTAGCTATACATATTCCACAAGCTCTCGTATGTTCTACGAACAATTATCTACACCATACAAACAATTGGTATCAACAACGGATCCATAACTTATAGGAAAACTCACTTAAATATTTCATCGAACATAAGCATGCTTAGAGTTAATGTTACTACTTATATTGAATCATATGCATGTATCAACACCACAAGCTTTTCACTAACTCGCCTCCATCTCGATAACTGAATTAACAACCCAAAAACATCATAATACACTCTAAGTTTACACAAAACATCCCAACAACATCATAACTTGGTTTCAAGGTTCATGAGAAGTTTTTCTATACGAATTCTTCAACAATCACACTCCAACAACTTGTATAATCTTAAGAACAAGAATAAGGAGGTGAAACATACCTTCAAACTCAAGAATTACTCCAAAGCAAGGGTTACTTCACTTCCATGAATTCTCTAAAATCAACACAACGAGGTGGAAGACGATCTAACAATGATCACATGATTCCTTATGTTGAGATTACTTGATTTGCCTTTGCTTTCTTGGTTCATATAAGACTCTTTGAGAGAGTTTTGAAGATGCTCAGGGTTGTGAAAATGAGATAAAATAATATTTAGGTCGAGTTGGGTATATTTATAGGAAACTAGAAAATTGGCACCGACATATCCCGCGACATGTCCTGCGTCTCGTAGGACCTTCCTGCGTCTCGATTCCCTGTCATGTCATGCATCCTCTGTGTACCTCGCAGACACTTCCTGGGAGTCGTAGGATGTGCTATGTAATTTGCAAAGTGCTCCAGGTGTCAGCATCTCGTCGAACATTCATCAAATCTTACTTCTGTTAGTCTTAAACCTTTCCGAAATATACCCAACACATCCGTAAACCTTTATTAGTCTCTTAGAGTGATCCTACAATCTTTGAGCGTATGTAGGCTAATATTACTGTAACGACGACGTACGAAAACACAAGGTGTAATGCAGATGTCCTTACAGTGAAATGAGAATCCCTATTTATACTTAAGCAATAGGGTACATATTCCATGAATGATGCCCTCCTTAATATCAAGCAATAATTCAAAGACAATAAAGAGTTAACAAAAAGGGAAATAATGCTCATTAAAGAAATGAAGAGGACCCGGGATCTTCTGTAATGTCTGACGGTTGAGCTTGCTGGATGCGTTACTTATCCGGTGAGACGTTACGTATTCCCCGGATCCTCCTTCGCGATTTATTCCTCGGACACGGAGACCCACATTATATGGGAGACCAAACTTTACTTGTTGACGTGTACTTGATTTATCATTTACCGCCTTGTGTCAACATATGACTTGTCCACGTAGTGTATACAGATTTTTCCCAATATAGAAGTATATAATTGATTCGCTTAGTTCTATTTCATACTAGCAAAGAATATTTTAAAAAATAAAATAGACTAGATGTGTAGATGAAATTTTTAAGTTCTTCTTCCTCATCATATGGGAGACCAAACTTTATGCACAAAGTGGACAAATTTCAACAAGTTTGTGAGTGGAATGTGCAGTAGACACCACGGAGAAGTAGTGGGATTAGCGCTCCCAGTTTCAATTATTTATTAGAAGTGTTACTACCTGTAGTTTATACAAAGCACATTACCATCTCTTTTTTTTTCCTTTAAAGTACTTCATTCTGGTATGACTGTATGAATATTTACAACTGCAAGTCAAGAAAGTATGGCCAAAAAAGTAAAATAAAAGAATAAAGGTAAATTAGAGGTGTTGGGTGGGCTTTGACTTTAGACGAATACATATGCGTGCACACACACGTAAACTTTTGTGCATGTGCTTCTGTATTAGAGACATATTCTAGTTATGCATAATCATGGAGCATATAGAACTTGTATGCACCTGTATCCATTTGGTAACTCCAATAAAAGATAAATTTGTTGTTTAGCAAATATTGATTACGTACTAGACTACTAGTCGAGAACTTGTCTCATTAAAAGCTCTTGCACAGAATTTAATGAAATATAAACCTTTAAAATTTATGGTTTTAAATATAACATCGAATTTGAACGGTTATAAATATTTGAAACTTGTGATCTAAAATATAATATAATATTTTTATAAGTAAAAACGTTTCATTAAGGATAAAATGAAAATTTTAAAAGTTAGTTATTTCCACATTTAATATGGAAGCATGTCATTTTTTTGGAATGCGCTAAAAAATGTGTATCACATAAACGGTAACGGAGGGAGTTACTTTTGGTTTGCGAAAATTCTCAAAAAAAGGATTATTTTATTATGCAAATGACCAAATTATTGAATATTCAACCTTCAACACCCAAGGAAGGAAAACGATTTAAGTTAAATGCATTGTTGGTGTACCTAACTATACAATTAGGTCACCTATAAGGTAATACTTCCTCCGTCCCAAAAATATTGTCTCAGTTTGACTTGACATGGAGTTTAAGAAATAAAACAAGAACTTTGAAATGTGTGGTCCAAAACAAGTCTTGAATATTTGTGTTCTGTAAATCATCTCATAAACTTAAATTACTTCTAATTATAGAAATATGACAATCTTTTTGAGACAAACTAATAAGGAAAGTAGGACAATCTTTTTGGGACAGAGGGAGTAACATGTAATCTTAATGATATGCATTAATTAGTAACCTAGTAAAAAATAGTATTCACTAGTCACTAACATTGTTATACCCCATATTTTGGATGTCATTTCATCGTGGATTAACTAACGTAAGCTCACTAAGGTTGATATCAGATCAGAAGATTAACAAAGATTTAGATGAGTGTTAAGTATATTTTGTATGAATTTGGGGCTAAACGAATCAAAGAAGGTAAGTTCTTTGAAATCCGGAGAAAACAAGGAAAAATCTTTGGACCTGATTTTTTACCCAATTTGTTGGGGTTATATCCCCTAGTATGTAAGGAATTACGCAACCCATAATCTATCTAAATTCAATTTTAGAAAGTCTAATTTTCAATGCAACTGACAGTTCGTCAATCTGCAAAAATACAAAATATTTGACGGACCGTCAAATATTATATGGCAGATTTGACGGACCGTCAAAAATTATACGGAAGATTTGACGGACCGTCAAAAATTATACGACAGATTTGAGGGACCGTCAAATGAACCGTCAAGTTGCTGAGGTGAAATTTTTTGACGGGTTTATATTCGGGTCAGCTCAATTGGAGCTCATTTTCTTCATAAATCATACCTCAAAATTCTCTCTAAAACCTTTCCAACATACCCTAACACCGCAAGAACAAATAAAAGGCTAATCACGCAAGATTAACGTGATAATCCCCGTGGTAATTATAGAAATCATCTTCTCTATAGCAAACCAATTTTGAAAACCCTTGATATTGGGATAGCTTGCTGTTGTATGAGGGTTTTTCTGTGTGAAGGTAAGAGATAACCTCCTTTACCTATATTTGTGATTTATGGATGATTTGAAGTAAGTTGTGAAAGGATTTTCGTAATTGAAATCCGTAAATCTATGAAATTATTGTATTATGACTTCTGAGCTATTTTGGTTGAGATATGAATTGGATTTGAGCAGTAAATTTATTATTGGTATTGTGAAACTAAGAAAGGATGTTTCGGAGGATTGTGAGATTAAATTACATAAGTACTAATTTGTTAACAAGTCTAAGAACCCTTTGTGTTAATGTAATCGCTAAGATACCTAAATGAAGTTTCTTTATTGGATATGAATTTGATATTGATATCGATCCTTTGTTGTTATAGATAATCATTTGTAAGGGATACAAGGGATTGTAGAACGACTTGTAGCTGCATGGATAAGATATTTAAGGCTATTCCTTTCATTTAAAAGCATAAATCCATAGAGTTATCACTTTCGAAAAGAGAACATTGAAAACTTCATTCTATTGTCTATCAAAGTCTCTTGTTGAGAAACGTTCCTTGCTTATTCATATTCTCATGATCATTATTGTTGGTTATTAGTTTTATCTTATCATAAGTCTTAGAAAAGAAGCATTCCAATGAGTTAATTGTCAAAGTCGACTAAAAGTCATTCCAAAAGTAAAGTCAAAGAGTTTATGATTTCAAAAAAGGCCAAGAGCCATTGTTATCACAGTATGTTGTCCACACCACCGATTCTCATTAGTGTTGATATATGTTTTTCATTTGCATTTGATATCATTCATACAATCATGATCATACATTTGAACCGGGTTGCACATTTCGTAACACATACATGGCCGGTTTGCGTGATCTGCAACACATACATATACATTAGAATGGGCTACGTACCGCAGTAGGTACATGGACTCCGTGGGTCCCTCATGGATCATGACTACTGAGGCTTAGAGGTATTTTTCCCGGAGAGTGTGTGTACATTGCATTGCATATCCAAACATATACCACAAAGTATACCTGAGGGTACTAACATCTATAAGATGAGGATAGTTTATACAGTAAAGGCATATCCAGACACGTTGTAAAAGTTTTAAAGTTTCATTATTCGCCTCATATGGAATCCAGGTTGCTTTATGCTTTAACTTACAACTTATTGCTTCATTTTACTTTTATGCTTTCTTTACAGCTTACAGATTCATATTATTATTCATGCTTTACATACTCGGTACATTATTTTGTACTGGCGTCCCTTTTGACGGGGGCGCTGTGTGTTCATGCCACAGTTTTTGATAGGGACTCTGCTTGGCCACCATAGTAGGAGTTGTCAAGTTCAATCGTCCATAAGTAAGCTTCCTCTTTCCCAGAGCTTTTTTCTTGGCCAGATATGGAGTATATTTTGTAGGGTTATGTACAGTGTGGGTTATGTACAGTTCAGATACTCGTAGAGGCTCACAGACTTGTTTTGGTATGTTTAGTGTTGATATATAGCCATGTCGGCTAAGTTATCTTTTGTTGAACCATATTGTGACCTTGTCGGTCCTACTGTGTATATGTTGGGTTAATCACACTTGCTCAGTGTTGTTGTTTTATATATTCCAGTACGCACCTTTTTTGCAAGAAGTTCTACTCATATAAAAGACTGGTCATCAGAGTGGTACGCTCAGGGCACTGGGTGCCGGCCACACTCCCTAGTTTGTGGTGTGATAAACATGGTATTAGAGTAGGTCAGCCTTAGGGAGTTTGTAAGTTGTGTCTAGCAGAGTCTTGTTTTTGGTATGTTGTGCAAGATCTAACCAAGATTATTGAGACACCAGAGGTGCGTGTGTGATATTGAAATTTCAGAGTATGAATGGTTGCCTCCTCATTGTATACGAAAGAAGTGATGCAAGTTCGGAAAGATGAAGTATCGACTTTAGAAAATTAGAATGAGTAAGCTAGTGGAGGTACCGAATGCCTAAAAGGTGGAAAATTGTAACGCGATTGAAATTCAGATAGAATAATAAAAGTTTTGTTGTCCCATCTTTAGCGGTGATATAATCACAATGAGAACTGCTTATCTCTATTATTGATTTTTTTATGTCAATGTCCATAGTTTTACAAGAAGTGGGACCTTAGAATCTAGTAATGATTTAGGACGATCCTCAGCATGGACCGTACCAATGAATACTATGATTAGGTAGTGATACCCCTCTAGAGAACATGCACATAATGTTCCTGGGAATTGTTAGCAAAATATGACCTGGAGGGGATTTAAATATTAGCAGTATAGGCATGAAGCCCTTTTATGCAGAAGGTAAAAAATTCCCTCAGTATGTCCCCTGTCAGAAATGGAAAAGGGAAGAGCATTAGATGTGAGAGAGGGTTATATCATGAAAATATAGACAAGGATAAAAAGTGAGTCGCGTTGTCGATTCACACCGACATTCTGGGTTGATATGTGACCTTTCAAGAAGGGTAATGGGAGCTTATAGGTTGTCTATGGAATATCGGAGTATATGGAAGTTAAACATATCGAGGAAAATACATTTCGATGAAAATCTACAGAATTCAATTTGACGGCCAAAAGGACGGACCGTACAAAATTGTATGGACCGTTAAAAGTGGACCCTCACTATAATTTTGGAGGGTAGATTGTACGGCCACAATTGACGGGCCATATAAAAATGTACAGACCATAAAAATTAGACCGACAATTTGATTGGTGGCTGACTTAGCTTCGGGTTTAAATGATTTTCATGTCATTCATGATGAAAGTAATGCAAATGTAAATGAAATATTAGAGTAAATGTATGAGACAACGAAGAGTCGTAAAATAAAGTATAGAAGAATGGCAAGATAAGGACAATAAAGATAGAATGTAATGAAAGCAATAATGGTCGAGATGTCGAGGGGAAGATGTTATAAGGCCGAGTACCTATTACGAGATTTGAGTAAACATAAACTGACGGGAAGGCCATCAAGAAGAGTTATCCATTAAATCAATGAACATTAATGTTGAGTCAATCCTTTAGATAGGACGGAATAAGAGTTGAAGACTCCCGAAAGAATATAATAAGCGCTACCGCAAAATGGCAAATAAGCGAATGGACAGTAAAGAAGTACTCTCCAAAGAAGGACGATACTTAAGGGTTAGTAAGGAATGATCCCCCCCCCAAATTTATTGATGTTGTTACCGAAATCAGCGTGTTAGTCATGAACATGTGAAATGTTACTTATGCGAGTGATTCAATGATCCTCCTGAGGGGTGTTTCTTTAAGACAAGTTTTTAGTCGTTAAAGGATTGTAGATTGTGAAGAACGTTTAATTAATGACCCGATATCTTAAGAGGTAAATTCTGAACGCGGGAAAAGTAACATGTAAAAGGTGGTGCAGGAGAGAACCGACATAAACTCATACGATAATTTAGTAACCAGATGCAAGGGCTATGAAGGGAAGCTTTGCGACGTCTAAGGTTTCATTACCTAGATTTTGTGGATAGGTCATGAATGTTGATGGATATGTACGTATTTGTAGAGATATCATTAAAAGAATGATAGTGGCCTCCCAGTTAAAAGAGGTAAAGTGACGACAAAGACCACTAACTATAAGGGATTCACCCAGGAAAACATGAAGAATAATCAGAGGTGAAAGCATACGCAGGATCGAGAAGAGTATTCTAAATTTATGAATAACATGATAAGTCGAGTCCTATAGAGAAAGGATGTTTATGAAAATAAAAGGATATGAGTTAAACGGCCGGAGGAGCAATCAAACTATGGTATATCTATATTAAGGGATGATTTGTCATACCCCAGCCTTGGGAGGTGTGGACGACATCTAGTGCCTGAAGGCGTGAGCGTACCACTATACTATCCGAACCTTGAAACATGAATCTTAGGACGACAAGGCCTCCAATTAACTATATATGTCAAGACTGAAGGATAACCTGCACACAGAAGAGTCCCATCATGATATATACATATATGAATAGATATCCAAGGACAACAAAGCCACAATATGAGTATATAGCTAACAAAAAGGGTCGACAAGGACATGACATACCAACATCTATTGTACACAGGTCTGTAAGCCTCTAAGAGTCATATAACTTACTAATAGGTCGGGACATGGCCCCGCCATACCCCAAGACACTAGTAGTAAAAGTAATGGAACCTAAAGACCCCTGTACTGCAACTTTGAGAGAAGGGAGTGCGACAATCACAGCTAAGCAGATCACCTACTAAGGAGGAATGTTGCTATATCTATATGTACTTACAGGCATGAACACAGTTCCCCGGAGAAGGGAATTAGTATAAAAGATGTACTGAATATGTCAGGTAGGTAACATATATAAATATGAGATATACCATGAGAGATATAAAGATAAGAGTCAACCTGAAACTCATAACAACCTCTAGGGGCCTACTCTGTCATAATCAGAAACATATGTACGCATGTCTGTAAAATCATGCCACTCTGTTAGTCAAATTATATCATAATATATATATATATATATATATATATATATATATCATACCCCATATTATGGGATTTCACTGGGTATATTATTGTTGTTGTTGTTATCGTACCCGAGCTCGATGAGAACTCAGTCGTACCCGGCCTAGATGTGGGACTCAGTAATATCAAACCATCTAAAACTGGGTACACATCTACGAGCAGTACCCAGCCGAATATATCGAGGCTCGGTAAGAAAATAAATACATAAATATAAGTGCAATGAAAGACAAACTGTAATAGGTATCACAAGCAGAGCTGGAGTGACCTATCATTGTTATCCCCCGACTGTTATTATTGGTCCTATGTTCATGAATTCTGATATGAACACTTGGAACTTCTATAACCCGAAAGATTCTATGGACAAGAAAGTATTCAAGACTTATGGTCCATTTGTCAAAGAATGCCTTTCGCTATTTCATTTCAACAAGAGATTTCTATTCGAAGAAACGACGTATGAAGTCATGCCAAGAAAGATGATTGCCTTACATACCTTGTCCTTGATGTAACAATCGCCTCACAAGCCCTCATACTCCTTACGGGTAGTTATCTATAACACACAAAGGGTCGATATCAATATCGAATCCATATCCAAATAAGAGACTTCATTTAGGCATCTTATCGATAACCTAAAACACAAAAGATTCTTAAGCTTGTTAACAATGGGTACTTATGTAATTTGATCCCTCGATTTTACAAAACATACTTCCTTAGGTTTACAAAACTAACAATCAATATACTAATTAATTCCAATTCATATCTTCATCAATCAATATCTCCAAAACATACTTCCTTATGATTTCATAGGTTTATGGGTTTCAATTACGAAAATCCTTTCACAACTTACGCTATATCATCCATTAACCAATATACATAGAGGAGGATAAATTCTTACCTTTATGTATCCAAATCCTCTTAGAAAACAAGTTGCCCCATTTTTAAGGGTTTCCAAAATTGCTTCAACTCGCAGATGATAGTTCTTGCGATTACCACGAGAATTATTGTGTTAATCTTGCGTGATTTACCTTGGATTTGACCTAGGAATGTTATACTATGATTCAGAGGGTTTGGAGAATTAGAATCTGATTTTTTCTTGAAAATGAGGGTTATGTCGACCAACCCGTATTTAAACATAGAAAAGTTTTCAACCGCCACGATTTGATAATTCCTTTGATGGTCCGTCAATACTCCTGTCAAAATGCTAGGGAAAATTGATGGCTCAGGATGGGAACTTGGACGGTCCATCAATTTGGACTGTTAATCAGCAACTGAGGTCTCAAAATCTCAGAGTATTTGATGGTCTGGAATTGCAGTTTGACGGTCCGTCAACTCTGCCATCAAAATGCCTAGTCTTCCGATATCGTCGAAATATACTTTATTTGATTCGTTTGACTTCCCAATGCTTCAGAACATCCATAAACGAGCCGTAAACCTTCAACACCTTCTCATAAAGTCGTACCTCTTCCCGAAACATCAGTATCTATTAACGGCACAACTGAATGCGGACCTATAGGGTGTAACATCCTTCCTTCCTTAGGAACATTTGTCCGCGAATATTGAGTATATTCTTTAACTCTCGAGGCTTTTAAAAAAAATTCGACAGAGTTTCCTTTTCAAATAGGACTATCCAAAACCTGTTAAAAATCAAGCTTGTATCCAATGCCACACAGGGCAACACAATAATAAAACAATAACAACTAGGCCTCACATGACCGTATGTATATTTCCAATTGAAGAAAGTTAGCCATAACTCACTGCAACTATCGTATGCCATACTATAAGTTGCACCTGCCATATCTGCCTCAAAATTAACACCTAAACAAGGTATAGGATTTAGGACAATCTAATAGAGAATCATGTCGCACGAGTATCGATATAACATTAGGAATAAACAAGTAAGGATAACTGGAGCGTATATCTTCTTCACCCTCCCAAGTCATCTCTTCCGTATTGTTATTTCTCCATAGAACCTTAACGAAGCCAACTTCATTAGTTCTCAGTTTTCAAACATATGATCTAGAATGTCTATTGGAGTCTCTTCATAGGTCAAATATTCGGTAATTTCCACATCCTCTACGGGGTACTACGGGAGGGATCTCTTATGCATTTATGAAATATAAACACATGGATAACTGGGTGAACTGCTTCCAATTCTAAGGGTAATTCAAGTTCATAAGCCACTCGGCCTATCCTACGAAGAATCTTATATAGCTCGACGTATCTAGGGCTAAGTTTCCCTTTCTTGCCGAATCTCATAAATCCTTTTATTGGAGAAACCTTTAAGAATACCCAATTTCCAACTGCAAATTCTAAGTCGTGGCATCGAACATCTGAATAAGACTTCTGTCTACTTTGTACAGTCAATAAGTGTTCTTGGATTAGGTTTACCTTCTCCATTGCTTTCTAGATCAAATTGGGCCCTAATAATCCAGCTTCACCCACTTTAAACTAGCAAATTGGGGATCTACACTTCCATCCATGAAATGTTTCATACGGGGCAAGATGGATGTTGGAATGATAACTGTTATTATAAGCGAACTTATAAGGGGAAAATGATCGTCCCAGGTACCTTTGAAATCCAATACAAAAGCTCATAGCATGTCCTCAAGTGTCTGGATTGTGTGCTCGGCTTAACTGTCGGTCTATGGATGTAAGGCTATACTAAGGCTCACTTGGGTGCCTAAACCTTTCTGAAATGATATACAAAAGTGAGCCATGAACTGAGCACCTCTGTCAGATATAATAGATACTAGAACACTATGCAACCAAACTATTTCCTTAATATACAGCTTGGCATAATATTCAGCTGAGAAGGTAGTATGAACATGTTAGAAATGAGCCTATTTCGTCAGCCTGTCTACAATAACCCAGATGGAATCAAACTTCCGATAAGAATGGGGAAAACCCGTGATGAAATCCATATTAATCATTTCCATTTCCAAGTAGGGATTTCAATATGTTGAAACAAACCCCTATCTTTCTTATGCTCAATATTAACTTGCTAACAATTCGGGCATTGAACTATAAATGCTGCAATATCTTTCTTCATGTCATTCCACCAATAAACCTTTTGGATATCATGGTACATTTTTGTTTATCCAGGATTAATGGAATATCTGTACTGGTGGATTTCATCCATGATTTGCTCTCAGAGTCTCCCTATGCCTGGTACCCATATTCGACCCTGATATCTCATGACTCTATCTCCCGTAAGCTCCAACATCAAATTCTTTTGTAGGGGAATTCCTTGTTTTATTCTGACCAACTCAGGGTCCTTAAACTGTCTTGCATTCACCTCTGCTATCAAGGATAATTCAGCGGTATTCTGTACCACTGCTCATCTATCATTCGTATCCAACTGTCGCACCTTTAAACTAGCTAAGCGATGTATTTCTTTGGTCATTTCAAACTTATTGGTTTCAACCTCCAAACTCCCCATAGATTTATCACTTAAGGTATTAGCCATGCCATTTGCCTTACCGAGGTGGTATAAGATATCAACATCGTAATTCCTTAATAATTCCAACCACCTTATTTTCCTTAAATTTAACTCCTTTTGGCGGAATATGTATTGTAGTCTCCTATGGTCCATGAATATATCAACATGGACTCCATTAAATAGTGATGACACATCTTTAGGGTAAATATTACTACCACCAACTCGAGATCATGAGTTGGATAGTTTACATTATACTTTCTTAACTCTCTTGAAGTGTATACTATGACTTTCCCGTGCTACATCAAAACACATCCTAAGCCAATTCTGGAGGCATCACAGTAAACCACATACCCATCGGTACCTTCAATAAGAGCTAACACGGGTGCATATGTTAACCTATTCTTTAACTATTGATATGCTCACACGCATTTGTCCACTAAAACATAGTTGTCGTGTGAGTGAGGTTCGTCATAGGTGCGAAAATAGAAGAAAAACCCTCCACGAATCTCTGATAATATCCTACTAAACCCAAGAAGCTATGTACTTCGGTAAGAGTCATGTGCCTTGGCCAATTCTTTACCGCTTCAATATTTTGGTAATCCACCTTAATACCTTCGGATGAGACAATATGTCCCAGAAAGGCAATAGAGTTTAACCAGAATTCGAATTTGGAAATCTTCGCATACAACTTACGGTCTTAAAGCCTCTGTAATACTGCTTGCCAATGATCCGCATGTTCAGATTCTGATCGGGAATATACCAGGATATCATCAATAAATATTATTACAAAGATATGCAGGAATGACTTAAATACCTAGTTCCTCATATCCATAAAGGATGCCGGTGTATTAGTCAAAAGAAATAACATAAGAAGAAACTCGTAATTGCCATATCTAGTACGGAAGGCAGTCTTTGGAATATCATTCTCCTGAACTCGCAACTGATGGTACCCAGACCTGTGATCAATCCTTAAGAAATACTTAAAGCCTTACAGCTGATCAATCAAATCATCAATTCTATGGAGCGGGTACTTGTTTGCAATGGGTACCTTATTCAACTGACGATAATTAATACACATCCTTAATGAGCCATCTTTCTTATGAACGAATAGTATTGGAGCACCCCACAAAGAAGTACAGGGCCTAATAAAGCCCTTCTCCAAAAGATCCTTCAGCTTATCTTTTAGTTCCTTTAGCTCTGCAAGAGCCATTCAATACAGAGGAATAGATATCAGATGGGTATCGGGGAGTACATCGATAGTGAATTCAATTTCCCTTTCGAGAGGAATAACAAGAAGTTCATCAGGAAATTCATTAACAATGGGGACTGACTGAAGATTTGGAGGCTCCTAAACTCGTACAAGGTGATAGATATATCCCTTTAAGATCATCTTCCGAGCCTTAACGTAGAAAATAAACCTACGCTTGGGCACTGTAACATTACCTTTCCACTTAAGGATGGGCTCATTTGGAAAGTTAAAGCGAACAATATTCATCCAATAATTCACATTAGCATAGCAAGAACCCAGTTAATCAATGCCCATAGTAACATTAAATTTCGCTATCTCTAGTTCATTTAAGTCGGCTACCATATGGTGATCATGTATGATTACATCACAATCCCTATACATTGTCTTAACAATTAGAGGTTCACCCACGGGCGTAGACACTTCAAACGACTTATGTAACAGTTCATACTCCTTCTCACACTTACCAGCAACAAAGGGTGTAATATAGGACAAAGTGGAACCCGAATCTATCAAAGCATAAACATCATATGTAGGAAATGGATAATATACCTCTAACCACTTCTGGAGAATACTCAAGGTCCAGTCAACCTGGCAAAGCATAGATTTGGTTCTAGGGTCCGCTCGAACTAGATGTTAGATGTTGCTCCTCTGCCCCTACCAGTCGGTGCTTGTATACTATGCCCTGAAGGGCATACTAATGATAAAGAAGTTGCCATAAACCCAGTCGGATGTGACATACTGCCCCCACCTCCCGTCGAACAAAGTCACATAATATTTCCACATTGCCCACATAAATAAAACGCATCTGAGCCCTGATGACACTTTCTAAAATGATTCCTACCACATCGACCACAATATGTCAACGGTGGCCTCGCCTGACTAGATTCATCTCTATATTGTAGGCCTGATGCCCGCGAACTCTGACCCTAACCAGAATAAGTGGCCTGGTCACAACGCTGGCCCTGACCTGCGATGGCACACTGGTCGTCTGATAAGATGGTCATCTCAGAAATTGAGGCCTAATCTTTCTCGAAATACCCCTGTATCACATGCGGACTGAGCCCTCTTGTGCTGGCCCATATCATACTCTCAATAAGCCCGTAGTTTCCTCTTTCAATCCTCTAGATTCTATGTGTAGGCCTGAATTCATGAGATATCCATATTCAGATTCAGTGAAGTTGTTGTGCACTAATTCACCAAATGTGGCCCTAAACCATTAACAAACTAATGTACTCGATCGCTCATGCCAGCAACAATCGTGGGAGCGTACCTGCCAAATAGTTGACCTCCAAGCTATATTATCTGACACTCATATTACCATGCTCCAAATGTAAAAATATATCCCGCCTGGCTCGTTGAAGCTCGACTGGTAAATATTGCTGTAGAAATACCTCGGAGAACACTCTCTAGCCTAAAGGCAGGGCTTGAGCTCCTCGAGTCTGCCTTTAGGATAAAGACTGGCACCCTCTCCTGTCTCCCCGGATCAGCAGGAGGTGCTTGATTGGCAACCTTTCCTGCCTTCTCGTCTACCCTTCGCATGTCTTCTTGTCTTCGAGTAGTAGCACGAATAACTGAGAATATTATCAGGATGGAGATTAAGAATGAACACGTACAATTTAGCGCTATCACACGATCTTGATTAGGAAGAAAAGTGACCATCCTAAATATCGTGCGGCCTCCTACTTATAAGTATGGTGCATAACACACCCATAAACAAGACTTTACTAGATACGGTTTGTAGACTCCCTAGGACAGACCTTCCCTTATATTAGTTCGTCACACCACAGCCTTGGGAGGGGTGGCCGACACCTAGTTTCCGAAGGCCTGAGTGTACCACTATAGTATCTGAACCATGAAACATGAAACTTGGGCAGACAAGGCCTCTAATTAACCATATCTGATAAGATTGAAGGATAATCTACACATAGAAGAGTTCTTTTAGGATATATACATATGAACAGATAGTCAAGGCCATAATATGAGTATACTGCTAACAAAAAGGGCCTATAAGGCCACGACATACCAATATCTACTATACACAGGTTTGCATTGATCTAAGAGTCATATATACATACCAAAAGGTCGAGATAGGGACCCTCCATACCGCAAGACAATAGTAGCAAAAATAATGGTACCTAAAGACCCATGTACTACAACTCCAAGAGAAGGGAGTGTGACAATCACAGCTAAAGAGATCACCTACTGAGAAGGAACATCGCTCTGTCTATCTATAACTGCGGGCATGAACACAGTGCCCTGGAGAAGTGCATCAGCACAAAAAATGTACTGAATATGTAATACATGTAACATATGTAAACATGAGAAATAACATTAGAGGTATGGAGATAAGAGTCAACCTAAAACTCATACCAGCCTCTAGGGGCCTACTCTGCCACAATCAGAAACATATGTATGTGTGTCTGTAAAAATCATGCCACTATGTGGGTCAAATCATATCATAATGCATATATATATCGTACCCAGCCTCGATGAGGACTCAGTCATACCCGACCCAAATATGGGACTCGGTAATATCAAACCAACTACAGCTAGGTGCATATCTACGTGTCGTACGCGACCAACTATAGTGCGGCTTGGTAAGAAAACAAATACATATATATAAGTTCAATGCAAGACATACTCTAATAAGTATCATAAGCATAGTAGGAGTAACCTATTGTCATTATCCTTTGACTATTATTATTGGTGCTACGTTCAAGAAACCTGATATTCTCACTTGGAACTTATATAACCCGAAAGATGGTAAGGACAAGAAATTACTCAAGAATTATGATCAATTTTTCAAAGAATACCTTTCGCTACTTTATTTCGCCAAGTGATATCTATTCAAATAAACAACATATTAAGTCATGCCAAGAAAGAAGGTTGCCTCAAATATCTTGTCCTTGAAGTTACAATTGCCTTACAGGCCCTCGTACTCCTTATAGGTATTTATCTTTAACACACAAAGGGTAGATATCAATATAGAATTCATATCCAAATAAGAGACTTCATTTAGGCATCTTATCGATAATCTTAAACAAAAATTATTCTTACGCTTGTTAACAAGGGGTACTTATGTAATTTGATCCCACGATTCTCAAAAACATACTTCCTTAGGTTTACAACACCAACAATCAATATACTAATCAATTCCAATTTGTATCTTGATCAAAATAACCCACAAAACTATATACAATGATTTCATAGGTTTACGAGTTTTGATTATGAAAATCCTTTCACAACTTACTCTAAATCATCAATTAACCACAAATATAGATAGAGAAGGATCAATTATTACTTTTATATATCCAAATACTCTTAGAACACATATTTCCAAAATTTTATAGGTTTCCAAATTCACTTCAACACGGAGATGATGGTTCTTTCAATTACAACAGGAATTATTGCATTAATCTTACGTGATTTACCTTAGATTTTATCTAGGAATATTTACTATGATTTGGAGGGTTTAGGGAGGATTAGAATATGATTTTTGGGGGAAAATGTGGGTTATGTCGACCAACCCATATTTAAACTCAGAAAATTTTCCCACTGCCATAATTTGATGGTTCATTTGACGGATAGTCAAACATTTGACAATCCGTCAAATTTCCTGGGAAAATTGATGGCTTAATATGGGAACTTTTATGGTCCGTTAAACATTTGACAGTCTGTGAATCAAAAACTAAGATCTCAAAATCTCAGAATATTTGACGATCTGGAATTGCACTTTGACGGTCCATCAACTCTGTCGTCAAAATGAATACTCTTTCGATTTCATCAAAATGTACTTTCTTCAATCCAATTGACGTCCCAATGCTCTAGAACTTCCATAAATGAGTCATAAACCTTTATTACCTTCTCATAAAGTCGTACCTCTTCTCGAAATATCGGTATCTATTAACGGCATGATGGAATGTACAACTACAGGGTGTAACACGATCTTAGCATTTGAGACATTGACCTCGCAAGATAGCAGCAGCGATTCTCAAGAAATACTTCAAGCATAAAGTAATAATATGAGGGGTTAGTATAAGGTAACCAAATTGAGGGGATACGAAGACTGGAAGTATAAGCCCATGGGTAAGGATGACACCCATAGTGAACAAAAAAGATGTAATGGTAAGGAGGATAAGCGATATCCAAGATCCCGCAAGAATAAATGATTACAAAGTTGTTAAAGGCAAATGGCAAGTAGATATCTACTAAGGACGAAAGATGAATTTAAATCTGTATACAAATAGGAATGACTCACCAGTAATGGTGACGTTTGGATTAGGATAAAAATTTGATTTGAAAGTGGAGCCTAAAGAAAGATATAGAAGGAACCGCTGAATAATAGAGGTTAAGGTCAATCGATGCATTGCAAGGTGCATAACTAGAAAGGACAATAAGATGAGGATGTTCACATCTAAAGCCCGGATGTGAAAGTTATGCCTATGACATAGGATCGACAACAGTGAGGCCATATTAGAAGTGAAATCACAACGATATTCAGTGTAAGTTTCCCTTACCAATAATTAAAGGCACCCTCTTGGATGGGTCGCAATGTTATAATGAACTATGAGCGCTCCTAAGGGAATAACAGTTCTTATAAGGAAAAAGAAGGAAGTAGGTAAGCAAATGTGGATTCAGGTAATATTACTAAGTGTGTTCCTCTTCAAGAGCACGAGGTTTAAGAAGTTAGACTTTAGCAAGTGAGTATCCTACAAATATGGTAGAAAGACAAGAACATAGCATGGTTGTAGCCGACTGTTTGAGAATCTGAACATGAGAATAAATCAACAATACAGGCGTTATATAGAACTAAGTGATATCCCTCATTTAAGGGATAGAGTGGAAGATAACCATTTATGAGTTCAACCCTATTACCTTCCGAGGAGTATGATCGGCAGAACATCATAACAGTCTTCAAAGTAACCTAAATATAGGGTATGTAAATGGTTTAGCCAATATTGAGGCGCGAAAAAAGAAAGGGCTAGAAAATATCAAATTCCAAGGCTCCAATGATAATCGAGTGATACCAGTGGAATGTTAGTGACACCCCAATCACAAAAAGAAAAAAAATAACCAGGGGAGAGTTTGAAGTTGATAAAAATTGGAAAATAAGGTTCCATGGAAATAGAGCCAATACTAGAGTTAAAGTGAGACAGAGTACATCAGTACTAAGTCAATCGTGTGTCCCAAGTCCCGCTGAGTTATGAGATAGGATTAAGAGTAAGGGTACCTTTTTCCCGCTATTCTTCTCATTTAGAGTCGGAGAGGATGTATTACGATACCAAAGACAGGGATTGTTGGGATACTAGTAAGTAGAGCAATGTCGAGTTTGGCATATGACCCAAGTGGTCAGCATGGAGAGATAAAATTGTATTTGAGGGATAGAAGGACTAGTATACAGAACTCAAATTATCACTTAGAAATGACAGCTTGGGTTAAAGATAAAGCTTAATATGGTTTCGTACATATTTTGTCAGAAATATTACTTTCAACGGCCGATAATCAACATATTTACAAGTTGACCCTATCCTTACTAAACCAAAAGTTATTCACGTGGTGAAAGATTTCGCTAGTTGTCCATCGACAAAAGGTCATTAGATCCAAGGATATCAGAAGGGGCTCGGTGTATTATAATTCCAAGATTATCCAAGGAAAGTTTAGAAGTGCAGAGAAAGCCGTTATAGTTATGTCCCAGTCAGATGGTCGAGCCGAGCTCACGATTTAGACGCTTAAAAATACGATACATGAATCCCTCAGAGTTGTGGAAGATGAAATTTCCTACAAGAGTAAATGTCAATAGACCAGAACTACAAAAAGTCACTGGCTAGTGTGTGATAATGAGATTTAAAGGATAATGTTCATGATGGGATATCCTTGAGGGCCTTTCCCATAAAGGTGTAACAAATATTCGTCAAGGAAGGCAAGTCTAACTCCAGATACAGTGGCCTATATAAGGTTACCCAAAGATTTAGCCATGTGACCTTTGCGTTTGCGATTACCTCTAGAATCAAAGAGAGTTCACTCATTTTTCACACATTGATATCACCGAAGTTTATAGGAAATTTCTCTCGCATATTGTCAATTGAGAATGTTCAAATTATCATTAGGTCCAGAAGTTTCAGACTCATGAGATGGCATTCGTTAAAGTATAACAGAAAAGCAATAGTATAAACATAATGTTATGGGCAGTTGAGAAGGAATAAGATGTAGATATTTGTCCATAGTCCGGACATCAGGTTCACATAATGTTCATGCGATACGATCCATTTATTTCTACCCTATAGCAGTAAACTTCTTTTATAAACCCGTACAGATGATAATCACAATATAAATATGACAGATATAGCTTAGACGCCCAGACTTGGACAGTCGAGATGAGTTATCGTTTACCCTTATGATTACTGTGATAGATAGATGGTCGTGTGAGGATAGTATGATATTATATTACTTTGGATGGCCTTGTGTGGTACTTGTGTTGGTTCTGGCTACTTGGCAGATGTTAGGATAGTCCTATTTATAGAGGAAACTCTCTCGAAATTGTTTAAGAATACTGAAAGTTAGAGGTTCTAAATTAATAACCTCAACATTCGAGGAAAAATATTTCTAAGGTGGGAAGGATGTTACATGCCATATTTTGGATGTCATTTTCATCGTGGGTTAACTAACATAAGCTTAGTAAGGTTGAGATCCAATCACCAGGTTAACAAAGGTTTAAATGAGTGTTATGTATGTTTCATACGAATTCGTGGCTAAACGAATAAAAGAAAGTAAGTTCGTTATCGGAGAAAATCGGGCAGAATCTACGGACCTGACTTTTGACCTAATTTGTCGGGGTATATCTCCTAGTATATAAGGAATTACGGAGCCCATAATTATCTAAAATCAAGTTCATAGAGTCTACTTTCTAATCCAACTGACAGTTTTTCAATATGAGAAACACAAAAGATTTGATGGACTGTCAAAACTTGTATGGCAAATTTGACAGAACGTCAAAAATTTGACGGACCGCCAAATGAATTGTCAAGTTGCGGCGGTGGAATTTTTTACGGGTTTATATTTGGGTCAGATCAATTGAGACTCATTTTCTTCATCAATTAGACCTCAAAATTCTCTCTAAAACCTCTCAAACATATCCTAACACCCCAAGAACAAATCAATGGCTAATCACGTAAGATTAACTTGATAATCTCCGTGGTAATCGTAGAAATCATCTTCTCCATAGCAAACCGATTTTGGAAACCCTTTATATTGTAATAGCTCATTGTTTTAGGGGGGTTTTGTTGTGTGAAGGTAACATTTAACCTCCTTTACCTATATTTGTGATTTATGGATGATTTGGAGTAAGTTGTGAAAGGATTTTCGTAATCGAAACTTGTAAACCTATTAAATCATTGTATTATGACTTGTGGGATGTTTTGGTTGGGATATGAATTGGATTTGATTAGTAAATTGATTGTTGGTATTGTGAAACTAAGAAATAATGTTTCGCAGGATGGTGAGATTAAATTACATAAGTACCCATTTGTTAACAAGTCTAAGAACCCTTTGTGTTAAGGTTATCGCTAAGATTCCTAAATGAATTTTCTTTATTGGATATGGATTCGATATTGATATCGACCCTTTGTTATTATAGATAATCATTCGTAAGGAATACGAGGGCTTATATAACATCTTGTAGCTTCGTGGATAAGGTATGTAAGGCTATTCCATTCTTTCAAAATCATGAATCCAAAGAGTTATCAGTTTCGAAAAGGGACCGTTGAAAACATCATTCTATTTTCTATCAAAGTCTCTTATTGAGAAACGTTCCTTGATTATTCGTATTCTCATGATCATTGTTGTTGGATCGGGCTGCGCACCACAATAGGTACATAGGCTCCGCGGGTCACATGGGTCATGACTATAGAGGCGTAGAGGTATTCTGACTAGAGCATGTGTGTACATTGCATTTCATATCCATATATATATCTCAAAATATTCTTGAGGGTAGTGACATGTTATATACCTCGCACTATAAGAAGAGGGTAGTTTATACAGTAAAGGCCTATCCAGACAGTTTGTAATTAAGTTTTAAAATTTCATTATTCACCTCATATGGCATCTAGGTTGCTTTATGCTTTCATTTACAGCTTATTGCTTCATATTTCATTTATGCTTTCTATACAGTTTACAGATTCATATTGTTATTCTTGCTTTATATACTCTGTATATTATTTGGTACTAACGTCCCTTTTGCAGGGAGCGATGTGTGTTCATGCTGCAAGTTTTGATAGGGACTCTGCTCGGCACTATAGGAGGAGCTGTCAAGTTCAGCCGTTAGTAAGTAAACTTCATCTTTCTCGGAACTTCCTAGTCATATATGGAGTATATTTTGCAGGGTTATGTACATTATGAGTAGTTCAGGGCCCTGTCCCAGGCATATGTTAGTTCAATTACTCGTGAAGGCTCACATACTTGTTATGGTATGTATAGTGTTGATGTATAGCCTTGTCAGCTAAGTTGTCATTTGTTTAACCATGTTGTGACCTTGTCGGTCTTGTTGTGTATATGTTGGGTTAATTCCTCTTGTTCAGTGTTGTTGTTCTTATATATTCCAGTACGGCTTTGTCGGCCGGAAGTTATACTCAATCATAAGAATGGTCATCAGAGTGGTATGCTCGGGCTAGTTGTGCACCAGGAGCCGGCCACACCCCCTAGTTTGGGGTGTGATAAAATTCTTGTCGTATTATAAAATACTAACATATAGTAATGAAAAATATATTTGTGATGATATCCTTTTCTCAGCATAAAAAGAATCTTTTATTCCATGAGATTTAATAGGTTTCATTTATACATGCAAAATATTCTAGCTAGCAATGGGTTGAGGCAGTAAGATCATCCAAAGTCTCAAATAATATGTAATATTACATATTGCTCAAGTTACATCAAACGGGACATTATGATATGGTGGCCATTGGTAAGTGCTGATTTTACAACTTAATCAACATCGTTTACATAGACTTTCAGTATTTTTAGTGACTATTTATATTCGATCTTATGTGTTTTTATGACTTTTCAATTTTAATGATCAATGAACGAGTTCGATGATGGAAATGATGAAAAAGAAGTGAAAAAAAGCAAAAATAAGAAAGTTGGAATCAAGGCAAAATCCAAAGTGCTGAAGGCTTAATCCAATGTACTGAAGGCACATTGCAAAGTGTTGAAGGCACAATCTGAAGTGTTGAATGCAGAATCAAAAGTTCTAAAGGAAAAATGCATTGTGCTTAACGCACAAAATTGTACTACGTGGCACTCTGCGCAAAGGAAAAATTCTACAACCAGAAATTCAATCGACCAAGGATATTTTTTTTAGAAATTTTTAGATTTTTACTTTATTATAAATAGCAACACTTAGTTTGTTTCATATTATCTTTTATTTGGGGAAAACACTAGAGAAACCCTTGGAGAAACGATGTGAAGAAGAGTAACGCACGTCTGGAGGAATCCATACTTGTTCGATTTCTAAACTTTTTCTTCTATTTTGTGAACAATATGATGAATTCTTATTGTTTATTTGTTTATGAGTCTATCATGAACGACTAAACACCTATCTAGGGTTGAAGCCAAGTCTATGTATTTTATTTAGTTTCTTGATTTGCTTGTTATTAAAGTGTTAGCATTTAGCTTATTCTAATTGAATGTGTGTTTATTTAATAATCGAGTGAGTGCACGCTCTTGGTTGTGCCCATGCGCTCTATCTTGGAAAAAAATGTATCTAGGGTTTGATTAAATTAGCGGGTTGGCTAGACTGCCCAAGGAATTGGAGCATTGAACTAATAGAGATCGCTGGGAATAGTTTATCTCATCCCGAAGATTTGCCGGAATAATCACAACTTCATGCCTAACGAGTAGGAATATGAGTTAAGTAAAATTACGCCTATGTCGGGAGACATTAGCGTATGAACAAAGTAGCTTAATAATTATTCGCTAGCAACTAATCGACATGAACCAACGAAGGTGAATGAATGCAAAGAGACGGTGGAACACTAGCTTTCTCTTCTATTGATTATAACCTATCTTTACTACGCATTATTATTTGTTAGTTTATAGTTTTAGTTGTTAGTTAAAATCACTTTAAAAGATAATTGGAATTTTGTTATGCATAGATAAACGAACTTAGACTTAAAAACCTCATATAGTTACTCTTTTGTGGAATTCAACTAAAAAATACTCACGGTAATTATTGTGATGACTCCTTTACTCTTTTACGAAAGTACGGTTGAGCGTTATCATAATTTGGTGCCGTTGCCGGGGAGAAATTGGTGATTAGTCTTAGTTTGTTATTTTTGTTAAACACTTTGGACCAATTAATTAGTTTGTTTATTTTTAGGATTAGTTTTAAAAGTAATCCATCTTGTCTTGGTTATTACTTCTGGTGAATATTTGTTTTTTTTTTTAAAAATAAAAATAAAATATCGATTTGTTTCGTACTTGTTTCACAATGGCATCGGGGAATGGAATGTGGTTTAATGGCAGTTATTCTTATTTTTGTGATTCGTGTGCATATGGTCAAGGACCCCACTTATGGCAAAATTATCATAATGTTCCTAGGAGTGGGTTGTGTTCGCCAACTCAAACTTATGAATGGAATATATGTAATATTTGTGGTGGTCAAGGTGGTCATTAAAACGGTTGTCCAAACTTGTCTTTTCCTCCCCCGCACCCCTACTAGGATGGTTTTTCTTGTTCTTATGATTCTAATAGGAACTATGTCACGGGAGGACTAGAGCAGCCGATGATAAATAGAGAGCTTCAACATAGAGAAGCAATGAAAGAAATCAAAGCCATGATGGAGTGTATGGTGGAAGATTACCAATCACATTTGAATGAAATAAAGAAATGCCTACATATAAATGGTGAAGCCCTTCGTAAATTAAAGGTTTATGTGGCTCAAATAACGATGGATCTTGGAATCCAACAAGACTCATAGATGGAAAATATGAAAGAAGAACCTCTATTGGAGGTTGAGAGTGAGGTCCAACAAAAGGAGAATTTCTTAAAATAGAGCATACAATCCAAGAGTTAGAAATAGACCAAAGAATTGAGTTCCTAAAGGAGGAGCAAAAAGGTCAATGCCAACCATTTCACTTATTGGTATTTGATGATGCCAGAGTGGAAGAAGTAGGACTTGAGTAAACAAAGAAAACTGAGGATGAAATTTTAATCGACTCTAGTTTGTGTCTTGAAGAGGATGTCAATGATCTTGTAATTCTTGATTTTGAGCACTTTGAGATTAAATCTTACCACTTACCAACATTGACATGCGATAAAGATATGGAATTTCATCCTATTGAACTTATGAAAGAGTCAAAGAAAGAGGTGGAAAGTGTGTACATTCTTAAATATGCAGAGAAAACTAAGAAAAATGACATTTCTCATTTAATGGGATAAAGTCCAAAATTCGACATATGGTGATTGGTTAATTCAAATTCATACTACCCCCCCCCCCCAAGAATATTGTCATAAACTTGAATTATGTTTGGGGATAAAATTCATAAGTTTAAAGTGGAGGCAAAAATATTGAACATGGTATGAGTCATACCACGACATTAAATAAGACACCATATAAGAGGAAACCCATGATTTCTATGTTTTTTTTAATTTTCTTTTTATTTTTAGGACTAACTTTTTGAAGGTGCTTCAGAAGAGACTCTGGAAGAAGAACAGGTCCAGTCCTGACATAAAAAAAAGGCAGAACTCGAAGTCTGACCAGTGTCACTTCACAAATAACTTGATGTCGTTCTGGGAGACCCTCTACTCACTCTATTTTTTTGTGCATTGGGGACAACGCATGCTCTTAAGTCGGGGGTGGGGGAAATACTTGGTAGCATTTCTTTCTTTTTAATTTATTTAATACTTTTTAGGTATTTCTATTTGAAGAATAAGCCAGGGGTTTTCTTCTCCATGGTTATTTCCTCGTGTATTTTTATTTGTTGAACTTGGTATATAAAAAAAGGTATTTCTGTATCTTTTACTTATTTGGACCCCGCATATTTAGTAGCGTGCCTATAAAGTTTTATTTGGTATGCTTGATGAGGACTAGCCTAGACCATGAACCATAAGCTCGATTGTAATCTATTTGTGTGTTGAATGTGAGGTGAATCTATCTTGAATGTTTCTATGCCATGTGGGGTAAGTGTTTGTTGATTCATGCTTTCTGTGTAATTTAGAACTTGGCCGACATTTTGTATTATAAGCACAGGTGACACACTTTAGGAGATGATGAATAGGCTTTCTTTGTCCCGTTTGTCAAGCGTTTCTAGACTACCAATTGATATTATCCATAGTTGTCCCCCGTTGAGCTTTATAGCCTATTTCTTGGAAAATAAAAATACATCATAAGCCGACACATTCTTGGTGCTTAATTGTATCAACATGTTCTTTGTCTTACTTCATTGAGTAATTACTAGTTAAATGAGGCTAGCCTACGTTAGGGGTGGTAGGATATATATTGTGAAATTTTTGAAGAATCATGCAAAACAAATGCAGAAAATAAAAAAATGTAGTAAAGCATTACTGAAAAGAAAAAAAATGTATTTTAGAAGATGAAATTACAATTAACGAATAAATGAGGATACAAATGGAAAAGTCATTGGAAAGTGATAAATTGGTGTATTGAATGAAAAAAAATTGGATTGTAATTTAAAAAGTGTAGTTCTCAACAAGGGTTAGTCACTTATATCCTAAATGAATATCCTACCAATTCTTAAGCCTACATTACAAGCTTAGAAAAAGTTTTCTTTTCATTCTATATGTGTGATCTTGTGTGAGTAAGTTCTTAAATTATGGCCAAACTTATGGTATTGCATATGTCAGTCATGAATATCATTCTGAGTGTGAGCGTTTAAATTTTGTGATTGCATGTCCCATGTTTGAGCTCACTGATTTTGTTGGGACATTTCTTTTGTATGAAGGCATAAGAAACATGATAGACTAGAGTAGTCAAGGAACATGATAATACATATAAAATTAGGTGAATCATGAGGCTATTGAAATTACGTCAAGGTTGGTTTTGGGTTGTGGTTGATGAGATGGTTATTCTATGGCACTCTACTAATTGTTGGTTCCAACTAAAGTCTATGAGTATCCTTGGCCATGTTGTTCTTCATTTAGTTGAACGTTTTGAGAGTCGACTGTGTCTAGTTTCTTGAGGACAAGCAAATGTTCAAGTTGGGTTTGGTGATAAGTGGTGATTTTACCACTTAATCAACGTCATTTACTTAGACTTTCAGTTTTTTTAGTGACTATTTACATTCGATCTTATGTGTTTTTATGGTGTTTCAGGTTTAATGATTAATAAATGAGTTTGAGGATGGAAGTGATGAAAAATAAGTGAAAAAGAGCAAAAAAGGGAAGTTGGACTCAAGGCACAATCCAAAGTGTTGAAGGCATAATCCAAAGTGCTGAAGGAACATTCCAAAGTGCTGAAGGCAGAATCCAAAGTGTTGAAGGCAAAATACATTGAGCTTAGTGCAAAACATTATGCTACGTGGCACTCTGCGCAGAGGAAAAATTTAGCAACCTGAAATTCGATCGACCAAGAATATTTTTGTCAGAAAATTCAAGATTTTTACTTTATTATAAATAGAAACACTGAGTTCATTTTTTATTATCTTTTGTTTGGAGAAAACACTAAAGAAAACCTTGGAGAAACTATGTGAAGAAGAGTAACGCAAGTCTGGAGGAATCCAAACTTGTGTTCGATTTCTAAACTCTTTTCTTCTATATCGTGATCAATATGATGAGTTCTTATTGTTTATTTGTTTATGAGACTATTATGAGTGGCTAAAAATCTATCTAGGGTTTAAGCCAAATCTATGTATTTCGTTTGGTTTTTTGATCTGTTTGTGGTTAAAGTGTTATCGTTTAACTTATTCTAATTGAATCTGTGCTTATTTTATAATAGAGAGAGTGCACACTCTTGGTTGTGCCCTTGTGATCTATCTTGGAAAAGAAGAACATATCTAGTGTTTGATTAAATTAGAGGGTTGTCTAGACTGCCCAAGGAATTAGAACATCAAACTAATAGAGATCGCTAGGAATAGTTTATCTCGTCCCAATGATTTGCCGGAATAATTACCACTTTATGCTTACCGAGTAAGGATATGAGTTAAGTAAAAATACGTCTATGTCAGGAGACCTTAGCGTATAAACAAAGGTAGCTTAATAATTGTTCGCTAACAATTAATTCACATTAATCAACGAAGGTGAATCAATGCATAGAGGTGGTGGAACCCTAGGTTTCTCTTGTATTGATTACAACCTATCTTTACTACGCATTATAATTTGTTAGTTTATAATTTTAGTTGTTAGTAAAAATCACGTTAAAAAGATAATTGGCACTATGTTACGTATGTTGGAAATTTACTAATGTGGAATTAAGTTTATCCCATTATTTATGACTCGAACAATTGGGGCCCCGCGCGTCGAAAACCTCATTTCCACACACGTGCCAAGTATCGCAAATTTCATTAGTGAAAGAGATATTGGTACATATGTAATACGTTTGAGACATAATGATGGACGATTATTGGTCAAATGACAAGTATTCCATGTTGTTAAAAGAAGGAAGAAGTATACAAAATGTAAGATGAAATGAGTTGGAAATCGCCGCGGAGCCGAGGCGCTAATTGGATGTCTAGTCACTGGAGCCGCGACGCTAATTCACAGAATCGCGGCGCTTCGGAGGAAGAATGCTGCGACGGGAAGATGGAAAGTTCTGACTTTTGGGCTGGTTTTGGAGCATTGAATCTTCATTATTTGGCACATGAATTCAACCATTATTTCGCTGAATGTAACCCCTCAATAAGTGGAATTACATGGCTATTGAAGGACATTAGTTGACTAGTTGAGGGGTTATATCCTTACACTATAAATTGAGGCCTTTGGCTCAATTGTTCAAGACTTAGAAATACTCACAGAAATTTTCTAAAATCTTCTTCTTCTTCTCTAGCAAGTTTACTATACTCAAAGTTCTTCAAGAGTAACATGTGAGTTTCCTTTGCTCATTTGTTAAGTTGTTGTATCTTGGGAGACTATTACCCGACAACGTAAGAGGATATATATGGGGCAATCTTGTCTTAAAGACAGAGTGCCATCACTCGACTCAGCAAATCACAAGGAGTTTGTAACGTTCTTGATTCCAACTTGTTGTAATCTTTAGTTTATCCTTTCTAGCAATTTGTAATATTTACTTACTTCCGGTTTCCTGCAATTGTTGTAACCCACAAGTTTAAGACAATATTTGTTGTAAGTGCTTAGAAAGATGACTGGAATAGAACAACTCGCATCTGATTCTGCTGTTACTACTAAAGGCAACCCTTCTACCTTCCCTACTGCTGCTCAAGGCACACCTAATGCCTTCACCACTGCTCAAGGCTCATTCAACTCTTTTCCTGCTGCTCAAGTGAACATTACAGTTCCTCTACCCTCTCGGTTCCATCATGAAAGCCCAGAAAAATTCATGGGCTCTAACTTCAAGAGATGGCATCAGAAGATGTTATTTTATCTGACTGTTATGAGAATGACTCGTTTCCTAACAGAAGATCCTCCACAAGATGGAGATGAAGTGGACCCTCAGCCTAATGAAATGGCTGGAGGGGGACAAGGTATCCATGTCATTAATGGCATGAAGATGGTTTTTGATGCATGGAGTCATTGTGACTTCATGTGTAAGAACTATATTTTGAACTGTCTATCAGACCTACTTTATACGGTGTATTGCGCCGTAGGCACCGCCAAAGAGTTATGGGAAAAGCTGCAGAAGAAGTACAACACACAAGATGCCGGTACTAAGAAATTCATCGTTGGGAAATTCCTAAAATTTCAAATGGTAGATAGCAAAACTATGATGTCCCAAGTCCAGGAACTCCAAATAATTCTATATCACCTGGATTTGGAATGTATGAAACCAAATGAGCAGTTTCTGGTTGCATCAATGATGGAAAAGTTACCTCCCTCGTGGAAAGAGTTTATGAGTTACTTAAAACTCAAGAAAAAGGAAATGACCTTTGAGGAACTTATTATCAAACTCTAGATTCAGGAAGATAATAAGAAGGTCTTGCCTAGGGGCAAACAACCCGCTGAGGCAAAGGTAAATCTGGTTGAAGCCAAAGGGAACTCAAGCAAGAAGTGCAAGTTCTAGAAAGACGGCAAGACCCAAGCGACGGCAAGGGAAACTGTCACCACTATGGAAAACCTGGTCACATGATCAAGGACTACCGCAAGCTCAAAACTGAGCAACAAGAGAAGGCCAAGCCAAAGTCAAGGCACATGCTAACGTCGTCAAAGACACACTTCTTGACGACATGATTGAGGAGTTATCGACGGTGGTTCTTGATGCAAACCTTGTTGAGAATCCCATGCAATGGTGGATGGACACGTGTGCTACCAGACACATCTGTTCCAATAGAGATACCTTCTCCACTTATACACCAGTTACAAATAAAAAGTTGTTCATGGGTAACAACGTTTCCTCTGACGTGCTGGGGGTAGGAAAGGTAGTCCTGAGATGACTTCTGGAAAGGAGCTCACTCTGAAGGAGGTGATGCATGTCCCTGAGGTTAGGAGAAATTTAATTTCAGGTCATTTATTGGTTAATGTTGGTTTTAGGCAAGTATTTGAGTCCAATAAGTTTGTAATCACCAAGAATGAAATTTTTGTGGGAAGAGGCTTCGTCTGTGAAGGCCTCTTCAAAGTTAAAGCCATTTCTGTAATACGTGCAAACAATAATATTGAAGCTTCTTCTTACTTGTTTGAGTCATCTAATTTATGGCATCATAGATTAGGACATGTTAATTACAAGTCCATCAAAAGGTTGGTTAAGTTGGAGTTGTTGTCTTCTATCGACGTAAACCCTCAACATAAGTGTGAGGTATGAGTAGAGGAAAAACTCACAAAGCTTCCTTTTCGATCCGTCGAAAGGAATACCGCTCCTCTAGAACTTATTCATACAGATATACGTGATTTGAAGTTTGCACAAACTAGGGGAGGGAACAAGTATTTTGTGACATTAATTGATGATAGCACAAGGTATTGTTACCTTTACTTGTTGAAAAGGAGAGATGAAGCCTTTGAAGCATTCCAACGTTACAAAGCAGAAGTTGAAAATCAACTAAACATGTGGATTAAATCCATTCATAGCGATAGATGGGGAGAATATGTAGTGTCGTTTGAGGAATACTATGCCGAATCGGGTATTGTTCATCAAACGACGGCTCCATACACACCTCAGTCGAACGGTGTTGCGGAATGCAAGAACCGCATATTGAAGGAAATGATGAATGTATTGCTCTTCAATTCCGGTCTTCCCCAAAATATGTGTGGAGAAGTCGTCCTTACCGCTAATATAATTCTTAACAGAGTTCCACATAAGGGCAAGGACAAGACTCCATATGAATCATGGAAGGGAAAGAAACACACATATAAATATTTAAAGGTGTGGGGTTGTTTGACAAAGGTCGAAGTGCCCAAGCCAAAGCAGGTCAAGATTTGGCTTAAGATTGTAGATTGCATTTTCATCGGATATGTAAATAACAGTAGTTCTTATCGCTTCTTAATGCATAAGTCAGATATTCCATATATCCATGGGGATACAATAATGGAATCAAGGAATGCTCAATTCTTTGAGGATACTTTTCCTAGAAAGGAAAAAGGCATAACCTCTCGCAAACCAAGTTATGAACAAAGCTCTCAGGAATCAGGAGTCGTTTACTACCCGGATCTTGATGGTTTAGATATAGTGGACTTCGAAGTGGATGAATATCCGGAATCTAGTATTCCAGATTCTCAGAACTTGGAGACTCCAGTTATGGAACCAAGGTGAAGTAAAAGGGCCAGGAAGGATAAATCCTTCGGTCCTGACTTTGTAGCTTATATGGTTGATGACGAACCAAGGACAATTGCTGATGCATTGTCAACTCCAGAGGCACCGCTCTGGAAAGAAGCTATTGAGAGTGAAATAGACTCCATCCTGCATAACCATACTTGGGAGTTGGTTGATTTTCCTCTGGGAAATAAATCGTTGGGTAGTAAATGGATACTCAAACGGAAGTATAAAGTAGATGGGTCTGTAGATAAGTACAAGGCCAGGTAGGTAGTCAAGGGCTATCGGTAGATGGAAGGCCTTGACTATTTTGACAAATACTTCCCGGTGTCTAGGATGACGTCCATACGAGTATTCATTGCGATCGCAGCTATGCATAATCTTGAGATACATCAAATGGATATCAAGACAGCCTTCCTAAATGGTAATTTAGAAGAAGAAATTTATATTGAACAACCCGAGTGGTAAATGGTTCCAGGGCAAGAAAAAATAGTCTGCCGACTGGTCAAATCTCTGTATAGGCTGAAACAGGCCCCGAAGCAATGGCACGAAAAAATTGATAGTACTCTACTATCGAAGGGTTTCTCCATTAATGAGTGTGACAAATGTGTCTACACGAAAGGTAACTCTGACTCGTTCGTCATGATATGCCTGTACGTAGATGACATGTTGATCACAGGGAGCAGTCCTAGCTTGATCCTAGAGACTAAGAATATGTTGATAACAATGCTTCGACATGAAGGATATGGGTGTCACAGATGTCATCTTAGGGATAAAGATCTCTAAGACGTCTAACGGACTGGTCTTATCTCAGTCTCACTACATCGAGGATGTGTTGAGAAGGTTTGAGATGTTTGACAGTTCGCTTATGAAGTCAGCACTGGATAGAAATCAAAAGATTGATAAAAATTGTGATGCACCCATATGGCAGGAGCAATATGCACAGGTGATTGGGAGTTTGATGTACATACCAAATTGCACCCGACCTGATATTGCTTATACAGTCAACAAGTTGGATAAGTTTACCCGTAATACGAGTGATGATCACTAAAATGCATTGAATCAGGTACTACGATACCTGAAATACATGCTAACTTACGGGTTGCACTATTCGAGATATCTAACTGTATTAGAGGGGTACAGTGATGCAAACTGAATATTTGATATAGAGAACACCAAGTCCACCAGTGGGTATATATTTACAATTGGTGGTGGGGTTGTCTCTTGAAAATCCTCTAAGAAAACTTGCATCACTCGATCCACGATGGAATCAGAGTTTATCACTTTAGACAAAGCAGGAAAGAAGCTAAGTGGCTTCACGACTTCTTAGAGGATGTCCCTTGTTGGAACAAACTCGTACCTTCTGTAATGATCCACTGCGATAGCCAGTCGGATCTAGGAAGGGCATAAAATTCTATGTACAACGGCAAGTCTCATCATATTCGACGGAGACATAAGACCGTTAGACAGCTGATCACCACGGGTATAATATCCATTGATTACATAAAATCAAAGGATAACATAGCGAACCCACTAACAAAGGGCTTACCCAAATATCAGATGTTCTGCCTGTCTAGGGGAATTGGCTTAAAACCCAAGCTATAAGGACCAATACGGTTGTAACCCAACCTTACTGACTGGAGATCCAGGAATTAGGTTCAATGGGAAAACTAAGCTGTAAAGGTTCAATTGAGCGCTTTGGTGGAAGCATGAGCACTTCGGATAGTGATTTCTGTAAAGAAACACCAAATCCAAAGCCGTTCCCGCGATAGACGTTAAGTGCTATCTGCAGTGTAGGTAAAGGTTAAGTTTCAAAAACCATTAATGATCCTCAACGGTTGAGGTTAGGTTTGGAGAAACTCTTAATGGTTCCTAATACTTGTAAAGTGGGGTATAGCAGGATACCTTGTAGGAGACCACCTATTTAAGTGTGAGAATAGGTCTCCTCAAATGAACGCACTTAAGAATCCAAGAAGTCTCCACGACCACAACGGATAAAATATTACGAAGAACAGAGTAAGGGAAGTTGTTGTGTTGGTACCGTTGACTTGGCTTACACTAAACACTTACGGTTCAAGACATCACATTCACCTCGCAGTAAGTAAGTCTGATGATATTCAACTATGGAAGGTTCAACGCTGAAGCTACCTCTCATGATGCAACATCTATCCGCAAAAAGATTGCTGGAAATAGGCACCTTGAAAGTGCGCCAAAATCTCTTTCAAGAGGGGATTTTTGGAAATTTACTAATGTGGAATTAAGTTTATCCCATTATTTATGATTCGAGCAATTGGGGCCCCGCGCGTCAGAAACGTCATTTCCACACACGTGCACACGTAGTGCCATGTATCGCAAATTTCATTAGTAAAAGAGATATTGGTACATATGTAATACGTTTGAGACATAGAATGATGGACGGTTATTGGTGAAATGACAAGTATTCCACGTTGATAAACGAAGGAAGAAGTGTACGAAGTGTTAGATAAAATGAGTCAAAAAATCTCCACCGGGTAGCGCACCGTCGGGCCGAGGTGCCGGAGCCATGGCGCCTCCCAGCGCCGCGGCGCTAATTGGGTGTCGATCCTTTGAGCCGGGATGCTAATTCCGCAGAGCGCTGGCGAAGTCGAGAATCTTTGTGTGGGGAAGATGAAAAGTTCTGACTTTTGGGCTGGTTTTAGAGCAATGAATCTCCATTATTTGGCGCATGAATTTTTCCATTATTTGGCTGAATGTAACCCCTCAATAAGTGTCATTACATGGCTATTGAAGGTCATTAGTTGGCTAGTTGAGGGGTCATCTCCTTACACTATAAATTGAGGCCTTTGGCTCAATTGTTCAAGACTTAGAAATACTCACAGAAATTTTCTGAAATCTTCTTCTTCTTCTCTAGAAAGTTTACTATACTCAAAGTTCTTCAAGAGTAACACTTGAGTTTCCTTTGCTCATTTGTTAAGTTGTTGTTGTATCTTGGGAGACTATTGTCCGACAACGTAAGAGGATATATATGGGGCAATTTTGTCTTAAAGACACAGTGTCATCACTCGACTCAGTAAATCACAAGGAGTTTGTAACGTTCTTGATTCCAGTTTTTGTAATCTTTAGTTTATCCTTTCTAGCAATTTGTAAAATTTACTTACTTCCCGTTTTCTGCAATTGTTGTACCCACAACGTATAAATAAACGAACATAGACTTAACAACCTCATATAATTGCTCTCTGTGGAATTCGACTCGAAAATACTTTTGATAATTACTGTGATGATCGCTTTACTCTTTTACGAGAGTACGGTTAAGAGTTATCAGCCATCATGATAAACGTTTCAAGTATATGAACGGGTATATCCTTTGACCCTGCTGCAGTGCTGCTACGTAATTAGTGGAAACAATTTCTTATGTAGTGTGTGAGAATATGCTCATATATAGTCGTACCATAATTCAAAGCCAAGATACAGAATTACCTGTACAATACCAAAATGTGGCAATTATGAGTGCGCTGTATGCCATAATATATTATGGTATGTGGACCACACCATTAACACTAGAGGGTCTGGAGCAGAGTCAACTGATTGACAAAAAGAAAGTTATCAAGAAGATGCAAATATAAATACGAGGCAAAATTCACTTGCAACTTTGTCACCAAAGAATCAAAGAAAGAGAGCAAGACAGCCTTTTGGTTACTTCCCTTATCTTGTGATGAGATAGTTGTAATATATTTGTCTACCAATATAGTATTATGCTTTGAGATTCCTATAAGCGACAAACTTCTTTTTTCTTCATTGTAGTTGCGAAAAAAAAAACGGAAAGAGATTGAGTTGATGTATAGAGAAGATACAAGAATGAATAAATTGAAAAGGGAATCTGCAGTGTCTATGGGTACTACGACAGAGCAAAGCTCTGTTGATTGGAGAGGAAAACCTTGCAATCCCAGCAAACATGGTGGCATGACGGCCGCTATCTTTGTATTATGTACGTTTTTCTCTTCTCTCTCTTTCTATATTGATACACACTTAAGAAATCGTTTAACATATTTTAACTTGAGTGGCAGATTTCTATCATTTTGCTTCTGATCAAATATTGATGCAGTGAGTATTTCATTTATGTTCAATTGTGTGATAATCTGATCTAAAAGCTTAATAAGTTGTTTGTAGAAATCATATACTTTTATTTACTTCATCTGTCTTATGTAGTTTGATTGTGCACGGAGTTTAAAAAATAAAGGAATCTTTTTGAATCTTGTGGTGTAAAACAAGCAAAATATATTTGTGTGGTTATAGATTATCTCATTAAGTGTAAAAATAAAAAATTTAAAGTTAAATTATTGACAAATAAGAAAATGTGTCATTTTTTTGGGACTGACTAAAAAGGAAAGTATGTTATATAAATTGGGACAAAGGGAGTACTTAGTTATTAATTATTGTTAAGAGTCCACATCGGATATGAAATGGAAACATGGACTCCTTATATAAACTTGGACAATCCTCACCCTACAAGTTATTTTTTTGCGTTGAGTTAGGCCCAAGATCCATTTTTTAAATGGTATCAGAGCCAGACTAATTCAATTCTTTGTCCACCGATGTTGGACCTCAAATTATATTATTCACCCTTCAATTAGCAAGATCTGGGCGTGCGGAGAGTGTTAAGAGTCCCACATCGAATATGAAATGGAAACATGGACTCCTTATATAGATATGGACAATAATCACCCTACAAGTTAGCTTTTGGGTTGAGTTAGGCGCAACTGACATATCTTTACAATTATGTATGTATTGAATATTAATGTTCCTCTAATTTCGTCTGTTAATTTGGAGGATGAACTTGCAGGCCTTCAGGCATTCGAAATGATGGCGATTGCAGCTGTTGGGAATAATCTTATAACCTACGTCTTCAATGAGATGCACTTCCCTCTCTCAAAGTCAGCAAACATAGTCACAAATTTCATTGGAACTGTTTTCCTCCTTTCCCTTTTTGGTGGCTTTCTCTCTGATTCTTATCTTGGGAGCTTCTGGACTATGTTGATCTTAGGCTTGGTCGAGCTCTCTGTAAGTACTCTTTCTACAAGAACAAAAAGATTATACAACTTGAGCTCGCTTAGGACATGCAACTGCAGTTTTCCTTGCTTGCACGTGGATAAAAACAAATTAAATACGAGTTTCTATGTAATGAATATCAATATTTTTCTTGCACATGACACATAAGAAATAAAAAATACTATTCAAATTTAATTACAACTATAATAATAAGCAAGTGAAGACATATATAATAAGTGCTGGTTTTTTCCTTCTCTTCAAGAGTCTAATGTGCAGATACATATATCTATATTGGCAGGGGTTTATTCTATTGGCAGTGCAAGCACATGTTCCACAACTAAGGCCTTCAAAGTGTGACATGATGTTGAGCAAAGGGCAGTGCTTAGAAGCAAAGGGATACAAGGCTTTCATCTTCTTTGTGGCACTCTACTTGGTTGCTTTAGGCAGTGGCTGTTTAAAACCGAATATAATCTCCCACGGGGCTGACCAATTCAAAAAACATGATTCCAAGCAATCCAAGAAGCTCTCTACTTACTTCAACTTTGCCTATTTTTCCTTCTGTGCTGGGGAGCTTGTTGCTCTGACACTTCTTGTTTGGCTGCAAACTCATTATGGGATGGACCTTGGATTTGGTGTTTCTGCGGCTGCCATGGTTGTTGGATTGATCAGTTTGCTTTGTGGAATAGTTCTTTATAGGAACAGGCCACCTCGAGGAAGTATATTTACACCAATTTCCCAAGTACTTAATTCTCATTTTCCTTCTTTTATTTGCAGAAAATCACGCGGAACTAGAGTGTGTTATTCTATTAATATCTTGTCTTCTACTGACTTGACATATCCTTAAAGAGTCATAAATAGAATAATAGTTTACTATGTGATTCCTATTTTTAGTAAGTCATCTATTTTCTCCCTTTCAAAATTTTGGTTTTACTTTTCTTTTTGATCAATTTCAAAATATTTATCTATTTCCTTTTCTGTCACTTTTTAATTTTAATTTCTCACCTGACATGTTTTGAGAACACAAGATTAGACGATATTTTGATATATTTTTCATATCTTTAATTTAATATAACATAATTCAAAAGTTTTCTTTAATTTCTTAAACTTCGTATCAAGTCAAAACCAGAAAAATATTTTGAAACGGAGGAAGTAATTATTAATATCAATCAAGCATACTTTAGGAATTGTGCAATTACTAACAATTAATTGAACTTTCAAACCCAATAATTAATACTCCCTATGTTCCAAAAAGATTGTCCTACTTTCATTATTAGTTTGTACTAAAAATGTTGACACATTTTTATATTTATAAATAGTTTAATTTATTACATAATTTACAGTCACACAAATGTAAGGCCTGTTTTAGACCACACATTTTAAAACTATTCTTTATTCTTAAATTTTGTGCCAAGTCAAATTAGAACAATCTTTGGGACCGAGAAAATAGTAAGGGTAGAACATATATGGAATGATAATGGAACGGTAAATTATCTCTTAGTTTTTAAAATTGGACAAGTAAAAATGAATCTATTTTTAGTATAAAAGACATGTAATAAAGGACGGAGGGAATAGTATAAGAGGGACCAAACTTTACCTTACTAATTTTAGAGAACAAAAGACACGTCTTTCCTTTACATGAGAAATAAAATATAAATTAGCAAAAATTAGATGTCATGATATCATCTTACGAAATATTCATTTGTCATCATTCTTTATTCTAAGGTCTAGTTTCTTATAGTTTAAGTAACGCATAATTTACTTTTTTATAAAGTGCGTAGGATCAATTGCTCATGTTTCTGTTGTTAAAAGGTTTTGAATAACCCCGCAAGGGTAGCCAAGTTGGTGTAGCAGTAGAGCGCGGGACCGCAAGGTCACGAGTTCGATCCCCTGCATAAACCTTCTTGGTTGAGCCTGTCACACATGGTTTGCCAAGTGTGGTTAATCGGCTGACGTGGTTTGCAGGCTATTGCGTCAGTCCGGGGTTTACCCTGTGCGCACTCGAGAGAGTAGCGGCTGCGGGTTCCTTCGTCAAAAAAAAAAAAAGGTTTTGAATAACTAATTATTTTTTTTCGTGTGTTCATTTAGCTTTACGAGGAAGTTAGGAAAGGAAAGGTCATTCCTATCTTTCATTTTTTCCTTCACAAGTCATACAACAATAGTTAAATTTTCGTTGATATATATAGTTTTTGAGGCCCATTGATTCCTTTTAGACCATTTTATACTGAGGAAAGGCCATGAGTTTTATTTCGATAATCCTTGAATAACATAGAGATATAGTAACAAATTTGTTGTTCACTATGAATTAGAGAAAAAGTATATATATTTACTGCTTATTGTTTTAGTCTACCTTTACAGTTAGCAATAGCTACTTAAAACTGATCTAATATCTGTTTATCAAAAAAATAAATAAAACTGATCCAATATGGATTTTAATTATTAATTCTTCCTCAAGCTCTACTGATGAATTTGCTAATCTTCTTTCCAAGGTTTTTGTGGCTGCAATCACAAAAAGAAAGCAGATTTGTCCATCAAATCTGGAGATGCTTCATGGAAGCCAATGCATTGTGCCCCAGCATGGTCTTTCTCGTATGGCATCCAAAGGCGGCACTCTCATACATACGGATAAGTTCAGGTGGGATACAATAATTTATGAGCTACACGAATCTATGATTTAAACTTTATGTCTTCAACTTATAATATTATTGGCCTGAGCTATTAAAATGTACTTTTAAAATTTTGAATTACCCCATAATTTAATATATGTTGAAATTTTAACACTATTTCGTCACAATTTCAGTGTAAGCATTCCTTTTTATTTTGTTCCAAAAGAGCGACTCTCTCTATATTTAATAAATTGATAATTCAAATATCCTACATGACAAGTTTAAAATCACAAGATTCGACATTTTACTACATTATCCACACCGTCTTTAATTTAGGACCACAAAATTAAAAGTCTCTCGTTATTATTTAAATTTTGCGCCATGTAAAATTAAGACACTTAATAGGTGTTAGTCCATGCGATTTGGGAGTCTGATTTCATATTTTTATTTCAAATCCGTTATTATTTATGAAATATGCACAAAGTTTCAACTTCTTCAAATCATGATTTCAAATTCCAAATTCTCTAAAAAGTAGGATTTGAGTTTTTAAATTTTTTAAATGTCAAACTTGACCAATAAGTTTATTATTTTAATTTGTAAAAAAAAAAAGATCCATCATTTTAAATTTTGCCAAAAAAAAAACCATGCTCGACCTGAAAAATTTGTCCATATCATGTGGAATGATTATATTAAAGATAGCTAGTTACAACTATTATTGATTTTCTAGACTAATGAATCTTTATCAAATTATGTGTATTTGAAAGTTTATAGTAGAATGTAATCTCATACATTTGTTTATAAAAAGAATATGGAGATATAGGATTTATTAATGTTATGTCATAGAATATTCCGACACCTTTAATATCAATTATGATTCGCTAATTTCGTAAGATTGTATAAAAGTTGAAAAAACATTGATTATTTTTCTCAAATTGTGAGATTTTCATATTTGTGAGAGAAAAAATACAACATAAGAAATTCAAATTATATATCCAAATGATATTTCAAGTTCAAATCAACCTGACTTAAAATCATGATTTGAAATCATATCAAAACAAACCCTTTGATATACCCTTAAATTGAGACAGTGGAGTTTACATATTTATTTATGTTTAGTATATAATAAGCAAGCAGATACATATATACATAAAAAACTCGAAGGTATACTCTTAGTTGATGCCCCTTCTCTTTTTAACTTTTTTTGTGTGGGAAAATGCAAGGCAGGTTCTTAGACAAGGCGTGCATCAAAATACAAAACGGAAGTAGTAAAAGTGAAAGCCCGTGGAGATTATGCACAGTATCCCAAGTGGAGCAAGTAAAAATACTAATCTCAGTTATTCCCATCTTTGCTTGCACTATAATCTTCAACACAATCCTAGCGCAGCTCCAGACCTTCTCAGTCCAACAAGGAACTACCATGAACACACGCCTCGCCCACAACTTAAAGATCCCTCCAGCTTCCCTGCAGTCCATACCTTATATCATGCTTATATTTTTGGTCCCACTCTATGAAATTGCATTTGTCCCCATGATCCGAAAGTTCACTGGCAAAGATACAGGGATCACACCTCTACAAAGAGTTGGCATTGGCCTTTTCATCGCAACATTCTCCATGGTCTGTGCTGCTATAGTCGAGAACAAGAGAAGAAATTATGCTTTGAACCAGAACAGAACACTCTCCATTTTCTGGATAGCTCCACAGTTCCTTATTTTCGGACTCTCGGAGATGTTCACTGCAGTGGGACTTATTGAGTTCTTCTACAAACAATCATTGGAGGGGATGCAGTCTTTCTTGACTGCCATGACCTATTGTTCCTATTCATTTGGATTTTATTTCAGCTCCTTATTAGTTTCGTTGGTTAACAGAATAACATCTTCATTAGGAGGAGGTGGATGGCTAAATGATAATGATCTCAACAAGGATAGGCTAGATCTTTTCTATTGGCTATTGGCTGCTCTTAGCCTCGTCAACTTCATTAATTATCTTTTCTGCTCCAGATGGTATTCTTATAATCCATCTCTGTTACCTGTTGTTCCACTACATGAGCCACAAGCACAAGGACATGACCCTGAAAACCCAAATTTAAACATTTCGTGAATTGTATGGAATTGAGGAATTAAGATACTAAGCAAAAATTCAATGAATAGAATTATATGTTGATAATTACATCGATCTTTGCGTCTCTCCTTTATTTCTTGTGAATTATCTTATGTATTTCAATGAATGACATGTTGTTAACACTCAAAAATAGCTAAACAAACAGGCCAACTAATGACTTTCAATAGTCATATAATGACACTTATTGAGGGGTTACATTCAACCAAATAATGACCGAATTTGGGTCCAAAAAGATAATATCAGAAGCCCAAAGCCCAAAGCCCGAGACCCGAGAACCGAGAACCGAGCCCGGAAGGGACAGGCGGGCAGCGGCGCGCGTGTGGGCTTAGCCTCAAACCCAACCACACCTAGGTCCTCCCTCCTTCAAACACATGGGTTACCCCTTGGGGTCCAAAACCCTTATCCATTTTTTAGGCCTATAAAATGAACAATTCTTTCTTTCCCCACCGATGAGGGAGATTTGTTCCGCACCATATTTTCCATGCCTCAAACACCTTACTTTGTGGACCAATATCTCTTTCATTTCTTAACAAAATTTGACGATCCTTGGCCCTACGGTCATCTACTCACTTAGTAGATTATGCACGTGTGAAGAACCAAAATCTCCAACATGCGGAACCCTAGTGCTTAAGTCATTAAAGATGGGTGGTCACAATACCCATCAAAGACAAATTTCCAATAATCCCCTCTTGAAAGAGATTTTGGCCCACTCACAAGGTGCCTATTTCCCGCAATCTTTCAGCGAACATAAGTTGCATCTGGATAGGTAGCTTCAGCTTTTAACCTTCCATAGTTGAATACCATCGGACTTACTTACTATGCGGTGAACGTGATGTCTTGAACCGTCAGTGTTTAGTGTAAGCCAAGTCAATGGTACCAACACAACAACCTCCTTTACTCTGTTCTTCGTAATGTTTTGTCTGTTGTAGTCGTGGACACTTTTTGGATTCTTAAGTGCGTTCATTTGAGGTGGCCTATCCTCGCACTTAAATAGGTGATCTCCTACAAGGTATCCTGCTATACCACACTTTACAAGTGTTAGGAACCAGTAAAAGATTCCCCAAATATAACCTCAACCGTTGAGAATCATTAAAGGTTTTGGAAACATAACCTTTACCCATACTACAGATAGCACTTAACGTCTATCGCGAGTACGACTTCGGGTTTATGTTTCTTACAGAGATCATAACCCGAAGTGCTCTTGCTTCCAATGAGGCGCTCAATTGAACCTTTACAGCTTAGTTTTCCCATTGAACCAAATTCCTGGGATCTCCAGTCAGTAAGGTTGGGTTACTACCATATTGGTCCTTAAAGCTTGGGTTTTAAGCCCATTCCCCTAGATAAGCAGAATATCTAATCTCTGGGTATGCCTTTTGTCAGTGGGTCTGCTATGTTATACTTTGATTTTATGTAATCAATGGATATTATACCCGTAGTGATCATCTGCCTAACATTCTTATGTCTCCATCGAATATGACGAGATTTGCCGTTGTATATAGAACTCCGTGCCCTTCCTAAAGCCGACTGGCTGTCGCAGTGAATCATCACCAAAGGTACGGGTTTGTCCCAATAAGGGACATCCTCTAAGAAGTCGTGAAGCCACTCAGCTTCTTCTCCTGCTTTGTCTAAAGCAATAAACTCTGATTCCATCATGGATCGGGCGATACAAGTTTGCTTAGAGGATTTCCAAGACACAGCCCCACCACCAATTGTAAATATATACCCACTGGTGGACTTGGTGTTCTCTATATCAGATATCCAGTTTGCATCATTGTACCCCTCTAGTACAACTAGATATCTCGAATAATGCAACCCATAAGTTAGCGTGTATTTCAGGTATCATAGCACCCGATTCAACGCTTTCCAATGATCATTACTTGGATTACGGGTGAACCTAGACAACTAGTTGACTGCATAAGAGATATTAGGTCGGGTGCAGTTTGTTATGTACATCAAACTCCCAATCACCTATGTATATTACTCCTGGCATACGGGTGCACCATGATTTTTATCAAACTTTTGATTTCTATCCAGTGGTGACTTCATAGGCGAACTGTCAAACACCTCAAACTTTATCAAAACATCCTCGATGTAGTGAGACTAAGATAAGACCAGTCTGTCAGACGTCGTAGAGATCTTTATCCCTAAGATGACATCTGCGATACCCATATCCTTCATGTCGAAACATTGTTTTAACATGTTCTTAGTCTCTAGGGTCAAGCTAGGACTACTCCATGTGATCATCATGTCATCTACATAGAGGCATATCATAATGAACGAGTCAGAATTACCTTTCATGTAAACACATTTGTCACACTCATTAATGGAGAAACCCTTTGATAGTAGAGTATTATCAAATTTTTCGTGCCATTACATCGGGGCCTGTTTTAGCCCGTACAGAGATTTGACAAGTCGACATAATTTCTTCTCTTGCCCTGGAACCACATACCCCTCGAGTTGTTCTATATAAATTTCTTCTTCCAAATCACCATTTAGGAAGGCTGTCTTGACATCCATTTGATGTATCTCAAGGTCACGCAATGCTGCGATCGCAATGAATACTCGTATGGACGTCATTCTAGACACTAAGGAGTACGTGTCAAAATAGCCAAGGCCTCATTTCTGTCGATAGCCCTTAACTACCAACCTGACTTTGCACTTTTTTATAGACCCATCTGCTTTATACTTCCATTTGAGTATCCATTTACAACCCAACGGTTTATTTCCCGGAGGAAGATCAACCAACTCCTAAGTATGATTATGCAGGATGAAGTCTATTTCACTCTCAATAGCTTCTTTCGAAAGTGATGCCTCTGGAGTTGATAATGCTTTAGCAATTGTCCTTGGTTCGTCATCAATCATATAAGCTACATAGTCAGGACCGAAGGTTTTATCCATCCTAGCCCTTTTACTTCACCTTGGTTCCATCTCTGGAGTCTCCAAGTTCTGAGAATCTGGAACACTAGATTTTGGATATTCATCCACTTTGAAGTCTACTAGATCTGAACCATCTAAATCCAGGCAGTCAACGACTCTTGGTTCCTGAGAGCTCTGTTCATAATTTCGTTTGCGAGAGGTTATGTCTTTTTCCTTTCTAGAAAAAGTATCATCAAAGAATTGAGCATTCCTTCATTCCATGATTGTACCCCCGTGGATATCTGGAATATCTGACTTATGCACTAAGAAGCGATAAGAACTACTATTATTTGCATATCCGATGAAAATGTAATCTACAGTGTTAGGCCCAATCTTGACCTGCTTTGGCTTAGGCACTTCGACTTTCGCCAAACAACCCCACACCTTTAAATATTTATAGGTGGGTTTCTTTTCCTTCCATGATTCATATGGAGTTTTGTCCTTATCCTTATGTGTGACTCTATTAAGAATCGTATTAGCGGTAAGGACAACTTCTCCCCACATGTTTTGGGAAAGACCGGAATTGATGAGCAAGACATTCATCATTTCCTTCAATGTGCGATCCTTGCATTCAGAATCACCGTTCAACTGAGGTGAGTATGGAGTCATCATTTGATTAACAATGACCGATTCGGCATAATCTTCCTCAAACAACGCTACGTATTCTACCCCTCTATCGCTACGAATTGATTTAATCTGCATGCTTAGTTGGTTCTCAACTTATCCTTTGTAGCGTCGGAACGCTTCAAAGGCTTCATCTCTACTTTTCAACAAGTAAAGGTAATAATATCTTGTGCTATCATTAATGAATGTCACAAAGTACTTGTTCACCCTAGTTTATGCAAACTTCAAATCACATATATCTGTGTGAATAAGTTCTAGAAGAGCGGTATTCCTTTCGACGGATAAAAAATAATTTTTTGTGAGTTTTGCCTCTACGCACACCTCACACTTATGTTGAGGGTTTACGTCGATAGATGGTAACAACTCCAACTTCACCAACCTTTGGATGAACTTATAGTTAATATCTCCTAATCTATGATGCCATAAATTAGAAGACTCAAGCAAGTAAGAAGAAGCTTCAATTTTATTTCTTGGACACATTACAGACATAGCGTTAACTTTTAAGTGGCCTTCACATACAAAGCCTCTTCCCACAAAAGTTCCATTCTTGGTGATTACAAATTTATTGGACTCAAATACTAGCCTAAAACTAGCATTAACCAATAAAGGTCCTGAAATTAAATTCATCCTAATCTCAGGGACATGCATCACCTCCTTCAGAGTGAGTTCCTTTCTAGAAGTCATCTTCAGGACCACCTTTCCTACCTCCTACACGTCAGAGAAAACGTTGTTACCTATGAACATCTTCTTGTCTGTAACTGGTGTATATGTGGAGAAGGCATCTTTATTGGAACAGATGTGTCAGGTAGCACCCGTGTCCATCCATCATTGTATGGGGTTCTCAATAAGGTTTGCTTCAAGAACCACTACCAAGAACTCCTCAATCATGTCGTGACTAAGTGTGTCTTTGACGACGTTAGCATGTGCCTTGCCTTTGACCTTCTCTTTTTGCTCAGTCTTGAGCTTGCGGCAGTCCTTGATCATGTGACCAAGTTTCCCACAGTGGTGGCAGTTCCCCTTGAACTTCTCCGCTGTCTGGGTCTTGCCATCTTTCTGGAACTTGCACTTATTGCCTGTGTTCCCTTTGGCCTCAACCAGATTTACCTTTGCCTGAGCGGATTGCTTTCCCTTAGGCACGACCTTCTTATTATTTTCCTGAATCTGGAGTTTGATAATAAGTTCTTCAAAGGTCATTTCCTTTGTCTTGAGTTTTAAGTAACTCATAAACTCATTCCATGAGGAAGGTAACTTTTCAATTAGTGATGCAACCAATAACTGCTCATTTGGTTTCACACCTTCCAAATCTAGGTGATGTAGAATCATTTGGAATTTCTGGACTTGGGACATCACAGTTTTGCTATCCACTATTTGAAATTTCAGGAATTTCCCAATGATGAATTTCTTTGTACCTGCATCTTGTGCATTTTACTTCTTCTGCAGTTTTTCCCATAACTCTTTGAAAGTGCCTACGGTGCAATACACCATGTAGAGTGGGTCTAACAGACAGTTCAAAATATAGTTCTTAGACATGAAGTCGCTATGATTCCATGTATCAAGAACAATCTTCATGCCATTAACAACATGGACACCTTGGCCCCCTTCAGTCGTTTCATAGGTGAGGGTCCATCTCATCTCCAACTTGTGGAGGATCTTCTGTTAGAAAATGAGTCATAACCATAACAGTCAGGTAAAATAGCATCTTCTGCTGCCATCTCTTGAAGTTGGAGCCCATAAATATTTCTGGGCGTTAATGGTGGAAACTAGAGGGTGGAGGAACTGTCATGTTCCCTTGAGCAGCAGTAAAGGCATTGGATGTGCCTTAGGAAGCAGTGAAGGCATTAGATGTGCCTTGGGCAGCAGTGAAGGCATCAGATGTGCCTTGAGCAGCATTGGGGAAGACAGAGGGGTTGCCTTGAGCAGCAGCAGCAGTAGAATCAAAAGCGAGTTGTTCTCTCCCAGTCATCTTTTCTTAGCACTTACAACAATCTTGTCTTAAAATTGTGGGTTACAACAATTGCAGAAAACGGGAAGTAAGTAAATATTACAAATGCTAGAAAGGATAAACTACTAATGATTACAACAAACTGAAAATAAGAATGATTACAACCACTTTAAAAGTTCGCTGAGTCGAATGATGACACTCTGTCTTTAAGACAATATTGCTCCATATATATCCTCTTAGGTTATCGGCAATAGTCTCCACAGATAAAACAACAGCTTAACAAAAGAGCAAAGAAAACTCAAATGTTACTCTTGCAGAATTTTGAGTAATAAAATGATGCTAGAGAGGAAGAGGAAGATTTCTGTAATTTTCTCAAGGGTTGAACAATTGAGGCAAAGGCCTCAATTTATAGTATAAGGAGGATTACCTCTCAACTATCCAACTAATGGCTTTCAATAGCCATTTAATGACACTTATTGAGGCTTATAAAATGAACAATTTTTCTTTTCCCCACCGATGAGGGAGATTTGTTCAACACCATATTTTCCATGCCTCAAACACCTTACTTTGTGGATCAATATCTCTTTTATTTCTTAACGAAATTTGATGATCCTTGACCCTATGGTCATCTACTCACTTAGTAGATTATGCACGTGTGAAGAACCAAAGTCTCCAATATGCGAAGCCCTAGTGTTTAAATCATTAAAGATGGGTGGATGCAATACCTATCAAAGGTAAATTTCCAACAAGAACTTCATCGACCACCAAAGCATCTCAATTGAGTTGTTAGTTAGAGGTACGACTAGGACCCACTTAGACGCAGAAGCCTCAACGACCAAGTCAAAATGGTTTTAGACCTCCATAAGCGATAACGACCAACGACAGTTAAAAGAAAGGGGCCATTATCCGAGCAAAAGGAGTAGAGGGCGAGAAAATTGGCACCACCTCCCCCATAGTCGGCCATTAAACTTGGCGGGTTACTTTATGGCTGACATGGGGGGGCACGTTTGTACAGTTTTTTACTTTTTGTATTATAAATAGAACGCATTTTTGTATATAAACACACATAATCAATCAAACAACTCAAATCTTATCTATCTTTATCGTTTATCCTTTACTTTATCCTTTACTTTTACTTTACTCAACTGTATTTATGTTTCTTACCTCTTAGTTTACTCACACCACCATCTTAACTCTTTCTGGAGTTGTTGGGGAACCCATTGCTGGAAATTAGAGTTCCGTTTCCAGTCCCAAATCGCTTAAGCTAAGGAATCAATTTGTCTTCCGATTTCATCAGCCGATAAAATGGCAGAAGGCAGAATTCGGGGCGAGAACAAATTTGGCACGCCCAGTGTGACCATAGGTTAATTAATAGCAAAGTTTGATTCTCCAGGTCAGGATCATTCTTGGCATATGCGCTTAAGGTCCGGTAAGAAAATGAACCTCGAGTCTAGTCCACATCCTAAATAAAATCCTCCCAGAAGGAACAACGAACCAGCATCCTCCGCGGGTATGCCTATATCGGTAGATACCCTCAACTTCCTCCATCAACCCAAGTTGTGGTAGAATCTAGCCAATCTGAAGGTCCAACCATAATGACCATGTCTTTTATTAGACAACAGATTGACTTGGGCATCCACGATATTATGTACCAAGTTTCTGAAAAATTGGCTGACATTGTGAAGCCGATGGTACATAATGAGGTTCAGCAAGCGAGGGAGATGGAAATCAACCGAATGCACCTAGGAGAATGTTCGGCTAGTTTTGTCATCTCTCTGACAAGCGACGCTGTTCAGCATGAGGCCGTGGCTCTCGGTGTTGTTCCTCAACCGCATGTGCATCAGCCAGTGCCCACTCAGACACAATCGATAGCACACCTAGGAACACAAACCCTATCGCCTGGCAACCAGCACACTGCATGGTCACCGCCGAACATTGGGGGGCAAACTATGCCACTTGACTAAGCGAGTCTGCAGTATGGGCAGATCAACATGGCTTAGAGACCAGTTTAGGCTCTAGGACACTTTGGATTGCCGCCCGTTATGCCGTATGTTTCTACAAACAACCCTACGGTGCAGGCGAACAATGTTGTCCAGTCGAATTGACAGCCGATGGTCCCTGGCAATGACTTAGCTCTGCTATCTAGTGACGATGTTTATAGCAGAATACCATTCTAGCAGTCATTGCCGGTACCCAATCCATACCTTCCAGGAAGCGTAAACATTCTAAGAACGGCCGACGTTTGAGTAGAGCAGCTATAGAACACAGTTCCCCCTTATCCTTAGGCTCCGTTAGCCGTTCCAGGAGCTCAGGTTATAGGCTTTCGTGGCCATACACAACAGCAGCCATGGGGCATTACCCCACCTATTGGTAATGGCCAACAAACCACCTACAACCTTCACAACCCTATCCAATAAAGTGCAGAATGGAGGCCGCCAGTGCAGAATGCCTACCAGCCGAATCCAGTAGAGAATCGGAAGGGGACGTCATAACTGATAAAACAGGAGATTATTGCTAATACCATGCAGAACTACTTCGGCATCCAACTGAAACCTTTGGACAGGCCTGTCTATAGATATCCCTACCCCGATTGGGTAGATCGGATAGCACATTTGCCGAGGGGCTTCACAACACCGGAGTTTGCCATCTTCTCTGGCGACGATGACAAATCCACTATCGAGCACATCGGTAGTTTTACTGCCTAATGCGGTGAGGCTGGCCATAATGAGTATCACAAGTTGCAATTATTCCCTCTCTCTAACGGGAATAGCCTTCGCATGGTACTCCTCTTTGGCTTCTAATTCCATGCAGAGCTGGGCCGATATGGAGGGTTGCTTCCATAATAGGTTTTATTGGCCCCAACCTCAGGTTACCGTGACTGATCTAACAAATCTGAAGCAGCAGGTCAAGGAATTGACTGCCGATTTTATTGAGAGATTCAGAAAGAAGGTTGGAAAATGGAACTTACACTTCCCCGTGTCTGAGTGTGCCCATATGATAATCAACAACATGCACCCTCAGTTAAATGAGAAATTGGTAGGATAATCTTGCTCTGACCTGAGCCAGTTAGCCAAAAAGGCTAGCCAAATGGAGCAGTATGTCTAAAAAAATGAGCGGAGAAGAGCCAGCCGAAATAGAGGCTTCTACTTGGTATCCATCATTGAAGTGGATGCGTTCGACTCAGAGTTAGCCGATTACACGACAGACGAAATAGTGGCCGAGATTGTTAGGGATAAGGTTTACTCTTGCCCATCTTTGAAAGCCGTAAAAGGCAAGGAAATGAGTCCATCCGATGACAACATCGATTACTCATTTGACATCACGAAGGCAGATCAGATCTTTGATCATCTGCTCAAAGATAAGCAGATTTGGCTGCTTGATGGTCATAGGATTCCGCCTGCCGAGGAACTAAAAGAGAAGAAGTACTATGAGTGGCATAATTCATACAGTCACTCTACTTCTAATTGTGTGATCTTTAGAAAGGTGATCCAAAAGGGCATCAATGAGGGGAGGTTCAAGTTAGCCGATAAGAGTATGGCTGAAATATCCATTTATACCGACCCCTTTCCCGTGGCACCAGTATCTATGGTATCTTTTGCTAAGCTTGATGAGTCAAGGGACACCAAATAGAAATAGGCGATGAAAAGGGTGTGGGTCCCAAAGAAACCCACTGAAGAGGAGAAGGCCATAAGGACCTCTGTGTTCAACCGATTAGGCAGCCTACATGACTTTCGTGATGACAGGTAACCAGCTAGGAGCAGTTTTCATGGCTGCTCTAAATACTCAAGGGGCATTGAACGAGAACTTCAGGAACAAACAATGAGGTTCAAAAGGGTCCCTATTGACACCAAGCATAGGCCTGGGGGGCAAGTACGGATGCTAATGAATTGGCAGTCGAGCATACCTCAAATAGATGAGGAACCACTCCCTAAACCCAAAAAAAGGGTGGTCGAGTTTAACATCAATGAGGGTGTTTCGTCCTTGCCTATCATGGCGAGAAATGAGAAACAGACGAGACCCCGAAGAATGATTAAACCAGCCGCAAACACAGAAGTCGGGAAGTGGTCTATCAATCAGGCTCCAGAAAAGAAAGAGGCACCACCGAGAGTCACATCTAGAACTCAGAAAAGAAAAATGCAACTTTCCAAGGCCTTGCGTAAGATGAAACAGACATTGCGTCTAATTTCCAACACCAAGGAAGCCAAAAATTAGGAGATTCGTGAGTCTGCCGTGGCAGGGGCTATCGAGCGGGCATTCGACTTAGTTGCTTCAGGGGCGATGTCATCTGAAGGAGAGACGTCGGGTCAACCAGAGTTGGATGAACAGCTTACCGACAACCCGATATAGGAACCCCGACAAGAGAACATGGCCCCGGATGGACCTCCAACTGAGGCAAACCCACAGATCGTGCAGGGGATTCAGTCTGATGATCTTCATCCGATCCCCATTTGTCTCCAAGAAATTAAAGATATGAGCTCCGGGTCAGCCGAATTGAATGAAGGAGGAGATTCCGTCCTCGATTTATTTAGCCAATATCTGGTTGACGAGATGTGGGCAGACATTGATATGGTCAGCCTAATCCCATGTGAATTCTGGGCCAGCCGCTCCACTCTGGATAGCCTAGAAGGTGATGTTTGCGTAGAAGACGCAGAATGGGAAACAATAGCCAATACCACGACTAGGGACACTTTGAGCACTGCGTTTAGTGCACCTACAAAAGATATGGTTAAACACTTCAAGCCCCTCTATGTGAAGGCTTACATCAACGATAAAACCATTAGCCGAGTGTGCGTCGACAATGGGATTGTACTGAATGTGATGCCGCTTCTTACTTTGAAAAGCCTAAACAAAACCAGAGAAGGTCTCATCCCAACTAATATGAAAATGGCTAGCTTTATGGGAGAGGCTTCTGAAGCATTGGGGATTCTAGTAGCAAAAATCACTGTAGGTCCTAAGACGGTCAGGTCTGGCTACTCTGTAATAGATGGCAAGCCGTCCTACACCATTCTGCTGGGCAGGGATTGGATTCACACCAGCCAATGCCTTCCTTCTACCATGCATCAAAAGCTCATCTTTTGGGAAGGAGACAAGATAGAAATCGGCCCAACGGATGATAACCCATTCCAGCCAGGGGTTCAGAACATAGAGGATATTCTCTACTCACCCTATGTGGCTCCCATAGCTGTCACGAAGTAGTACGAAGAAGGATCTTAGGAATCCTATAATCTTACCTCACGAGGGTTTAAAATAAAACAATTAGCCGAACCACGGCTTATCTTGGAGGATTTAAATGGTTGAGGAAACTCAAGTCATACGTAATCTGTGGCATCGGCTGACCGTCTTAAAATTTTGAGGCAAGGATTGCCGAAGTATCGCAGATGGGAAAGCACGACGGAAAACCAGATCTGGCGGCCAACAATATTTAAGTTGCCGATAGAAATTTTACGCCTAGCTTTTTTTGTCTTTGTTCTAAGCTTGTACAAAACACGAGTGTTATGTTGTGCCCCACATTGTGTATGTTTTTTTTGCAAAGTTTGAATAAACGCTTTTTACAAAGACAGGTCTTAAATGAAATAGCAATCAGAAACTCCAAATCTACAGTTATGGGGGCAACATCCTATCGGCTAAATCTATGTCCACGATGAAGTGTTGTCCTCAGAAGTTAATATCATTATGGATGGCTAAACCAAATTTTCTATGTTTGGAAGAATATCAGCATGCCATTCTAATGGAGTTGGGTCTGTTGGAGGAAAATCGACTGACAATCATAGAAAGAGTCAAAGCCGGTACACGTAAAATAGTCAAAGCATATGACAAACATATAGGGCCTAAATAGCTTTGCCGAATGAGACTTAGTTTGAAAATCATCCCGCCGACTGAAATGAGAGATTGTAAAATCAGCAAATGATTGCCAAACTAGGAAAGGACCCTCATGGGTTGCCAGCAATACGGATCAAGCTAAGAACATGATGGAAAATAAATATAAATAATAAACATATTACCCATTGATTTTAGGGCGTGCATAAGTACTCAACAGCCACAGACCGGCTGTCTGGTAACAAAAGAGCCTAATTTCCCTTCGATTTGAGGAATGTACGGGTAAACGACAGCCATAGACTGGCTGCCTGGTCTAAATAACAAGACCCTTCAATTTGGAGTCGATACAACTAAGAAGCCGAATTGGTCGACTTTAAACTAATAAAAGGCTGCACTACTTCATCAGCTACTGAAGTCTCAGGAACAGCCGAATCAACGGCTGCTTGGTCTTCCCTAATTGCTGCAGTCTGTTCTTCATCACCAGCCACATCAACAACCACTACCTCAGCCGCTCCCGCTCCTACATGGACCTCTCTTTCAACACCCAGTGAAGGCTCAACCACTACAGTTGATGGGGCTTCGATAGAAGCTTGAGTATCGGACGATACCTTTTGAACAACAAAAGCAATGACTACTTCAGATGGTAAGTCAATAAGGTATCGGCTGACAACTCAGCAATAGGATCTATTGGCGAGAGAGCATTGTTTGTCGGTGTTGCTTGGACTAGACATCTTTTCCACGCAGTCAATTCATTCTCCAGGTTAGCCAGTCATTCGCTACCTGCTTTCTGATCCAACTCCCAAACCACCTACTGGTTACCGAGTTCCTGGATTTTGCTATTTAACAGAAGGCTCTGCCTGAACAAAGAAGAACAGGAGGAGTCGTGGGCACTAATAGCCGAGTCTAAGACATATATGGTCGGAGTGATAGACCCTATATCCTCTTGGATCCGCTCCAACTCAACTCGCAATTTAGACAGCCACTCTTGCAAATCATTTCATCGGCTGACATTTTGTTTCCTCGCTGCATTCACCTCATTGAAAGAAGTCTGAATGCGGCTATTCTCTTTCCGAATAGACCCCAAGTGTTGTAGAGTAGCGACATCCTCATCATGACTATCTTTGTCCATTATATATAAAGCAAACAAATCATTCAGAGCCAAAGCCATGTAGTTGTAAGTGGCTGCCAGAGCCGCGGAATCCATTATTTCTTTCGACAATCGGAGCAATGAAGCCCTCAGAGCAAGTAGCTTCTCTTTGGTGGTTGGAATTCCCCTAGCGAGAGATTCCTCCACTAGCTCTCGATGGATGCCAATATGCGAAGCTGGTGAAGATGCAATGTCGACTAAATCAAAGTAGGACTGAAGCACATCTTCCAGGATAATTTCAATTGGTACCTCTGAGCCGTCAGTTAGGTGGGCTTCAACCGAAGTATTACCTCCAACAGTCTCCTGTACAGAAAAAGATAGTTTCAGAAGAAAGGCAAGAGTAGAGACAGTTGGTAACAAGATTGGAAGGAAAATGGTATACCTCTACGGTTATGTCAACCCCATCGGCTGCCTCAACGAGAGAAGCTCTGATATCGAGGCTAGCCGATGGAGAATCCTGCAGGTGTCCAGAAGTACGAGCCAAAGAGGACGTCCCTCCGGCACAGAGAGAGGCATCTTGTACTTTCCGCCGCCTATCACGCCTTATTAATAGTGTTTCTTGAAAGACAAAACCAAGGAACATAAGTAACGAAAGATAGCCGATACATAGGTAGTCGAGGCAGATAAGCGATATGCCTCATCATATTCCTCTTCAGAAACAAGGAATTTTGCGAAGCGGGATCTTTCTTTCTTACACTCACAAATTACAACCCCTTCACCTAGCGTAGGTTGCTTTAAAATAGATTGCCTAGGCGATGAAGATCCCTTGGTAGAAGTGGTTTCCAAATCAACAAACCCTGAGGGAGATACATAAGAAGTGTTATCCTAGAATGTATAAGAAATTCTGGCCAACATATGTTTAAGCGGAAAAGCAACTCACCTTTTCTCTTCGGCTGCCGCAACCTGACGGAAGACCAAGAGGCAATAGGACTAGCCGAACTGATGGACACCACCTTTGAAGAGAACTCTTTTGTCCTTGACTTAACGTCGGCTGGGTTTTTCTTCTTCGGCTGGACTAGCCGATCACTTTGTTTTGTCTGGATCAGCCGATCGCAATAGACTCCCAAAGAGGATTGGAAGAATCTTTCTTTGGCTACCTTCCACCAGTCAACAAAAGTAACAATGGTGTTGGCCCTTGCGGAGAACGGCTGCCAGATGAAAGAGGCAAGCTTATCGAGATTGTGGGCGGTAACCTTCTCTGTCTACTTGACATTTAGAGAGCAACGGTGGGTTGAATAAGAAACACTACAGTGAGGCCATGGTATGTGTTGAGTCAGGCCAAATTGACATGCCACAAAGTTGGGTCTATAGGGAGCCGTGGTAAATTTGTTATGCCTAGAATTGTGCTTCAAGCCTCCCAAAAGGTCCCTAGCCATAAGGATACGCCCCCACACTCGATTCATGACCTTCCGCTGGGTGAATGAAACGTTATCGTCGGCTATATAATGAACCCAGTAGGGAGTGGCCCATCGTTCAAAGACCGGTTGCCAATATGCGTAATGGTCTCGTGACACACCATGCAGGGTGGAAACTGCAGTGAAAATATCCTGGGGCACAAGAGGTGTTACCCGAAGAGTGTCGGCTAACACCGGCGGAGCTAACGGAGAATGGCTTCCATTAAAATCGTCAGGGATGAACTCTGGGAAATACAAAATGATTTACAACTGTAAGAACCACAGAGGACCGGCCAAAGTATCCAGATTTCAGAGTCCCTTAACCTAGTCTGAGCATCGCCCAAAGCCATGTACAAGTAAGACAAGAAGGGGGATGTCCAACTGACATCTTCCGTGAAACATCCAAAGCCACATAAATCTCCCGCTTACTGATAATTGCACAAGAGCCCGTACAGATGAAGTAATGGTTAAACCAATAGAGAAGAAAAGCATGATGCTCAGCATCAGCGACCGAAAGAGGCAAACTTCGGCGGTTAGTGGACATGAAATAGCCTTAGATAGAGGAACTTTTCAAAAAAAAAATCCCCAAGTCGGGAACTTTGATTTCACTCAGGGTAGGTGCTTCGGCTCCCAATATCGGAAGGCCTAGTATCGCTGTTACATCAAGAAGGGTGGGAGTCATCATCCCCAGGGAAAAACAAAAGCATTAGCGGTAGTCGACAAATAACCAAGAAATGCATATATAAGGTCGATATTGTAGGAGATATCAGACCCCGATAGTACAATGGCATCATAAGGACCCATATGCTCTCACTAGGTTCGTTTGGCCAACCTGACTCGGTCCACCCAAGAAGAATAGTTGGCGACCATGGTCGGCCAGGTTCGTAGGTTAGCCAGACAATGGTCGGTAGTGAACCGGTCGCAGGTGAGGGGAAGGTCATAGGTCACCGGGCTAAGATGTTGAGATAAAATTACGTCACTTGTTCCGTCCTACCATACGGAGCCAGAACCAACTGTTTATCAACAAGCACCAAGGCATTGGTTATTTCTTTATCGGCTAGAGTGGTCCCGTATATCTTCTGAGAAGAGGAAGAAGAAGCCATGGAATCCGAGTAAGAAAAGGACCGAGATTAGGGTTTTTATGCAGAAGGGAAGAGATCGGAGATCAAGTAAAAAATTCTCGGAAAGATGTCTCTTCTTAAGTAGATCTCGATGCGCAACAGAAATTAGGGCTACCTCTTCCAATGCACAGTTGGGAAAAATTAGAACTGATTCGTGGTAATAAAAATACCTCGGTTAAAGGGAAAACCCAATTCAGAAGTAATCATCATTGCATGCACTGGAGACGAGACGATTGAAGAGACATGTGTGACTGTCAGACAGAAACGATGACTACTTTTGGATACATTAACTCAACAGTCACACTCGAGTTAATGTAGGGGGCAATTGTTAACACTAAAAAATAGCTAAGTATTTAGCCGAATTTAGTGACATCCGAACTATTTCGGAGCCGAATTTACTCCTAGCATTACAAGAACTTCATCGGCTACCAAGGAATCTTTGCCGAGTTGTCAGTTACAGGTATGACTGGGACCCACTCAGACGCATACGCCATAACGATCAAGTCAAAAGGGTTTTCAGACCCCCATAAATGATAACGGCCAACGACAGCTAAAAGAAAAGGGTCATTATCCAAGCAAGAGGAGTAGAGGGCCAGAAAATCGGCACCACCTCCCACATAGTTGGCCATTAAACTTGGTGGGTTACTTGATGGCTGACATGGGGGGGGGCACGTTTGTACAATATTTTTTTCTTCTTTTTGTACTATAAATAGAACATATTTTTGTATATAGACACACAAAATCAATCAAACAACTCAAATCTTATCTATCTTTATCTTTTATCCCTTACTTTATCCTTTACTTTTACTTTACTCAATTGTATTCATGTTTCTTATCTCTTAGTTTACTCAGACCACCGTCCTAACGCTTTCTAGAGTAGTTGGGGAATCCATTGCTGGAAATTAGAGTTCCGTTTCCAGCCCCAAAATGCTTAAGTTAAAGAATCAATTTGTCTCCCAATTTCATAAGCCAATAAAACGGCAGAAGACAGAATTCAGGCGAGAACACATGCATAAATTGATTGTTTATGTTTCTAGTGACTGCATAAGTTTGACAATGTTAATTACAAGATTCAACGCACCATCAAATGTGTGTCAAAATGAATGATCATCGGCTTTAGTTTCACTTTTATAGTGGCGAGGAAACGTCAAAGACAAAAGTTGGGCCGTGGTTTCTGCTTTAATTAAAGGAAGAGTCTTGCTAAAGTAAACGGTGATGGTGATTTCTCCAACTTTCTCGTTTGGCCCTGAATTGTGACGAAAACAATCTTCTTGAAAAATAATTGAATCATTACTCCTAGTTCCTATGATTTTTCTCGGCGTTAATATTCCCTTCTTTTAGAAAGTGACCTCATAACTAGGATAGTAATGCATAATATACTAATAAGATTTATTTGTTTGTGATAATGCAATTACAAACATAATAGTTTGTTACGGTTCACTTTTACGCGAGGCATAAAACCTGCTTCGAGGTTGTGGACTCTTTTTGGATATTTTATTTCTATAGTCGCCACCTAATTTATAGAGAAATTAGGAAAAGCAAGTAAAATGATTTTTTCAAACAAAGAAAAATCATTTAAAAATCAGTGTTCGAGGTAAGGGTTTTGGTGATTCCTCAGAGAATGCGTGAGACACAGCGATATTAAAAATTCATAGAATACGGTTGACCTTCAAGTTTCATAGTATGTTTTATTGTGATTAATTGCTTAAAAGTGGATTTAAATTCTTGCAAAAATAAAGTCATAGCATAACATTTTCCTTTGGTTTAAAATCATGAGAAAAAGGCTTTGAAATGAAAGAGTTTGAATTTTGTTTGAAAAAAGTTCATATAAGGCTAAATTAGTCATTTCATTTCTGGAATTAAGACACACTTGAAGTTACCTTGAGTAGAGTCCCACTTAATTTAGATCAAATGACATGTCTTATTTGTCCATATATGTCCCAAACCTTTCGAAAATGTATGTTTCTCTTTTTTTAGAATAATATTCCATGATATTATACAAGTGTTTTGTAAATTATTTTTTTTCCTTTTATATATTTTATGAAGGTTAACCATATCCTTTAGAACCACTTTCCTAAAACTTGGACTTTTAAATAAGATTTCTTTATCATTTTTTAAATCAATTGAGTTGAGCTTGGCTCAAAGCAGATCCTTTGAAAAATGATACAAAAATATTTTGACAAAATTTTCTCTTTTCAAATTATCTTCTTAAACAATTTTGAAAAAAAAGATTTTTTAGAGAAATATTCTTTTTCTAAAATCTCCAAATAGTCCATGTTTTTCTTCTTTTGTTAAAAGGTCATTAAATCATGAAACATCTCAAAATTATTCAAGGATAGCCAAAATTATGAAAGAAAGGTATTTTTCACTTCTATTTACTCTAAAACAAATGCAACGCTTTATCATTTCGGGCTGATTTGAAATCATGTTCGGAATCCTATTCGTTCTAAACGATGCACGTATCGTTTGCTTTAAATCCTAAGTCATAACCATCAGGTTCCAATATTTTTTACTAGTATTCATTATAATATTTATGAAAAATAATATATGAAAAGTAAAAGGATAAAGTAAGTCTAGGGGGCCTACCGAGCCCAACAGTTAATCATTTTCACCCATGGTTGGGCCTTCAAGATGTGATTCGGACTCGATGAAGGAAAGATAATATTGGGCCGCTGGCCCACCAAGCTGAGGCTTTGCGGTTTCGACCCAAATGGCTTGTATCGTGCGAGTCATGCAGGGAAAGGGAGAGGGAAACAAACGCGGTTAGAAATCATCTTGACTTATATAAATTATGTACAACATTTTTTTGTAAATATACATTTATGCCACATAATTATTAATTCGAGAATATGAAAGTAGAAGCCCAAACATATATGTCAATGAAAAATTGGCCACTATATCGGGCTAATATCAATTAAACACGAATAATAGATGGGGCTCGCCCATCTCAAATACGTAGTAGCAGAAAAATAAAAGAAAGAATAAAATAAGTGGACTTGACCATAAATGAAATACATCTCTCAGCAATATACCAAACAGGTGGAGTAACTTATTACGGATCATGGAAGGAGGAAGAGCATGATTAAAAGTTACTAAGGTGCTTTGGAAACATCCCTCAATAGGTTGGTGTATATGCAACACTGATGGGACATCAAGAGGAAACCCAGAGAGAAGTGCATCTGAATTTGTTTTAGGGATACTGAAGGGAACCTGATTTATGCAAATGCTGAAGACATATGTGTTACATCCCGTAGTTTGGTATGTGAATAAGAGCACAATTAGACGGTTTGAGCCAATGATTTAAGATCCTTTCGAGGGTCCTTCACAGATTATATGGATGTTATAAAAGTGTACAGAAGGGTGGAGGTTATTGGGATTGAAGGAACCATCTGATGTATGTAAGGAGGGGTGAGTGAGGGTAAGTTGGTCTGAGTTTGGCAGGGAATAAAGGCCCAAGTCGACGAAGGTGACCAATTTCACAAGGACTTTATCGGGGTTGCTAAGTACAAGCCCGAATACAAACCAAGTAAGGGCGGCCGAAAACCTTAAGATAGACCCTAGGCTTAGGTTAGGTTGGATCACACAAGTTCCAATGTTCACTTGCAAGTAAGGGGTTTCCTTAAGCATGGGTTTTGATTAGGTCACACAAGTCCTAACCAAGACTTACACCGAATGGACCTTAAGCTTGGGTTTAACTAAGTCACAGTAGTTTTAGCTAAACATACACCAAGGGTTTTGGCTCACACAATAACCAAAGGTCCTCCTGGAGAACCAACTAAGAATAACAACCTCGAGTTGAAAGATTTAGCTTTGTGAGTAAAACTCAACTTTTATATACAATCAAACTCTTCGAATATTTACAAGGTCCTAAGGGTCCTATTTATAGTAGAAAATAGACCATTATAGAAGATACATTAAAGACAAAACTACTCGGCCTAGTAGGGATAAATGGAAGCGGGATAACTTGGGGGCAAGGGTGTCAGAAACCTAGCTTATACAATGGGAAAGGTTTTGGGCTTGACATGAAAACAATGGCGAATTCAATTCTTTCACACCCCTTTGTTGATTCCATGAAGAAGAATTCATAAACTTAAGCTCTTCATAAATGTTATCTTCTTGGAATAGGTGTGGAAGCTTTCATTCCTTGTACTTTCTTGGATGAACATTTTGGCCACCTCTTGATCTTCCTTTCGACAAATTTGTAGCCTTCAATGTAGTCAAATTCACGAACTAGTTGGTTCATGACTTGTCTTCTTGGAAGCCTTACCTTCTAGACCATTCTTGTCTTTGCCAACTTGTCCTCCAACTCACGGCCTAGTCACCCATTTGGAAGACTTTTGGACTAGTCACCTTATTGGAAGACTCTCGGCCTTGTCACCCTTTACATGACTTATTAATTATGTCCTAAGGTAGTTATTACATGGCATACTATGTCCTAAGCTAATAGCTAAGCTAGTAACTAAACATAAGCTAAAAGAAATACATAGTCTCGGCCAAGACCAAACAAGAAGGCCGAAAATACATGACTTCTTAGATTTTCACGTCACAACTCCAACTCCACTCCATTTTCCTTTCCACATTAGGAATGTACGTGTAGATTTATGGGCCATCCTTGGCATCCCTAGTAAAGTCCCTTTTGACTCATGGAGAGTGTTTAAGTCTGCGGGCTTTCTTACATCACCATCTCTCGATGAAGTTTGACGAAGTAAGAGTGATACTCTAAGCATTTTGCGTTGCAAATGGAATCTACCTTGCAGATGGGGCCGCATATCAGAAGACAAAAGTTGAGGAAATTTCTGGATAATGATGTAGTCGCATTTGAGCCTGTATATGGCCATATGCGAGGCATAAGGGGTCGCATGTCTTAGTCGATGTTCGACTTTCTTTGCCTATTTAAGTGGTGCAGGACTCACTCAAGTGTTTTAGCAAGATTTAACCCTAAAGAACTGTGCAAGTGAAAAAGAGGAGTTCTATGGTGTTGCTCTAGTGATGAGGGTTGTTGTGAGCTTCGAGTAGTGGGTGTTGAAGGTTCCTCTGGCTATTTAAGTTAATATTAATCCCACCTTTCTTATCCATAAGTTAATCTTTGTGTTGGTTGAGTTATAGGAGTGAAAAGCTATAAGTTAGATGCTTAAAAGTTGCTTTAAGAATTGTTATATTGTTAGGGCTCTTTTGAGCCATGTATAAGGCATGTCGTGGCTGGAAATTATGATGAATAGTTTGAAGATGTAGTTGTTTATGTTGTTATTGTTGTTATGGTTGTTGTTCTTAATATGAATGAGTTAAGAATGCAGGGGTGGTGCTGTCCGATAGGCCATAGACAGGGCTTATCGCCCGATAACTAGTGGTATGTCCCTTTTGCTTGACATAAGTATAATTTGTAGTTGTAGATTGACGGTGAGGAGACATATTGCATCATGGTCATCGAAGGTCCCTTTATAAGGTATGCAAGAGCTATCTTTCGTTCTTTCTGGCATGATTCCATAAGCCTGTCTCCTTTTATATTAAAGCCGAAGGGGCTAATTCACCCTTACGTTTCTTAGTGACGAATTGAGACCATCTAAGAGTTAAGGAGTCGACTTGAGTAGAGTTCCCGTATAATTTATAAGAAGCAAAGTTAGTAGTGCCTCTAAAACATTTCTAATCTATCTACATATAAGCTAATAGTCCGAATTGAAAGAGATCTGAAGAGACAAGTTAATAAACTAGTAGCAGAACATAAGTAAAGAGAAGACGAGTTTCCAATAGCCTAGAAAGATGAGCTGACATGCATATCCAAGAAGGACTAAGAGGCTCCCTAAAGCTAATAGAAGTAGAGTACGACGTACGGTGGAATGAGTCACTTTAGAAGAATATAGAACAAGAGTTGCACTAGTCACTCCCCAAACATAAGTAGAGATATGTAAACTATAAAGATAGGTTATGTAATATGATGAGAGAAGTTGGGCAGGACCAGAGATTGTTCAAGTCCCCCAAAAGCTAAAGAAAAGAGATCAAGAATTAGCAAGTACGAATCGTGAATTACAGAAAGAACTAGATAAGCTATGAGTTATCTACGCAAATACTATGTTATAAATTGTTTGCTTGATGTGTATGTATGCACTTGCCTTTGGGGCTTTTATGTTGCCTTCGGGGCTATTGACACCACCTTTGGGTCTATGATACAGATTCCATTTGGGGCTATAATACAGATATGTGCATTGCCTTCGGGGCTATAAAGATACATATTGCCTTCAGGGCTATACATATATGTGCTTGCCTTCGGTGCCATATAGTTATAGATTGCCTTCGGGGACATTCAGATACACTTGCCTTCGGGGCCATTCAGATACACTTGCCTTCGGGGCCATTCAAATACACTTGTTTTCGGGGCCATTCAGATACACTTGCCTTCGGGGCTAGGCACTTACACATCGGATCCCTTATGAGGCCGGAATGTTGTATTCAGTTTGTATAATAGATAACAATGTAGTAAAGATCAGAAATTAGAGATAGTACGGGTACTACATAGAGCCAAGACAAAATAGATTGAATGGATAAACAGAGGGAACAAGCGGTCCAAGCAATAACGAGCAAGTAAGTTGACCAAAGTTTATGGTCAGTCCACTCACATCCCTTCCTTTCAGTAGAGACTTCTAGCATATTTACTCATGTTCTTCAGCTTCATAGTTTATGTAAATTCAGATTATTTTCTACCTTAAATACTAGGTACATTTCTTTGTACTGATATCCCATTGTTGGGGCGCTCCATTTCATCCCTGCAGATGTAGGTAATCACTTCAACAAGTTTGCCCACATGAGCAAATTAGAATTCAGCGAAGGATCAGTAAGACCCCATCGCTTCAGAGTGCAACCGAGTCTAAAGGTTAGGTAGCAGATGTTCTGTACAGACTATGAGACATTTAATGTCAGTTATCTTTAGAGGCTTTGTAGACATAGGTTCAGTATGTTTAGTATGTTAGTGGCCTTACCGGCCCTCTTCTTATATTGTGTTAAGTTTGCCAGTGTAAGGGTTTATAGAGGCCTCCTTGGCCCATAGTAGCTTTTAGTAAGAACAAGTTTGGCCATGTTAGCCTAAGATTGAGGTTTCTTTTATAGTATGGCCTCGAAGGCCTAGTTTGCCTTCGAGGCTCAGACTGAGAGTTAAATTTGGTATGCTCGGGCCTAGCCAGTTATAGTATTCCAACCACACACCCCAGGTTGGTGTGTGACAAAGTGGTATCAGAGTAGTTCAGTCCTAGGGAGTCTACAAAGTCGTGTCTAGTAGAGTCTTGTTTATGGAATTGTGCACCACATTTATAAATAGAAGGCTAGAGGACATTTACGATTGGTTATCCTTCTTTCTGATCCAGATCATGCTGTATAGAGCTGAGTCATAAAGAGTCAATGTGGAACTCCTATTCGATAAAGTATTAGAAAGAGATGTTTGGAGACCGAAAGATTATAACTAACCAGAGAGCCAATACACCAGCAGGTTAGAATATTAGTATAAAGAATTCAGGATAATGTTGGGTCGTGAGAATAAGATAGTAAAAGTAGTAGTTCTATTAAATGAAAGGAGTAAGGCAAAGAGAGTACGAGGTATCTAGTTACTGAAGAGTCATAAGATAATAGCGAATTTTAGAAGAGACGAGAATACGATCAGCGTAGCTGGTGTGCGATGAGTTAGAGATTAAGGGAACATGAAGGACAGGATCATGAAAGTGATGGTCAGATTCCAAACTTCAGTAAGAGGCTTCGCGTTGAGGGCAAAGATACGACCCCACTTATAAATAATAAGTGGAATTAGAATAAATTACCTAGGCTTCAATCAGAAAGGGATTAAGAATTTATCTAGAAGTATTAGTCTTCTATGAGTAATGACCATAAGTAAGAGACCTTGGTGTGAGAAAAATTGCAAGTATGAGGTAGATAGGAAAGTTAAGCCCAACATTCGAGGACGAATGTTCCTAACGGGGAAAGAATGTTACACCCCAGAGTTTGGTATGCGATTAATAGCACAGTTAGACGACTTGAGATGATGATTCGAGATCCTTTTTAGGGTCTTTTACGGCTTATATAGATGTTATGAAGTTGTACAAAAGGTTGGAGGTCATTGGGATTGAAGGAACCATCCCTTGACGAAGTAAGAGTAATATGCTAAGAATTTCGCATCATGGATGGGATCTGCCTTGCAAATAGGGCCACATATCAGAAGCCAAAAGTTGAAGAATTTTTAGGATAATGATGCGGTCGCATATGGGCCCGCATATGGCCATATGGGACGCATAAGGGGCCATATGTCTCAGTCAGTGGCCGACTTTCTTTGCCTATTTAAGTGGTGGAGGCCTCATTTTAATTCATTTTTGAACAAATGAAGTCCCCAAACCCTTCTAAAATCCTCCTATATATTCTTCAAGATTCAAGAACATATATCAGGTATTTTAGCAAGATTTAACCCCAAAGGATTGTGCAAGTTAAGAAAGAAGAGTTCTATGATGTTGATGAGGGCTGTTGTGAGCTTAGTGAAGTGGGTGGGTGTTTAAGGTTCCTCATGCTCTTTAAGGTAAGATTAATCCATCCTTTCTCGTACTTAAGTTAATCTTTGTGTTGGTTGAGTAATAGGAGTGAAAAGCTACAAGTTAGAAGCTAGTTGCTTTAAGAATTTTTATCTTGTTAGGGCTGTTTTGAGCCATGTATAAGGCATGTTGTGGCTGAAAATTGTGATGAATAGTTTGAAGATGTAGTTGCTTATATTGTTGTTGTTTTTATGGTTGTTGGTCTTGATATGTAGGAGGTAAGAATTCAGGGGAGATATTGATCGATTAGTCAGTAGAACGGGCTTGTCGCTCTATAGCTAGTGGTATGCCCCTTTTTGTTAACATATGTATGGTTTGTTGTTGTATATGGATGGTGAGGAGACAGATTGCATGATCATCATCGAAGGTCCCTTTATAAGGTATGTAAGGGCTATCTTTTTTTCTTTCTGGCATGATTCTGTAAGCCCATCCGCACTTTTATGAGAAGGTGAAGGGGCTAGTTAGCCCTAAGTTTCTTAGTAATGATTGAGACCCAAAGAGATAAGGAATCGACTTGAGTAGAGTTCTAAGTGTAAGTCTAAAGAAGCGAGTTAGTAAGCGCTTCAAGACATTAAGTAATCTATCTACATATAAGCTAAGATTTCCGAATGAAAGAGATCTAAATAGACGAGTTAATAAACTAGTATCGAGCATAAGTAAAGAGAAGGCGAGTTTCTAATAGCCTATCGGGATGAGTAGACACCCATATCCAAGAAGGACTAGAGAGACTACCTAAAGCTAAGAGAAGTAGAGTGCGATGAAATGAGTCACTTAGAATAATCTAGAACCACGAGTTTCCACGAGTCAGCATAAACTTAAGTAGAGATACATAAACTATAAATATAGGTTAAGTAATATGATGAGATAAGTTGGCGGGACTAGAATAGTTCAAGTCCCCCAAAGGTAATTAAGAGATCAAGAATTAGCATATGCAGGCCACGAATTACAAAAAGAACTAGATGAGCTATGAGTTATCTACGGAACTACTTAGTTACAAATTGTTTTGCTTGTTGTGTATGTATGCATTCCACTTTAGGGCTATGATATTTCCTTTGGGGCTATTGACACCCTTTGGGGCTATGATACAGATTTCCCCTGAGGCTATAATATAGATATACACATTACCTTTGGGGGCTATACATATACATATTTCCATCATGGATATATAGGCCTTGTTGGTGCCATACAAACATAGATTTCCTCATGACCATTCGGATATACTTGTCTTGAGCTAAGTATTTACACACTAGATTCATTATGAGGCGAGAATATTGTGTTTAGTTTTTATGATAGATAATAACGTAGTAAAGATCGAAATCGAGAGAGATAGTAAGGGTAGTACATAGAGTGAGACATAATAGATTGTATAGATAAGCAGAGGGCCAAAGTCCTGCGACAGCTGACCAGAGTAAGTTGTGAGAGGTTCTTGTATCGAGTCAGTCAGTCCCTTTACTTTGGAAGAGACTTCTAGCGTATTTACTCATGTTCTTCAACTTTATAGTTTATATATATTGATTATTTACTATACATACTTTGTACATTTCTTTATCTTGATATGTCATTGTTAGTGCGCTGCATTTCATACTGCAAATATATGTAATTAGTCGACAAGTTCATCCAGTGGAAGCGGTGGGATTCAACGAAGGATTGGTAAGACTCCATCTCTTCTGGAGTGTAGGGTTTAGAGATCAGTAGTAGATATTACTGTATAGACTACGGGTAAAGTGGAGGCCTATCAAACCACGTTTGATATTAGAATTATCTTTAGAGGCTTTGTAGACATAAGTTTGGTATATTTAGTATGTCGGTGGCCTTATCAGCCTTTATTATATGTTTTATTAAGTTTTCTAGTATAAGTGTTTTACTGAGGCCTCCTTCGCCCACGGTAGCTTTTAGTAAACGAGGTTAGATCTTGTCGACTCTACGATTGAGGTTGCGTTTCTGATTATGGCCTCAAGGCCTTGTTTTCCTCGAGACATAGGCGAGATTCAGAGTTCGATGCTCGATCCTGGCAGACATAGTACCATCCACACTCTCTAGGTTGGGGGGGTGACAATAATATATGCCACTAATATCGAGAAGCAGATGATTGCAATCATGATGCTTTGAGATATTGGAAGGGAAGGGTCTAAATAATATAATAATCCAAGTGACTCCCGAGATAGTGTAGAAGATTTTGTTTGAAGGTTGGAAACCACATTGGAATATTGTTATTTTTGGTGGATGAGCGGGGCACCTTGTAAGCAACATGGAGAGTTATTTTTCCACGTATTTTTAAGAGAAGGAAATAAACTGGCGATGGTTTGACAATTCAAGCATCGAGATAAGGGATCTTTTCAATGTCATACTTTCGAGATTTGGAATTTTACATGAGAAGATTTTTAGCGATGATAAATGCCAAATTCCTATCTAAGAATCGAGTTCAACATTGAGGCTAAGCAAGAAGGAAGTTTTCTTAATATATACTCGCGAAAGGGCACACTGATAATCATATGAGATACACTTATTTGTACACAATAACATGTTACAGCGTATGATGCTAGTTGAATCAATGAGATATGTGGTAAACATGTTGGGCATAAAGTGAAAATGATGCAATTCACTACATGGGAAATACAAATACAACATCGTCCAACATATCAAATGCAAATCGATTACAAAGATACAAATATTTGGAAGAAAGTTACACGAATGTCAAAGGACCTTACAAAGTGGCCCATTCTTGGTGAGCTACAAAGGAAGGCGAAGAACCAAACTCAAAGCATTTGACATCAGCAAAGGCGGATCCGAGTTACATGCAAGTCAAAACAATAGTTAACAACTAGATTTGCAATAGACAAAATAGAGTTGAGCAAACAATAACATCCATCACCTGAAGGAGTGGATGCGAAAATATGGAAATATAGGTTGTATTATGTGGTGCAAATTAGAATCCACTATCGTGATGGTAGTTTGAAGCACCAATTTCGACCATTCACAATTCTTGCTCCACCGGCGATGAAGGTTCTCGTGAGAGATGAACAATGAAGCGAGAGAATCACGAATATCTAGAGAAACAAATGAAACCTGACAAGAGATATTTATTTCCTTTTCTGTTGGTTGCTTTTTATTTTATTTTTATTTTTATTTAAATAGGGTTTGATTTGAGCTGGTTTCTTTGGATTACTTTTTCATTGATTTAACAAAAAGCCCGGTTGGGTGTCATTTAATTAAAAAACATTGACACATAGTAGTGTAATTAAGACATAGAAGGAGGATGAGATGGTGGGCCTAGCCTAGATATACAAGATTAACGGGTAGGGGAGAACTTTAGGTGATAAGTGAAATGTGATAGGCCCATGGGTATATTCGATATACTCTTGTGTACACTAAATATACACAATACATAATCGTATATTTCTATGTATATCACTTATATATTGAGCGAGAGGCAACTACAAAAGAAATTAAGGCAGTAGGGTGCACAAGTATATACACCTGAGATCACATCAGCGAGATACTCTCTGTTTTATCACTCCACAGTTCCAATCATGTTCTATTCAAGCAGTGGAGTTAAGAGAATGTCACGCCCAAGCTTGGCCACTAGGCGTAACAGGCATCGAAGCTATGAACAACCTTTGAGCACCTTATGAATTAATAATATCAATTCCTGCTTAGACTTTCATTAGTAACATCAATAAGGATATAAATAACTAAGTAAAGATCATGGTCACAATTTATGCAATATAATCGGCGAGAGTCTATAATAAAGAGTTGTAAAAAAACACTTAGCATTGTGAGAGTCGACGATGAGTTCAACAAATACCTACAAAACAACATCTATCTATGGAGCCTATAAGATGATAAAATGATATAGTCTAACCGGAGACATCCAGAAAACTAATAATAATTAAATAATAATAGAATAGTGCTCCTAAAACAAGCATGTGGAGCTCCTTTGAATAGTCTCTAAAGCAACAAGTTCTCCTAAGTCATAGAGCATATCACGAACTTTGATCTGCATTGTTACTGACACACAATAAAAAACAACAATGGTATTCACGAGTCTTGGGTAATTAGTGTGTGTCTCTAGGTAATAAATAATGTACATTAATATATTATTAGGAAGTAAAACAATGTAAGTAAAGTAATTCGAAATCGATTGATAAAATTGTTCACCAAACATAGAGAAACCATTAAGATAGAATTAAATCACTTTCAATCCATTATGGATTCTCAAGATTAAGTCTCAATTTATTTACTTAAGATCAACATCAAGTCATTCGGGGAACAACCACAATTATGCCAATATAGGCCAAGTCGATAAAATGAAGGGATGACCATTAAGGTTCCTAAAATCGCATAGAAACAACACATCAGATGTTGTGATGTAAAGCAACAATGAGCTCAAAGTTCTAATTTGATCCTCAAAGTGATAAGCTCGGAGATCCAAAGATGGTTAATCATCCAGATGATAATATGCTTAAAATGGCATGAAATATGGAGTGGGATTGAAGATTGGACTTGAAGATGGGGAGAATATCTCATATTTTATTCGACCTTATTGTTGGTCTTGAAACATAGTCTTGTTTCTTTTTACATTATCTTTAATTCTTAACTTAGCTTTTAGTTCATATTAGGACATCATTAATAAGCCATGTAGTAGGAAGGGATGACTAGGCCATGTAATAAGGTGACTAGTGAAAAGGCTTCAAGAAGGTGACTAGAGTGAGGGTAAGTGGACAAGGTGGCAAAGACAAGAATGATCTAGAAGATGGGGTTTCCAAGAAGACAATTCATGTATTTGGCTATATGGAAGAACACAAGAATATGAAGTGGTGGTGGAAATGCTCTTCCATCTACATTAGAAGGACATACAAAGAATGGAAGCTTCCAAATATATTCCAAGAAGATGAGATTTATGAGGAGCCAAGACCAACCTTTGTCCCCAAGTAAATCCAAGACCTTTCCATTTATCCCCAAGTGAGAACACCCTTGGTCATCAAGAAAACCCAGAACCCTTCCCATTTTGTCGGCATTTGAAAGGTTTAAGGTAGTTTGTGTCCTTTAATTTGTCTTTTTAGAAAGGTCTATGTACTATTATAAATAGGACAATTAGGGCGTTGTAAAATTAGAGTTGATAAATAGAAAAACTTGAGTTTCTTGAAATGCTAAAGTATTCAACTTGTGTGTTGTCTACCTTAGTTGGTCCTTGTGTGGTCCTTCGGTTCTTGTGTGAACCAATCCACTACTTGTAAGTTGAAGATAGGACTTGTGTGACCTAGTTAAACCCGTGATAAGGTCCCTTGGCGTATGTCTTGGTTAGAACACGTGATCTAATCAAACCCAAACTTAAGGAACCCCATAGTGGCGAGTGGGCGTTGGAACTTGAGTGATCGACAAAACCAAAGCCTAGGGTCTATCATAAGGTTCTTGGTCACCCTCACTTGGTTAGTACTCGAGATTGTACTTAGAAACATCGGTCTAGTCCTTGTTCAATTGGCCAAACTCTACTTGGTTTTAGACTCGAACATTAAAACCCTCGTGTCATTATCCTTGTTATATCAACCGTCCAATACTTGGATTGTACTCGGGATTGCATCTTGCAAATCGTATTCATTCCTTGTGTCAACCACCTTATATTTTCCACCACCATCCCGAAATACTTTACAAACACCTACTAAAATCCATCAACCAGAAACCATCCATAACTTCAGTACAAACAGGCAACCACAAGCAGTCCACAAGACAGCCCTTCTGAGAACCTCATTTGTTTGATGAAACTTAGATATCCTCCAGCACTAAACTATCAAAGCCGATCACGAGAACAACCTAAATGTGTCTACAATAACCCCATAAGCCTAACCCCAACTTCACTTTAGAACCAAAATAGCCACCAAACACCACCGCTCTTTGGAAGAAACACCCACGAAAACCCGGTTTGAGTCCCATTATTGAGTCGACCAGGTTATGACCAAACTCAAACCCACCTACCCACTTACACCGCTCGCACATACATTAGGTTTACTCATCGATGGATATCATTTCCTTACGAATAGCTAAGAAAAACCACATCGGGCTTATGAACCCCTCGATGACCACTCTTCCTCCCAGAATAGCTAGGCAAACCCAACAAAGGCTATTGCCTTTGGTCGACACTCTTCCTCCCCAGAATGGCTTGGCAAACCACTCTGGGATCCATAGTAACTATCCTTCCTCCCGGGTAGCTAGGACAAACACGAGATAATAGAATCATGGAAAAATAGCCAAAGCACAATCGGATAATTGGCTTGAACCACTTTATTATGAATTTTGTTCATCATTCAATTATTAAGACTACATCCCTAATCATTTATGGGTTTAGAAACCAAAGTCATTAAATATGTGTCAAGTTCGACAAACTAGTTCATAAAAGTGAAACACATGAAATATCCAAGCTTCCTAAAACCAAGTTCAATCGTCACTTGTAAGGGTTAAATCCGTTCAAAGTTTATAGCTTTATACAAAGTTTCAATAACCCTTTGATAGGAGAAATCATGAATACCTATATAGATTATAATACACGTAAGGCTCACATGAGGGCTGTCCCTCACGCATATGAAACCTTTCTCAAAAACCATTTTTAAAAGATTGAAAAGTATGTTTGAAAAGAGACATACCTCTAATCCTGCTTGCAAACCAAATGGAATATCATAGGTTCAACAATCACTCTACAATAAATTTTATGAGAATCATTCTTTATCCAATCCTTATAACATGTTCTTGAACCTTATAAGAATCATTAAGTGAATCCTAATATGTAATATACATTATAATACCCTAATAATCTTTTATAATATTAGAAAATCAGAGGTCTTACCTTTTAGACAAAATCCTACACACCATTTCTTCGCATTGCTTGTGCTTTCAAGAATCTAGGATTTGGAAAGATAAACTAGTGTCAAACAAGATTGAATTCAGCATATACTCGTTAAAACCTCCCAACCATACTCTTCACATCATGATTTAATACATGTCTTTGGCTCACCATCCCGCTCACAAAACTTGGACTTTCATAAGGTCACCAAAATAATGAAATATCATAACCCGAGGTTACTCACAGCAAAGTAGTCTGAAAAGAAGAACCATTTTACCTATTCCGTCATGATATCGGTGGAGTTTCACTTACTTCCAGCCTACCAACGCATATATGGAGATCTAATTAGTGTCTCATTCCTATAGCCATAACCTATTCTTGTTAGAGTATCTAATTCCCCATGTGTTGTCTTGAGCATGAGAGTCTAGAGGTTATAACTGCTGGTTCCCTTTGATTGTTTATAGTTCATCTATGCCTCGTTATTATTGTCAGTTTTGGGTTTCTTGATTCTTTATCTGTATAGCACACAGTTGTCTTCTTTTGTCAAGGTGAGGTATCCGAGTCATTCTCGGATCAGACATTGGTTGAGCCCATGGTACAGTTGATATAGCTCAGGTGGAGCAAATATATCCTGTTGGGTGGTCCAGTCGCTAAGATACTTGCAAAAGAATTAATATTACTAAGAACTGAGAGCAATCATAGAGACACAGACGAACTTGTAACAATCCCTTGAGAATTAGCAGTCACTAACCGATAGTACCCTCGCTCACATAAGACGGCAGTCCCTCTCTCCAGTGAACAACACTTGCTACTCTCTACCTACATCCATCATGTTTAGACATCCCTCATTCGAAAAGATTAGGTGGGCTAATCGTATTAAAGCTGGTTGCCTTAGAGACAAGGCTAAACTCCTAGAACAGCTTAGTGATTATAAGTTCCGACTTAAGTATTACCAAGAGATAGCCCCCTTTGAGGAGGTTTCCAGAAACCAACGTAGCTACGAGATGAAGTTATTCGCGAAGAGATTATCAGCATCGGATATGCTAACCCAAATTCACGAGCTTATAGCGACCCCAAAACTCCCTAATAGATAATTGTTGATTGGTACATGGCCGATACTCTCAGTTACTAACCATGAATAGCTCACGAGCGTCCACAATATCATGAATAAAGAGAATCTTTCCTCCTCGACTATTAAGATAGCGAAGGTAGAAAGAGATCTACAGAAGCCCCAGGACATACCCAAGCAACCTTTCAAGACTATACATGAAGCGGTAAGTTTGACTTTGTAAAATTACAATATTAAAACTTGCGAATCTACTGATAGCTATAAATAATTCCAAGGAAATTATTAAACTCTTGTCTTCGAGAGATATCATCAATTATAGAAAAAGATTTTAACTTTCTTCACATTGGTCTAGTCAAGTTGCGGTTAAACCCTGTGCTTTAGGGTTAGATACCCCATCTGTCTCTCCTACGAGATGCCCGAGAATGTTAAACCGAAGATTCACTCTTGGGAGTTCTACAAAGTAACCTTGCAGAGGTCAGGTTTATTTAAAGCTATTGCCCAAATTTCTCAGGTTGATATTCGGGATGAGAATATCCTAGATACCCTAACCTTGAACATCAAAACCAAGAATATGAGCATGAAGGTAAACACCAAAGAAATCGCGGTGATTTATAGAGTTTATTCTGAGGCTAATAAAGCCACCTAGCCCCCGAGGCTAAGCTAATGAAGTAATAAGAGGCGTTGCGATGCTCATGGAAGCTAACCAAGAGCACATCAACGTCTTAGTCCCCAGAATGCTTAGCTCAGGGCGAGACTCACCTTAAAGAGCGAATGGCTCTTTGCGCTATTACTCCCGGAAGGTTGAACCTAAAAATCTAAAATTCAAGAAATAGTTCAACACGAGAATGGATCGGTAGATTTAAAATTCCTTAGATCCAATTTAGGAAGTTCTTAGAAAGATTCTCTACACATAGAGCATCTTCACCAAAACCGGGAGGATGATTCTGACGAAGAAGCTCTAATCGAAGAATTAGAACACAAAATCGAGAGGAGTAGACTTCTGCACCCATTCCCAAAGTCCACTTTACAACCCATTAGGTCAACCGGGTAGCCACCCGGTGACATTAGAGGATCACTAGGAATGATCAAAGGAGATAGTAGTTTTAAGATTAACTCAGAACTCCTTAGAAGAAATGGGAAGACCACGAGAATGCCATTAAGAGAAATTGGTATGTCGAAACATACCACGAAGATGAAAGACTAGCTTTCGGAAAAAGCTTGGATCTCCAGAGCATGAAAGGCTTCATTGCAACATAGAGTTCTATAGATGGTTTCAAGTCTACAGCGACTAGGTGATAGGCGACTCGCTAGAACCACTGATTAGCAAATGGTATACCGATTCTAGGACTATTGATGCAATTATTCCCCACAGAAAATTAGCATCCCGGTCGAAGGAGAAGTTGTTGGCGCCCCCTTTAAAGAGATATCCCAAATCCCACAGGTCACCCCACTAACGGTGATATGAACAAACTAAATCAACATAACAACTATACCAATTTGTTGCATACGATATCAACTTCAGTTACTAGTAATAGAGCCATCTCAGCCAGTTCTTCCAAAGAAAATAGGGTCTCTAATCCATTGAGAACCCACGAGTTCAAGGCTAGAAACTACCCGAGTCTGTCCAAAACAACGGAACAAGTCGAGTATTCTAGAAAGAATTGAAGCAGACTTGAGGTTCTACCCGTGCAAGTCTGCCGTAAAAACCATTACGGATAAGGAGCGATCTCATTGTTAGCAAGGTAAATGTCAAGAACTTCTATCCTAGAGCATCTTTCACGATGATATGCAGGTTTGAGAAGGATCACTTAGCGTTAGCTCACTCAGGGATCTGAAATCATTGAGTGGAATATAGATGGCTTTGTGAAGGCCAAATCTACAATAAGCTCCATGAAATGGGCATAACCCATGCTTGCCCTTAAGATTAAGAAGGCGGAGGATAAACAATTTGCTGTATAATAGTAGCGAGTTTCTGGGTATGCTAAAGAATTGGTGGGATAACTATCTTCAGAAAAACGAAGCGAGAATATCCGAGAATTCCCCACTCACCACCGTGAGACTAAGCCAGGACAGCTGTAGAAGAAAATAGTCTGGGATGCCCTTTCTTTACCCTCATATATAGCATAGCCAAGAATTTCATAGGAGAACCTAAGATCTTTCAGGAAAAAAGCCTAGAGATCCTTAACAACCTAATCTGTCCTAAACTCCACGACTTCAGGTGGTATAAAGACATCTTTCTGAACAAAGTCATGATCAGAGAAGATTGTAACCATGACTATTGGAAAGAGAAATTTATCAGTGGCCTACCCCCCTATTTGCAGAAAAGGTTAGAACCACCATAAGAAACAAGTTTGATGGCGACATCCCCTACGGTAACGACTGTGGAGACATTGTCGACCTCGTAAATCTCACGACCTTGAGCTTTGCACGGACACAAAACTTAGGCACCAACTTAAGAAAGAAGGAAGATTAGGTACTACGGAGACTTGGGAGTTTCTGCCGGGACTTGATTATACCAAAATAGCAGCCCCCTCTGGAAACTCTGACGAAGCACAAAGTAGCAAAGAAATCCAGTACCACTACTAAAAGAAGCTTCAGAAATCCTTTTAAAAAACCCTACAAGTCTAAGAGAGCTCCTAAACATAAGGAAGCCCCAAAAGAAGTTTCCAAATATTGGAATTGCGGCAAGAGCGAGGTCACTGGCCCGACTCACTGCAAGTGCCAGGAAAAAGAAGGATAAGATAAATCTCTTAGAACTGACCAGGAACTAAAAGATAAGATCTTTAGTATCCTCGGAGGGCTTCAGATTCCTCGGCGAGGAAAGAGTATAGTGATGATGACCTCCTAGATCTCGCTATGCTTCGGATAGCTCAACTTCAGTAATGAATGCATCTCGGGGGACCTTTTGTTCTGAATCAGTCTTGTCAGGTGTTATCTCTAAAGATAGCCAAGAGTTTTTCTTTGACACGATTGAAGAAAATCTATGGCGAAGAATTAAGGAAGAAATACCTAAGCGAGCTCAAAAGCTCATCATCCACCCATGGGGCGGTAAGACTACGGTGGAACCCTGACATGAAACTGCCCACAGGTAAATTCAAATCGAGGTAAGACCAAGAGTCCCAAACCAGCATCACAGGTTACAAGCGGAGGTAACAAGCCTCAGCAAATCAAAGACATCAAAGGCAGGACTTAGTTCTCTAGAACTAGAATCTTTTACTTGATGAAGGTGGTCGAGGCGCTGATGAATTAATCACATGGACCATCGACCTCCAAAGGAGTAGGTGAAGAGTCGGAGAGAAGAGAATGACAATGAAGATACCATGAGTCTAGAAGCCTCGGGACTTAAGGTCATCTCTAGGGTAAAACCTCTATCTACCACATCCACTGCTCGGCTCTACGTCGATAAAGTGTTATCTGAATAATATTGCATTATTTGATCTGGAAGCGATCAATTGTATAGCGAAGGTCTTATCCCTACAGTATCTTGAGAAGAGTACTTCAAAGCGTACTCACGCCCTTTGGGGAAAAACTCAAAATCAACTATAAGCTCTCCAAAGCCCACATACTGCAACAATGGAGTGCATTACATTAACGACCGTCATTACGAGAGATATCACGGAAGAAATCATCTTAGGTACCCACTTTTGCAACACAAATCAAGCCTTACTTGACCAACCTTGGCGGTATTTACGGTATCCTGGGTAAGGAAATTATATTCCCTATCTCGATCCGTCTCAAGCGAGAGAGTAAGTTTGTCAAAGATTCTCTACTTTGAGATCGAGAATGCTTTCTAATCCAGTTGACTTTCACGAAGGATGATATTCAAGTCAAGAAAATCAGTCGACTTTGCAAACTCACGACCTTGCTAAAGAGTGAGCGGCATGCTCGAAGAAATCAAAGAGAAATGCTCAGTTTACCCGATGCCTTTTGGGAAAGAAAAGACACATGGTCGAACCCTGAGTATGTTGACAAAGCGAAGAAGGCCATTCCTACTAGAGCGGACCCGTTCTCAAATGAGCCGTGAGCTCATGGAATATTACAAGAAGGAAATCGATGATTTACTCCTGAAGAAAATCATCAGGCCATCAAAATCCCGATTAAGGAGTTGTTGCGCATTTTATGTAAACAAGAGCTCAGAGCAAGAAAGAGGGAGCACCAGGCTAGTAATCAGCGCAAGCCTCTCAACCAAGTTCTCGAGTGGATTAGGTACCCTATTCCCCAGCAAAGAGACCTCTTAAAGAGAACCTACAAAGCCAGGGATCTATAGTAAGTTTGATATGAAATCAGGGCTTACGGCGAGATCGAGATAACCGAAAAGGATAAGTACAAAAAGCGACCTTTGCGTCCGCCGAGGACGATGCGAGGTGGAATGTCATGCCGCTTTTGGGCTTAAGAACGCCAGTCCGAGATTTGAGAATATCATGAACAACATTTTTATGACTGAGCATGTTTTCAATTGTCTATATAGGCGATGTCCTCATATTCTCAAAAACCATTGATCGGCATTTCAAACATCTTAGGGCGTTTGTTCGCATTGCCAAGATTAACGGTTTGGCCGTGAGCACTAAAAAGATTAAGATTTTCCAGACCTCCATCAGATTTCTAGGTCATGACCTTTACCTAGGAACATATAAACCTATCTGTAGAGCCATTGAGTTCTCAGCAAAATTCCCAGATGAGATAACTGACAAAACTCAATTACAGAGATTCCTTGGAACTCTCAATTATGTCGCGGATTTTATCCCTAAAGTTAGACAAATCTGTGAGCCTCTTTACAAAAGGCTTAAGAAAATCCCAGTACCCTGGTCCGAAGACCAGACCAAAGCGGTTTTACATATCAAAGAAATCATCCGAAGCTTCCACCGCAGGAATACCCAACCAAGAAGCTTTTATGATCGTCGAAAGCGGATCGTCGGACATTGGTTATGGAGGTATCCTTAAACAATGAGTCGCCCTCAAACCACGGAGACAATTAGTAAGATTTACTTAGATGCGGAACTGCCCCGAAAAGAAATCTGATGCGGTAAAAAGGAAATTTTATCCATAGTACTCTGCATTACTAAATTTCAGGATGACCTAGTAAACAAAGAATTTCTTTTAAGAGTTAACTGCAAAGCAGCCAAAGATGTCTTGCAAAAAGACGTTAAGAACCTCATTTCGAAATAGATCTTTGCCAGATGGCAAGCACTTTTATCGACTTGATTTTCAAATCGAGTTCATCAAAGAGTGAAGAAAATTCTTTGCACGACTTTCCTAACTAGAGAATTTTCTGGGGGTAATAATGAGGCCCAGCCTACAGGCTCCCACCCAATGAGGCCATCGTTCGATTAAGGCCTAAGAAAGGCTAAAAAATCGCCTTCATTCGGACAAAGGTCACTAACTTGACTTTGGCGTAGCTGTGAGAATAGGTACACAGTTTGGGAGTACTCCTAAAAGCCTGAGAGAAAAAGCCTGCAGCGCACCATGGCGATACACATCAAGGTCGGACCAAGGAAAGCTATGAGATGAAGCCACCAGGACTCATACTCATAAGCGGTAAAACCAAGTACTCATATAAAGGAGGCAATCCAGGCATGACTAATGCTGCCCAACCTCAAGTGGGATTTCATAGTACACCAAGCATTACCAATAATGGCCTTGGACAAGCGGTATGAAAATTTTAAAGTCACGGGACCTTTTAAAGCCTTGCTTCACAAATTACGGTATGTGGATTCTCAGATCCTCTCAAAACTAGGCATTTTTATGAGTTCATCTTAGTCGACCTGAGATTCGATAGAGGCGGAACCACGGTTACTATAAAAATAACCCGAGAACATTGAATTTTCAAAATTCACGATAAAAAAAGATTTTAAGTCCTTTCGGATGGTATGTAGATCATCTGCACACACCAATTCCATTTTCAAAAGCTTTTAAGCCAGCAACCTATAATTGGTACGATTATAAGGATGCATAGTTTAATTTTTTATATGTCAGACCAAACACTCATACATGGTTCATCAAGTATGCGGAAAGTTTAAAGGAAAAAACCATTCCCCGATGGTTCTATGAGTGGTGGAATATTTTTGGAGGAACGCTAGAAATAGTACCTCCCAGTTTTGCTCAAAGTTATCCCAGTTTCCTGGAAGAGCAGCAAATCAGCACTCTTCCAACCCATATTAAAGATTGCAATTTTTTTATTAACAAGCGAGTCTCTTATATTATTAGCTGGTCATTTGACATCCATGAGATGAACAGGAATAAATATCTTAGTCGATTAATCCGAATTAAAGGTTGGAGTCCCAAAGCAAGAGTAGAGGCTAAAAAGAAAAGCCCTACCAGCCGGGATCCACCTGCTTCAGCGAAGCGGAAGAAGGCTCTTAGAAGCCTTGTCCAAATTAGAAGATGATGAAGAAGCCTTGGAGCTCTTAGACACTGCTTCGATTAAGTGAACCATATAATGGAGATATGCTTGCCCCTAGAGGAATAGCACAATCTTATTATTTGGAAAAACCATAAAAGAAGAATAACGACAAAAGTCGTAAATAGGTGGCACAAAAGCCAAAAGAAACTATTGACAAAGTCAAAAACAAAGCGGCTGACACAAAGTACGCCATAAGAAAAGCAAAAGCAAAAGCAAGGTATCTCAAACAGTAGATGACCCTTCGCAAAAAGTAACAGACGGATGACCTTTCAGAAAAGCAAGAGTCATTCAATTATAGCTAGTCATTTAAAGTTGTAACTTTATTTCTGAGGCCTATTTAAGGTTCTCAAGTTGTATCCTTAGAGGCATCACCCGAAATTCCTTAACAGAAATTTCTCTCTGCCTCCTCTATCATATGTATGTTTTCCTTTTTGTTCTCCATGTTTGAATAAAAGTTTGTAAGTATTTCTGCAAACATAATAAGAAGAAGGTAAACATGAGGAACGAAAAGGAAAACATACATATGATAGAGGAGGCAGAGAGAAATTTCTGTTAAGGAATTTCAGGTGAGCCCTCTAAGGATACAACTTGAGAACCTTAAATAGGCCTCAGGGTAATAAAGCTATAACTTTAACTTTTAAATGACTGGCTATTATTGAACGACTCTTCCTTTCTTGAAAGGCCATCCGTCTTTTGCTTTTGCGAAGGGTCATCTACTGTTTGAGATGCGTTGCTGCTTTTGCTTTGCGACTTTTGTGCCGCCTTCTTTTGACTTTGTCAATAATTTCTTTTGGCTTTTGTGCCACCTGTTTATGACTTTTGTCGTTATTCTTCTTTTATGATTTTTCCAAATAATAAGATTGTGCTATTCCTCTAGGGGCAAGTATATCTCCATTATATGGTTCACCAGAACTGGAAGTAGTGTCTAAGAGCTCTAAGGCTTCTTCATCATCTTCTAATTTGGACAAGGATTCTAAGAGCCTTCTTCTGGTTTCTTCTTTTGAAGCAGAGGTAGATCCCGAAGTGGTAGGGCTTTTCTTTTTAGCCTCTACTCTTGCTTTGGGGCTCCATCCTTTAATTCGGATTAATCGACTGAGATACTTAATCCTGTTCATCTCATGGATGCCAAAGGACCAGCTAATAATATATGAGACTCGCTTGTTAATAAAAAATTTGCAATCTTTAATATGGGTAGGAAGAGTGCTGATTTGCTGCTCTTCCAGGAAACTGGGATAACTTTGTGCAAAGCTGGGAGGTACTATTTCTAGTGTTCCTCCAAAAATGTTCCACCACTCGTAGAACCAGCGGGGAATGGTTTTTTCTTTTAAACATTCCGCATACTTGATGAACCATGTATGGGTGTTTGGTCTGACATATAAAAAATTAAACCATGCATCCTTATAATCGTACCAATTATAGGTAGCTGGCTTAAAAGCTTTAGAAAATGGAATCGGGGTGTGCAGATGATCTGCATACCATCCGAAAGGACTCAAAATCTTTTTTACTGTGAATTTTGAAAATTCAATGTTCTCTGGGTTATTTTTATAGTAGTTGTGTTCCACCTCTATCGAGTCTCTGTCGACTAGGATGAATTCGTAAAAACTCCTGGTTTTGAGAGGATCCTGAGAATCCACATACTGGTAATTTGTGAAGCAGGGCTTTAGGAGGTCCTGCACTTTAAAATTTTCATACTGTTTGTCCAAGGCCATTATTGGTAATGCTTGGTGTATTATGAAATCCCACTTCGGAGGTTGGGCACTGTTAGCTGTCTGGACTGCCTCCTTTTTATAGGAGTACTTGGTTTTACTGCTTGTGAGTATGAATCTGGTGGCTTCATCTCATAGCTTTCCTTGGTCTGGACCTTTGAAGTAGACGCCTTGAAGGGTGCGGCTGTAGGCTTTTCTGCCTGTGCTTTAGGGAGTACTCCCAAAACTGTGTACCTATTTTCATAGGCGGCTGCCAGAGCTGTGTTAGTAACCTTGTCTGGAATGAAGGGATTTTTTAGCCTTTCTTCAGGCCTTAACTGGAATGGTGGCCTCATTGGGCGGGAGCCTGGTAAGCTGGGCCTCATTGTTACCCTGCAAAAATTCTCTAGTTAGAAAGTCAGGTAAAGAATTTTCTTCACCTTTGATGTACTCGATTTGAAAATCGAAGCTGGATAAAAGTGTTTGCCATCTGACAAAGATCTGTTTTAAAATGAGGTTCTTAACGTCTTTTTGCAAGACATCTTTGGCTGCTTTGCAGTCGACCCTTAAAAGAAATTCTTTGTTTACTAAGTCATCCTGGAATTTAGTAATGCAAAGTACTATGGATAAAATTTCTTTTTTCACTGTACTGTAATTCTTTTGGGCAGAGTTCCAGACTCCGAAAGTAAACCTTACTAATTGTTCTGTGGTTTGGGGGTTGATTCTTTGTTTAAGGATACCACCATAACCAATGTCTGATGCGTCTGTTTCGACGATCATAAAAGCTTCGGGGTTGGGTATTCCTAAGCAATGAAGCTTCTGGACGATTTCTTTGATATGGAGAACTGCTTTGGTCTGGTCTTCAGACCAGGGAACTGGGACCTTTTTAAGCCTTTTGTAGAGAGGCTCACAGATTTGTCTAACTTTGGGGATAAAATCCGCGAAGTAATTGAGACTTCCTAGGAATCTCTGTAACCGAGTGTTGTTAGTTATTTCGTCTGGGAATTTAGCCGAGAACTCAATGGCTCTACAGATAGGTTTATACGTTCCTAGGTAAAGGTCATGACCTCGAAACCTGATGGAGGTCTGGAAAATCTTAATCTTTTTAGTGCTTACGGCTAAACCGTTAATCTTGGCAATGCGAACAAATGCCTTGAGGTGTTTGAAATGCTGGTCAATGGTCTCTGAGAATATGAGGACATCGTCTATATAGACAATTGAAAACATGCTTAGGCTGTTAAAAATGTTGTTCATGATATTCTGAAATTCGAACGGAGCGTTCTTAAGCCCAAAAGGCATGAAATTCCATTCGAACTGTCCGAAGGGGACGTTAAAGGCTGTTTTGTACTTATCCTTTTCGTCTATCTGGATCTACCAGAAGCCTGATTTCATATCAAACTTACTATAGATCCTGACTTTGTAGGTTCTCTTCAGGAGGTCTTTCTTGTTGGGAATAGGGTACCTAATCCACTTGAGAACTTGGTTGAGAGGCTTGTAGTTGATTACTAGCCTGGGGGCTCCTCTCTCTTGCTCGGAGCTTTTGTTTACATAAAATGCAGAACAACTCCACTGGGATTTCGATGGCCTGATGATTTTCTTCTGGAGTAAATCATCTATTTCCTTTTTGCAATATTCCATGAGCTCATGGCTCATTTGAATGGGTCTGGCTCTAGTAGGAATGGCCTCTTCGTTGAAGTTGTCGACATATGGTAGGTGGACCATGTGTCTTTTTCTTTCCCAAAAGGCATTGGGTATATCTGAGCAGATTTCTCTCTTGATATCTTCGAGCATGCCTTCTACTCTTTTAGCAAGGTCAGGAGTTTGCAAAGCCGACTCGATTTTCTTGACTTGAATATCATCCCTCAGAAAGTTAATCTGATTAGAAAGCATTCTGATCTTGAAAGTAGAAAAATCTTTGACAAATTTACTCTCTTGTTTGGAGATGGGATTGAGGTAGGGGAATATAATTTCCTTACCCAGGGATACTGTGTAAATACCGTCAAGGTTGGCTGTGTAAGGCTTGATTTGTGTTGCAAAGGGGGTACCTAAAATGATTTCTTCTGTGATATCTCTGGTAATGACGAAGTCGTTAATGTAACAGACTCCATTGTTGCAAATGTGGGCTTTGGAGAGGTTATAGTTGATTTTGAGTTTTTCCCCTGTGGCAGAGTACAATTTTGAAGTACTCTTTTCAAGATATTTGGTAGGGATAAGACCTTCTGCTATACAATTCTAGTCTGCTCCGGTATCAAATAATGCAATCTTATTTAGAATAACACTTTTATTGACGTAGAGCCTGATGGGGATGTGGTAGGATAGAGGTTTTACCCTAGAGATGACCTTAAGTCCTGAGGCTTCTAGACTCATGGTGTCTTCATTGTCATTCTCTTCTTCTGACTCTTCAGCTACTCCTTTGGAGGTCGAGGGTCCATAGATTAATTTATTGGCATCTCTGACCACCTTACTGGCAAAGGATTCTAGTTCTAGGGAACTAAGTCTGTCTTTGATGTCTTTGATTTCTGTTTTGAGACATGCCACCTTAGTTTGTAAATCTGTGACAGTGGTTTGGGACTCTTTGGTCTTACCTGATTTGAACTTACCTAGGGCAAGCTTCATGTTGAAGGGTTCCACCGTAGTCTTACTGTCCTTGTGGTTGATGATGAGCTTTTTGAGCTCAGCTAGGTATTGTTTCCTTAGTTCTTCGTCATCGATTTTCTCAATCATGTCAAAGAAGAACTCTTGGCTATCTTTAGAGATAACACTGACAGTACCTGATTCACAGGAGAAAAAGGTCCCTGAGCAGATGCATTCACTACTTGAGTTAGAGCTATCCGAGTTATAGTCGAGATCTAGAAGGTCATCATTACTATACTCTTCTGAAGCTGAGGAATCACTGGGGGCTTCTCCGAGGATACTAAAGAGCTTGTCTTTTAGTTCCGGGTTGAGTTCTAAGAGATTTATCTTATCCTTCTTTTTTCCCGGTACCTTGCAGGAGTTGGCTAGGTGACCTGCCTTGCCGCAATTCCAACATTTGGAAACTTCTTTCGAGGTTGAAGCTTCCTTATGTTTAGGAGTTCTCTTAGACTTGTAAGGTTTCTTAGAAGGGTTTCTGAAGTTTCTTTTAGTAGTGGTACTGGATTTCTTTACCGCTTTGTGCTTCTTGTCTGTGGCTCTAGAAGGGGCGGTCACTTTAGTGTAACCAAAGTCTTGGCAGAAACTTCCAAGTTCTGTAGTACCTAGTCTACCTTCCTTCTTAAGCTGATGCCTAAGTTTCAGGTCTGTGCAGAGCTCAAGGCCTGTGAGGTTTATGAGGCTGACAATGTCTCCATAGGTTAGGTTACCGTAGGGAATGTTTCCATCAAACTTGTTTCTTATGGTGGTTCTAACCTTTTCTGCAAAGAGGGGGGGTAGACCACTGATAAATTTCTCTTTCTAATAGTCATGGTTGCAGTCTTCTCTGATCATGACTTTGTTCAGGAATATGTCTTTATACCACCTAAAGTCGTGAAGTTTAGGACAGGTTAGGTTGCTAAGAATCTCTATGCTTTTTTCCTGGAAAATCTTAGGTTCTCCTATGAAATGCTTGGCTATGCTATATATGAGGGTAGTAGTGGCATCCTGTACTATTTTCTCTTCTACGGCGCCGTCCGGCTTAGTCTCATGGTGGTAGGAGTGGGAATTCTGGATATTCTGCCTCTGTTCTTCGGTAAGATAGTTATCCCACCAATTCTTTAGCATACCCGTAAAACCTGCTATTATCATACAGGCAGCTTGCTTATCTTCCGTCTTCCTAATTTTAAGAGCGGTTATGGCTATGCCCATTTCATGGAGCCTATTGTAGATTTGGCCTTCTGCCAGGCCATCTATATTCCACTCAACAATTTCAGATCCTGAGTGAGAGGAATGGGTCATGAAGTGATCTTCCTCAAATAGCATATCAGGGAATGACGCCCTAGGATAGAAATTCTTGACATTTACCTGTCTCGCTAATCTGTTGAGATCAGCTCCTTGTCTGGTAATGGTTTTTACGGCAGACTTGCTACTGGTAGGGTCCTGAAGTCTCGCTTCAATTCTTTCTAGAATACTGTCCTCTTGTTCTATTGTTTTGGACAGGCTGGGGTAGTTGCTAGCCTTGAACTCAGGGGTTCTGAACAACAGGTTAGAGACCCTATTTTCTTTGGAAGAACTGGGCTTAGAGATGGCTCTATTACTGGTAATCTGAGTTGATACTGTATGCAACAGCTGGTTGGTATAGTTGTTCTGTTGGATGAGTTTGTTCATATCACCGTTAGTGGGGGTGACCTGTGGGATTTGGGATATCTCTTTTGAAGGGGGTAGCTTCAATAACTTCTCCTTCGACTGGGATGCTAATTTTCTCTAGGGGGGAATAATTGCATCAATAGTCCTAGAACTGGTATACCATTTGCTAACTATGGTTCCTAAGGAGTCAGGCCTATCACCTAGTTGGCCAGAGACTTGAAACCATCTAAAGAACTCTATGTTGCAATGAAGCATTTTCATGTCGGAGATCCAAGCTTTTCTGAAAGCTAGTCTTTCCTCTTCAGGGTATGTTTCGACATACCAATTTCTCTTAATGGCATTCTCAGGGTCTTCCCATTTCTTCTTAAGGAGTTCTGAGTTAATCTTAAAACTACTATCTCCTTTGATCATTCCTAGTGATCCTCTAAGGTCACTGGGGGTAGGGCTACCTGGGTTGACTACTGGGTTGTAGTGGACTTTGGGAATGGGTGTAGAGAAGTCTACTCCTCTGATTTTGTGTTCTAATTCTTTGATTAGAGCTTCTTCGTCGTAATCCTCCTCCCGGGTTTTTGAGGAAGATGCTCTATGTATAGAGAATCTTTCGGAAGAACTTCCTGAATTGGATCTAAGGAATTTTAAATCTACTGATCCATTCTAGTGTTGAACTATTTCTTGAATTTTAGACTTTTCAGGTTCAACCTTCTGGGGAGTAATAGTGTCAAAGCGCCATTCGTCTTTGGTGAGAGTCTCGTCCCAGCGAAGCATTCTGGGGACGAAGACGTTGTTATGCTCTTGGTTAGCTTCCATGAGCATTGTAACGCCCTTATTAATCATCAGCTTAGCCTTGGGGGCTAGGGTGGTTTTCATTAGCCTGTAATAAACTCTGTAAATTACGGCGATTTCTTTGGTGTTCACCTTGTTGTTCATATTCTTGGTTTTGATGTTTAAGGTTAGGGTATCTAGGATATTCTCATCCTGAATATCAACCGAGAAATTTGGGTAACAGTTATAATAAACTGGACCTCTGGCAAGGTTACTTTGTAAAACTCCCAAGAGTGAATCTTCGAAGTTTAACATTCTGGCATCTCGTAGGAGAAGACAGATGGGGGTATCTAACCCTAGGCGATACAGGGGTTTAACTGCAACCTGGACCAGACCAATGTGAAGAAAGTTAAAGTCTTTTCTATAATTGATGATATCTCTGGAAGACAGCAGCTTAATAATTTCCTTGGAATTATTTATAGCTATTGTAGATTCGCAAGTTTTAATATTGTAATTTTTTACAAAATCAAACTTACCAGTTTTATAGATAGTCTTGAAAGGTTGCTTGGGTATGTCCCAGTTCTGTAGATCTCTTTCTACCTTCGCTATCTTAATAGTCGAGGAGGAGAGATTCTCGCTGTTCATGATGCTGTGACGTTCAGAGCTATTCATGGTCAGTACTGGGAGGAGTATCGACTTAACAGCCAATTGTAATTCTCTATCAGGGAGACTTGGGCTGCTATAAGCTGGTGTATTTGGGTTAGCATATCCTTGATGCGGATAATCTCTTCACGAATAACTTCATTCGCAGCTACGGGTTGGTTTCTGGAAACCTCCTCAAGGGGGGCTATCTCTTGATAATACTTAAGTCGGAACTTATAATCACTAAGCTGTTCTAGGAGTTTAGCCTTGTCTCTAAGGCAACCAGCTTTAATACGATTAGCCCACCTAATCTTTTCGAATGAGTGATGTCTAAACATGATGGATGTAGGTAGAGAGTAGCAAGTGTTGTTTACTAGAGAGAAGGACCGCCGTCTTATGTGAGCGAGGGCACTATCGGTTAGTGACTGCTAATTGTCAAGGGATTGTTACAAGTTCGTCTGTGTCTCTATGATTGCTCTCAGTTCTTAGTAGCCTAGATCCTCTAGTGTATAGTAGTAACCTAGTCAATTCTTTTGCAAGTATCTTAGCGACTGGACCACCCAACAAGATATCTTTGCTCCACCTGAGCTATATCAACCGTATCATGGGCTCAACCAACATCTGATCCGGGAATGATTCGGATACCTCACCTTGACAAAAGAAGACAACTGTGTGCTATACAGATAAAGAATCTAAAAACATAAAACTGACAATAATAACGAGGCATAGATGAAATACAAACAATCAAAGAGAACCAGCAGTTATAACCACTAGACTCTCATGCTCAAGACAGCAGTATAAGCTTTTACCTACTCTGTACAGACTATGAGACATTTAATGTCAGTTATCTTTAGAGGCTTTGTAGACATAGGTTCAGTATGTTAGTGGCCTTACCGGCCCTCTTCTTATGTTGTGTTAAGTTTGCCAGTGTAAGGGTTTATAGAGGCCTCCTTGGCCCATAGTAGCTTTTAGTAAGAACAGGTTTGGCCATGTCAGCCTAAGATTGAGGTTTCTTTTATAGTATGGCCTCGAAGGCCTAGTGTGCCTTCGAGGCTCAGACTGAGAGTTAAATTTGGTATGCTCGGGCCTAGCCAGTTATAATATTCCAACCACACACCCCAGATTGGTGTGTGACAAAGTGGTATCAGAGTAGTTCAGTCCTAGGGAGTCTACAAAGCCGTGTCTAGTAGAGTCTTGTTTATGAAATTGTGCACCACATTTATAAATAGAAGGCTAGAGGACATTTACGATTGGTTATCCTTCTTTCTGATCCAGATCATGCTGTATAGAGCTGAGTCATAAAGAGTCAATGTGGAACTCCTATTCGATAAAGTATTAGAAAGAGATGTTTGGAGACCGAAAGATTATAACTAACCAGAGAGCCAATACACCAGCAGGTTAGAATATTAGTATAAAGAATTCAGGATAATGTTGGGTCGTGCGAATAAGATAGTAAAAGTAGTAGTTCTATTAAATGAAAGGAGTAAGGCAAATAGAGTACGAGGTATCTAGTTACTGAAGAGTCATAAGATAATAGCGGATTTTAGAAGAGACGAGAATACGATCAGCGTAGCTGGTGTGCGATGAGTTAGAGATTAAGGGAACATAAAGGACAGGATCATGAAAGTGATGGTCAGATTCCAAACTTCAGTAAGAGGCTTTGCGTTGAGGGCAAAGATACGGCCCCACTTATAAATAATAAGTGGAATTAGAATAAATTACCTAGGCTTCAATCAGAAAGGGATTAAGAATTTATCTAGAAGTATTAGTCTTCTATGAGTAATGACCATAAGTAAGAGACCTTGGTGTGAGAAAATTGCAAGTATGAGGTAGATAGGCAAGTTAAGCCCAACATTCGAGGACGAATGTTCCTAACGGGGAAAGAATGCTACACCCCGGAGTTTGGTATGCGATTAATAGCACAGTTAGACGACTTGAGATGATGATTCGAGATCCTTTTTAGGGTCCTTTACAGCTTATATAGATGTTATGAAGTTGTACAAAAGGTTGGAGGTCATTGGAATTGAAGGAACCATCCCTTGACGAAGTAAGAGTAATATGCTAAGAATTTCGCATCATGGATGGAATCTGCCTTGCAAATAGGGCCACATATCAGAAGCCAAAAGTTGAAGAATTTTTAGGATAATGATGCGGTCGCATATGGGCCCGCATATGGCCATATGGGATGCATAAGAGGCCATATGTCTCAGTCGGTGGCCGACTTTCTTTGCCTATTTAAGTGGTGGAGGCCTCATTTTAATTCATTTTTGAACAAATGAAGTCCCCAAACCCTTATAAGATCCTCCTAGATATTCTTCAAAATTCAAGAACATATATCAGGTATTTTAGCAAGATTTAACCCCAAAGGATTATGCAAGTTAAGAAAGAAGAGTTCTATGATGTTGATGAGGGTTGTTGTGAGCTTAGTGAAGTGGGTGGGTGTTTAAGGTTCCTCAGGCTCTTTAAGGTAAGATTAATCCATCCTTTCTCGTACTTAAGTTAATCTTTGTGTTGGTTGAGTAATAGGAGTGAAAAGCTACAAGTTAGATGCTAGTTGCTTTAAGAATTTTTATCTTGTTAGGGCTGTTTTGAGCCATGTATAAGGCATGTTGTGGCTGAAAATTGTGATGAATAGTTTGAAGATGTAGTTGCTTATATTGTTGTTGTTTTTATGGTTGTTGGTCTTGATATGTAGGAGGTAAGAATTCAGGGGAGATATTGATCGATTAGCCGTAGAACGGGCTTGTCGCACTATAGCTAGTGGTATGTCCCTTTTTGTTAACATATGTATGGTTTGTTGTTGTATATGGATGGTGAGGAGACAGATTGCATGATCATCATCGAAGGTCCCTTTATAAGGTATGTAAGGGCTATCTTTTTTTCTTTCTGGCATGATTCTGTAAGCCCATCCCCTTTTATGAGAAGCTGAAGGGGCTAGTTCGCCCCTAAGTTTCTTAGTGACGGATTGAGACCGTCTAAGAGATAAGGAATCGACTTGAGTAGAGTTCCCGTGTAAGTCCTAAGAAGCAGAGTTAGTAGCGCTTCTAAGACATTCGTAATCTATCTACATATAAGCTAAGATTTCCGAATAGAAAGAGATCTAAATAGACGAGTTAATAAACTAGTATCAGAGCATAAGTAAAGAGAAGACGAGTTTCTAATAGCCTATCAGGATGAGTAGACACCCATATCCAAGAAGGACTAAGAGACTACCTAAAGCTAAGAGAAGTAGAGTACGATGAAATGAGTCACTTAGAATAATACAGAACACGAGTTTCACGAGTCACTGCGCAAACTTAAGTAGAGATACATAAACTATAAATATAGGTTAAGTAATATGATGAGATAAGTTGGGCAGGACTAGAGATAGTTCAAGTCCCCCAAAAGGTAATTAAAGGAGATCAAGAATTAGCATGTACGAACCACGAATTACAAAAAGAACTAGATGAGCTATGAGTTATCTACGGAACTACTTAGTTACAAATTGTTTGCTTGTTGTGTATGTATGCATTCCCTTTAGGGCTATGATATTTCCTTTGGGGCTATTGACACCGCCTTTGGGGCTATGATACAGATTTCCCTCGAGGCTATAATATAGATATACACATTGCCTTTGGGGCTATACATATACATATTTCCATCATGGATATATAGACGCGCGCTTGCCTTCGGTGCCATACAAACATAGATTTCCTCCGCGGCCATTCAGATATACTTGTCTTCAGGGCTAAGTATTTACACACTAGATTCATTATGAGGCCAGAATATTGTGTTTAGTTTTTATGATAGATAATAACGTAGTAAAGATCAGAAATCAGAGATAGTAAGGGTAGTACATAGAGCTGAGACATAATAGATTGTATAGATAAACAGAGGGGCCAAGAAGTCTATGCGACAACGACCAGGTAAGTTGACCGAGAGGTTCTTGTCAGTCCAGTCCCGTCCCTTACTTTCAGAAGAGACTTCTAGCGTATTTACTCATGTTCTTCAACTTTATAGTTTATATATATTCAGATTATTTTCTGCCTTACATACTTTGTACATTTCTTTGTACTGATATGTCATTGTTGGTGCGCTGCATTTCATGCCTGCAAATATATGTAATTAGTCTGACAAGTTCATCCAGTGGAGCAGATTGGGATTCAACGAAGGATTGGTAAGACTCCATCTCTTCTGGAGTGCATCCGAGTTTAGAGATCAGGTAGTAGATATTCTGTATAGACTACGGGTAGGCCGGGGCCCTATCCCGACCACGTTTGATGTTAGTTATCTTTAGAGGCTTTGTAGACATAAGTTTGGTATATTTAGTATGTCGGTGGCCTTATCAGCCTTTATTATATGTTTTATTAAGTTTTCTAGTATAAGTGTTTACAGAGGCCTCCTTCGCCCACGGTAGCTTTTAGTAAGAACAGGTTCGTCCTTGTCGGCCTACGATTGAGGTTGCGTTTACAGTATGGCCTCAAAGGCCTTGTTTTCCTCTGAGACATAGACTGAGATTCAGGTTCGATACTCGAGCCTAGCCAGGCACCGAGTACCATCCACACTCTCTAGGTTGGGGGGTGACAATAATATATGCCACTAATATCGAAGCTTAGATGATTGCAATCACTGATGCTTTCAGATATTGGAAGGGAAGGGGTCTAAATAATATAATAATCCAAACTGACTCCCAGATAGTGTAGAAGATTTTGTTTGAAGGTTGGAAGCCACATTGGAATATTGTTATTTTGGTGGATGAAGCAGGGCACCTTGTAAGCAACATGGAGGTTATTTTTCCACATATTTTAAGAGAAGGAAATAAGCTTGCTGATGGTTTGACAATTCAAGCATCAGATAAGGGATCTTTTCAATGTCATACTTTCCAGGATTTGGAATTTTACATGAGAAGATTTTTAAACAGTGATAAATGCCAAATTCCCTATCTAAGAATCAGAGTTCAACATTGAGGCTAAGCAAGAAGGAAGTTTTCTTAATATATACTCACAAAGGGCACACAATAATCATAACAGATACACTTATTTGTACACAATAACATGTTACAACGTATGATGCTAGTTCAATCAAGCAGATATGTGGTAAACATGTTGGGCATAAAGGTGAAAAGGATGCAATTCACTACATGGGAAGTACAAATACAACATCAGCCAACATATCAAATGCAAATCGATTACAAAGATACAAATATTTGGAAGAGAAGTTACCTGAATGTCAAAAGGACCTTACAAAGTGGCTTCATTACTGAGCTGAGCTACAAAGGAAGGCGAAGAACCAAACTCAAAGCATTTGACATCAACAAGGGCGGATCCAGTACATGCAAGTCAAAAAACAATAGTTAACAACTAGATTTGCAATAGACAAAATAGAGTTGAGCAAACACAATAACATCCATACATCACCTGAAGGGTGGATGCAGAAATATGGAAATATAGGTTGTATTATGTGGTGCAAATTAGAATCCACTATCGTGATGGTAGTTGAAGCACCAATTTCGACCATTCACAATTCTTGCTCCACCGGCGATGAAGGTTCTCGTGAGAGATGAACAATGAAGCGAGAGAATACCGAATATCTAGAGAAACAAAATGAGACGCTGACAAGAGATATTTATTTCCTTTTCTGTTGGTTGCTTTTTATTTTATTTTTATTTTTATTTAGACCGGGTTTGATTTGAGCCTGGTTTTGCTGGATTGCTTTTTCATTGATTTAACAAAAAGCCCAGTTGGGTGTCATTTAATTAAAAAAACATTGACACATAGTAGTGTAATTAAGACATAGAAGGAGGATGAGATGGTGGGCCTAGCCTAGATATACAAGATTAACGGGTAGGGAGAACTTTAGTGATAAGTGAAATGTGATAGGCCCATGGAGTATATTCGATATACTCTTGTGTACACTAAATATACACAATACATAATCTGTATATTTCTATGTATATCACTTATATATTCGAACGAAAGGCAACTACAAAAGAAATTAAGACAGTAGGGTGCACAAGTATATACACACAGATCACATCAAGCAGATACTCCCTATTTTATCACTCCACAGTTCCAATCATGTTCTATTCAAACAGGTCAGTTAAGAGAATGTCACGCCCCAAGCCCGACCCTAGACGTAACAGGCATCAGAAGCTATGAACAACACTGAACGCACCTTATGAATTAATAATATCAATTCCCTGCTTAGACTTTCATTAGTAACATCAATAAGGATATAAATAACTAAGTAAAGATCATGGTCACAATTTATGCAATATAATCAGCGAGAGTCTATAATAAAAGAGTTGTAAAAAAACATAGCAACGCCCATGAGAGTCGAACGATGAGTTCAACAAATACCTACAAAACAACATCTATCTATGGAGCCTATAAGATGATAAAATGATATAGTCTAACTTCAGGACGCATCCCGAAAACTAATAATAATTAAATAATAATAGAATAGTGCTCCACAAACAAGCATGTGGGCTCACTGAATAGTCTCTAAAGCAACAAGTTCTCCTAAGTCATAGGCATATCACGAACCTGATCTGCATTGTTACCTGACACACAATAAAAAACAACAATGGTATTCCTGAGTACTGGGTAATTAGTGTGTGTCTCTAGGTAATAAATAATGTACATTAATATATTATTAGGAAGTAAAACAATGTAAGTAAAGTAATTCGAAATCCAGTGATAAAATTGTTCACCAAACATAGAGAAACCATTAAGATAGAATTAAATCACTTTCAATCCATTATGCCGATTCTCAAGATTAAGTCTTCCATTTATTTACTTAAGATCAACATCAAGTCATTCAGGAACAACCACAATTATGCCAATATAGGCCAAGTCAATAAAATGAAGGGATGACCATTAAGGTTCCCTAAAATCGCATAGAAACAACACATCAGTGTTGTGATGTAAAACAACCGTGAGCTCAAAGTTCTAATTTGATCCTCAAAGTGATAAGCTCGGAGATCCAAAGATGGTTAATCATCCGATGATAATATGCTTAAAATGGCATGAAATATGGAGTGGGATTGAAGATTGGACTTGAAGATGGGAGAAGATGTCATATTTTATTCGGCCTTATTGTTGGTCTTGGCCGACACCGTCTTGTTTCTTTTTACATTGTCTTTAATTCTTAACTTAGCTTTTAGTTCATATTAGGACATCATTAATAAGCCATGTAGTAGGAAGGGATGACTAGGCCATGTAATAAGGTGACTAGGCCGAAAAGGCTTCCAAGAAGGTGACTAGGCTGAGGGTAAGTGGACAAGGTGGCAAAGACAAGAATGATCTAGAAGATGAGGTTTCCAAGAAGACAATTCATGTATTTGGCTATATGGAAGACACCAAGAATATGAAGTGGTGGTGGAAATGCTCTTCCATCTACATTCGGCCAAGGACATACAAAGAATGGAAGCTTCCAAATATATTCCAAGAAGATGAGATTTATGAGGAGCCAAGACCAACCTTTGTCCCCAAGTAAATCCAAGACCTTTCCCATTTATCCCCATAGGCCGAGAACACCCTTGGTCATCAAGAAAACCCGAACCCTTCCCCATTTGTCCCCACTTGGCTGAAAGGTTTAAGGTAGTTTGTGTCCTTTAATTTGTCTTTTAGAAAGGTCTATGTACTATTATAAATAGGACAATTAGGACGTTGTAAAAATTAGAGTTGATGAATAGAAAAAACTTGAGTTTTACTGAAATGCTAAAGTATTCAACTTGTGTGTTGTCTACCTTAGTTGGTCCTTGTGTGGTCCTTCGGTTCTTGTGTGAACCAATCCCTTAGTGTAAGTTGAAGATAGGACTTGTGTGACCTAGTTAAACCCATGATAAGGTCCCTTCGGCGTATGTCTTGGTTAGAACTTCTGTGATCTAATCAAACCCAAACTTAAGGAACCCCCTTGGTGCGAGTGGACGTTGGAACTTGAGTGATCCAACAAAACCAAAGCCTAGGGTCTATCATAAGGTTACTGGCCACCCTCACTTGGTTAGTACTCGAGATTGTACTTAGAAACATCGGTCTAGTCCTTGTTCAATTGGCCAAACTCTACTTGGTTTCGACTCGAGCATTAAAACCCTCGTGTCATTATCCTTGTTATATCAACCGTCCAATACTTGGATTGTACTCGGGATTGCATCTTGCAAATCGTATTCATTCCTTGTGTCAACCACCTTATATTTTCCACCACCACATCCCGAAATACTTTACAAACACCCTCACTAAAATCCATCAACCGAAACCATCCATAACTTCCCGTACAAACCCGACAACCACAAACAGTCCACAAGACAACCCTTACCGAGAACCTCACTGTTTCAGTAAACTTCCGATATCCTCCAGCACTAAACTATCAAAGCCCGATCACGAGAACAACCCTAAATGTGTCTACAATAACCCCATAAAACGCCTAAACCCAACTCGCACTAGAACCACCCGAAATAGCCACCAAACACCACACTGCTGGAAGAAACACCCCACCCGAAAACCCCAGTTTGAGTCCCATTATTGGGTCGACCCGGTTATGACCAAACTCCGACCCACCTACCCACTTACACCGCTCCTTACATACATTAGGTTTACTCCATCGATGGATATCATTCCTTCTGAATAGCTAAGAAAAACCACATCGGGCTTATGAACCCTCGATGACCACTCTTCCTCCCGAATAGCTAGGCAAACCCAACAAAGGCTATTGCCTTTGGTCGACACTCTTCCTCCCGAATGGCTTGGCAAACCACTCTAGGATCCATAGTAACTATCCTTCCTCCAGGGTAGCTAGGACAAACACAGATAATAGAATCATGGAAAAATAGCCAAAGCACAATCAGATAATTGAAGCCGAACCACTTTATTATGAATTTTGTTCATCATTCAATTATTAGGACTACATCTAATCATTTATGGGTTTAGAAACCAAAGTCATTAAATATGTGTCAAGTTCAACAAACCCGTTCATAAAGTGAAACACATGAAATATCCAAGCTTCCTAAAACCAAGTTCAATGCGTCCCTTATGGGGGTAAATCACGTTCAAAGTTTATAGCTTTATACAAAAGTTTCAATAACCCTTTGATAGGAGAAATCATGAATACCTATATAGATTATAATACACGTAAGGCTCTATGAGGGCCTGTCCCTCACGCACATGAAACCTTTCTCAAAAACCATTTTTAAAGATTGAAAAGTATGTTTGAAAAGAGACATACCTCTAATCCTGCTGCAAACCAAATGGAATATCATAGGTTCAACAATCACTCTACAACAAATTTTTATGAGAATCATTCTTTATCCAATCCTTATAACATGTTCTTGAACCTTATAAGAATCATTCGTGAATCCTAATATCGTAATATACATTATAATACCCTAATAATCTTTTATAATATTAGAAAATCAGAGGTCTTACCTTTTAGACGAAATCCTACACACCATTTCTTCGCATTGCTTGAGCTTTCAAGAATCTAGGATTTGGAAAGATAAACTAGTGTCAAACAAGATTGAATTCAGCATATACTCGTTAAAACCTCCCAACCATACTCTTCACATCATGATTTAATACATGTCTTTGGCTCACCATCCCGCTCACAAAACTTGGACTTTCATAAGGTCACCAAAATAATGAAATATCATAACTTCGAGGTTACTCTAGCAAAGTAGTCTGAAAAGAAGAACCATTTTACCTATTCCGCCATGATATCGGTGGAGTTTCACTTACTTCCAGCCTACCAACGCATATATGGAGATCTAATTAGTGTCTCATTCCTATAGTCATAACCTATTCTCGTTAGAGTATCTAATTCCCCATGTGAAGTCATACAACTAGTTCTTAAGATAAAGATCGTATTAACATTTTTCAATGCAATTAGATCGATATTAAGTCTATAAAAGCAGAGATCTCATCAATAATGTAATGAGAGCGTACCTCAACCAACATCGGGCCTCGATACTCAATCAATTCCTTTACCCTTACCTTTACCAATCATTCGTGGACACTCATGTATCTTATGGCCTTGCTTGTCACACCCGTAGCAAAATCATGTTCCTTTACAGCACGGTCCGATAAGTATCCAACCACACTGCTTGCAAGTTGGCCAGGATGGCCTCACTCATCTGCACTCTATGGACCCAGAGATACTAAGGTGTGTGAACCCTGCCTAGGCCTCACATGAGAACATTAATTGTACTCAATATGTTGTGAAGGTCCAATTAGTGGGTCATACAACTGTAACTCACCGCTATAAAATCATCCCCTGCATTCTACAACTATCTAGGCCCTCTCATCATCCTCAACGAGGTCAAATCCGGTAAGCATCACCGGTTATAACTAAACATCTCTAGGATAATTCCATGCTTGGGAAGCAACTAACTACTTCAAAACATGCATTGCTCTCTTAATATCCTAATCAGATGGCACTGGTTGTGGGACTGTAAGGTGGGAGCTTCCCGCAGCTTCTCTGGTATCACTGGAGTCGAAGATACTTGTAAATGTGACTCACTTGTGTCCTCTAACAGATCAGACTCAATAGAGGGCGTCCTACTGGCACATCCCATAATTAATCCTAAGTCTCTCTACTAGTCATAATTTTGCTGGATGAAAATGTTCCTGTATTTACAATCACAATAAGAGTTATGGATAAGACTCTTACAACTAATCTCTATGGAAACATTGTAGATCAAGAAGAAAGGTAACCATCCTAAATGACTTGTAGCCTCTACTTTATAAATGTGGTGCACAACACACCCATAAAAAAGACTCTACTAGACATGACTTGCATACTTCCTAGGATAGATCTGCTCTGATACCAAGTTTGTCACACCCCAACCTTGGGGGTGTAGCCGGCACCCGATACCCATAGGTCTGAGCGAACTAACTATAGTATCTGGAATCTCTGACACGAAGCCTGGGCCGACAAGGCCTCCAAATAACAATAACATGATAAAAATATATGACAACTTATAACAAGAAAGGGCCCAACAATAGTACATATATACATAGCTGAGGCCGACGAGGCCATAACAGAAATACCATCAACCAACAAGAAGCCCAAGAAGTCCAACAAAATGAATACATGCTAGACAATGGTCTACAATCCTGTAAGAGTGATTAATCACGTCAACTAGTCGAGATAGGGCCCCACCATACCCAAAATGCTATATATATACACAACAATACCTATAGACTCTGTATGGCAACTCTAGAGAAGTGGAGTGCGACTACCAGCAGCTAGACACAGGTACCCTACTATGGAGGTACGTCGTCATATCTACCTGTACCTGCGAGCATGAACATAGTGCCCTAAAAGAATATCAGTACAAAAGATATACTGAATATATAGGGTATAATCAACAGTAAATAAGAGAAAATGTGTGAAGGAAACAAGGGATACCACCTGAAACTCTTAAATATCAAAATGAGCCAAGCTGCCTCAATATATATAATTTACTCATGTGTACAATGCCGTAGGCCTTTGTGGGCAATGTTTTATATATAATACATCACATGTTTAACGTCGTATAACTTTGTGGTCAATATTATCAGTATCATATCTATATAGTGGTGTATGTAACTCCATTTTCCTCTAAGGGAAATATAAATATGTATAATATCATACACATATAAGGCCATATGAAGCATGAGAAGTACTCACCAACTCGTCCGTGTGACGTAAGATCATTACACCCCCGACTATCCTTATGCGGACACCTGCTACCTTTCACCTTATTATGATCAATAAGAAATAGGACTCCCTACCTTTAGTTCTTTAGCATGACATGAATAAACCTTGTTTTACTCATGGAATGAGGATAACAACACGAATGAAACGTAACCTTGACGAATGAGGGATACATACAAAATCAAATAATGGAATAAGCCACAAGTGTTTTCTTAACCACTAGGAATATTGTTCTTACTATTGTTCTTACTATGACATATTTATGGTTACCATTATAAAGAGGATCATGCCATAAGGGAGAAAGAGTACACCCTACATACCTTATCGATGAAGATATTTACATCCCACGAGCCCTAGCACGTTACACGGATTATTATATACATTAAATGAAGGATTTATACCAATTTCAGATTCACAACTCATAAGAAAGTTCATTTAGACATTTTGTCGTGAAACTTGCGTGCATAAGTTCATGAGATCATTTCTAGCTCATCCTACATTCATATTATCACAACAAATCTTCATACTACTTATACTAATCACCACAATCCCATCCATAACTCCACAACTCCATATAACACCTTCAAATCATATAAAATAGCCTACAACAACAAGATATATTTCAAAACCTTACAAGGACTTGTTCTTTAGGAATCCTTTAACAACTTCATCTAAAACACTTATAGAACCTTAGATATATGATGTAGAAGATGAGACATACCTTAGGTTGCAAGAAACAATCCAAAACAGAGTTTACTTCACCACTATGATTTCTCTAATGTAATTAGAACACGGAAGAAAATGATCTAGCGGTGATCCCGAGTTTCCTTAAGTCGGATTGTCATAGTTTGCCTTTGGTGTTCCTTATATCTTAGATTAGGAACCACGGGAGACTTTTTTGGAGTATTTTAGGGTTTTTAGGTGTAGTAAAATAAGTGAAAATGAATTAAATTTCGTGGAGGGGGCTATTTATAAGAACTGAAAAATGAGCCACAGAAATGTCCGGTGGCAGTTCTTGCAACTCGAAAGACTATCATGTGTATTGCAGGTCTTCCATAGGATATGTCGTGAGTTAAATAAACTCTTTGTCCAATCCTGTGGCAGCTCTGTGGGTTTCAAGAAATTCTTGTGAGTCACAGGATGTGCCTCGCAATTTTAAAAAGCTCCGAGAGGTGACATATTGAAGAACTTTCGTTGAAACCTATTTTCATTGATCCGATGAGTCTAAAACCTTCCCAAAACTTTTGTAATACATATGTAACCTTCATAAACTACATGGAGGGTTTTTACAATTTTTATCCTATATTGGCCACGTTACGTTACGACAACGGCGACACACGAAAACACGAGGTATAATAATAAGGAGCCATCTGAATGCTCACCGGATAACTGTTGTTATAAGCAAACTCCACAAAGGTATATGTTTATCCAAATTACCTCCAAAATAAATAGCACAAGCTCTTAACATGTCCTTGAGTGTTTGTATAGTTCTCTCTACCTGCCCGTCCTATTGAGAATGGAAGGCAGTGCTCAAGTTTACACGAGTTTTCAAACCTTCTTTGAACCATTTCCATAAATGAGCAGTGAATTGCGTACCTCTATCAGATATGATAGATGTCTGGATCTCATGCAATCTAACTACGACCTTAAAATATATCATGGTGTAATGCGCCACGGTATCCGTTGTTTTCACATGAAGAAAATGAGTATATTTGGTGAGTTTGTACATAATTACCCAAATAGAATCAAACTTGGCTTTTGTGCTGGGTAAACCCACGACAAAGTCCATATTAATCATCTTTCACTTCCATTGGGGAATGTCGATATTCCGAGCTAAGCAACCAGGCCTTTGATGCTCAGCCATCATCTACTGATAGTTCAAACACTTAGCAAAAAAGTTAGATATGCCTAGCAACAAAGTTAAATATATCTACCTTCATGCTTCAAAACTTTATACATCTTAGTGGATCCTGGATGCATGGAATACTTGGCACTATGCACCTCCGCCATCAATTCTTGTGAGAGACCATCAACATCGGGAATGCACAAGAACCCTTGCTACTTCAGGACATTATTGTCAGCGTCAATGGTAAATGAAGTGTAATCACCCTTTTTCTCCCCATCTCGTAGTTTCACCAGAAGTTCGTCCTTATATTGGTTCGACTTAATTCTATCGACAACATCAGATTATGCTTCAGTAATTCCCACTAACTCTCTATTCTCCATTTCATTGAGTCGGACCTGAAGACTAGTAAGTCTTCGAATTTGTCTGCCCATCGGTATCTCATGTGCGCACAAATAGGATAAAGTGCCCATAGACTTTCAGCTCAAACCGTCAGAAACAACATTCGCCTTACTAGGATGTTACAAGATGTTCAAGTCGTAATCTTCCAACAACTCTAACCATCTTCTTTGCCCGAGATTCAACTCTTGGTATATGAAGATATAGTACAAGCTCTTGTGATCTGTGAATACATCACAGTGTTCGCCATATAAGTAGTGACACCAAATCTTCAAAGCAAAAACCACAACAGCCAACTCTAAATCATGAGTCGGGTAATATTTCTCATACTTCTTCAACAGTCGTGAAACGTAAGCAATCAACTTGCCATTATGCATTAATACACAACTCAAACCAATTCTGGAAGTATCACAATAGACCATATAGCTACCTGACCCTGGAGGTAGAGTCAAACTGGAGCTGAAGTCAATCTCACCTTAAATTCTTAAAAACTCTTTTCACAGGATTCGGACCATTGAAACTTAGACGCCTTTTACGTCAATTTCATTAGTGGTGATTCTATCAATGAGAAACCTTCCACAAACTTTCGGTATTAACTTGCCAAACCCAAGAAGAAACAAATTTCTTTCACTCCCACGGGCCTCGGCCAATTCTTAACAATTTATATCTTCTGAGGATTAACCATGCTACCTTCTCTAGATACTACATGCCCCAAGAATTCCACAGAGTTAAGCGATAACTCACACTTGGAATTTTTTTCTTAAAGCTCATTCTCTTTAACAGTTTGCAATTTTATTCTCAAGAGACCTGCAAGATCTTCACGACTCTTTGAATACACCAAAATATTATCAATGAAGACTATAATGAAATGATCAATGAAAGGTTTGAACGCACAGTTCATCAGGTCCATAAACGTAACAGGTGCATTAGTTAGAACAAAAGAGATCAAAAGAAATTCAAAGTGCCCATAACGAGTATGAAAAGACATTTTTGGAATAACTTATTCCTTTATTTTTAATTTATGGTAACCAGACTTAGGTCAATATTTGAAAAGAAATTAGCACCATGAAGCTGGTCGAACAAGTCATCTATTATAGGTAAAGGGTATATATTCTTGATAGCCACCTTATTAAGTGGACGATAACCAACACACATTCTAAGAGAACCATTTTCTTTCTGACAAACAGGACCGGAGCACCCCAAGGTGAGGTACTTGGTGGAATAAAACCCTTATCTAACAAGTCCTTCGTTACACCCTATAGTTTCATGTTTCATTGTGTAAAAAATGAATACCAGTGTCTCGGGAAGAGGTACGACCTTACAAAATGGTAATAAAGGTTTACGTATTGTTTATGGAAGTTCCGAAGTGTACGAAAGTTAAACGGATCGAATAAAATATGATTCGACGAAATTAGAAATTTTTTCCAATTTGACGGGAAGATTGACAGATTGTCAAAAGTTTAACAGACCATCAAAATGCCCAATATGAACAATCAATTTTCTTGAGAATCGAAATTGCAGATCTAGATTGACAGTCCAGACTGATGGACCGTCAAAAGGACCGTCATTTTGGGCGGTGCAAAAAACTTTCTCGAGTTTAAATTGTGGCACTCAACTTGGATCATCTCACAATGACAATCATCATAAACAAACAAGTAGTAGAGAAATGTGTCTCTTAGTTCAAATTTGAGTGTAAAATCCCCATCGGACACCAAAATCTCATCACACGGACAAGGGACCTCACAAAAAAACAATGTGGAATGGAAAGCATCTAACAATATCATACCATCAATGTAGCTATAAATAATGTCACTCACAACATCAAAGCCTTGTTTCTTTACCAACGTATGACTACTCGAATATGACACTGCACTCTTATTATCACAAAAAATCCCCACATTAGTAAGTTTCACCAAGAAATGGATCACAGTCGGAGTGGGCACTTGAATGAAGCCATGCACGAATATTATTATCATAAATAGGTGGGGCATCATACAAGGACTCCTAATCATGGATACTATAGGTACGCGGATCACTACTAGGATTTCCCAAATAGTCAAGCAAGTCAATTCCCTCATCAACTAGCGGTGCATCCATACTTGGCATACCCATATCAATATTAATACCATCTACCCCAACAAGTGACAAGCTATACCTCAACAAGAAATCTCCGTCAATGGTAAGTGGATCAATATCCCAAAGTGGGTTGTCATAAATTTTGTAGCCACTAAAAGAAGCTACATCAACATCAACACATACAAAACCACTAGGCAAAATACTAGAATTGATCTGATCATCAAATATGGCATCATTACTAGAGAGAAAATAATTACAAGACATGAAATCATCTAAGCATGTGTTATCACTCTCAATTAGATAAAAATCATTTTTCAACTCACACCTTTCAATAGTAGAAAGTACATCAAGCTCATTGAAAGGCAAATAATCACTCACACTCAAATTTTCATCCAAATCACTCTAAGGGGTAAGAGTACCATGAGAAAATGGATTACCTGGACATTCACTAAAATGACCTGTCAGAATGCTTTGATGGGCCGGGTCATTGTGTATCTCCTTATAATCATGGCCTTGCAATAAGGAAGAACTAGAACTAGACAAAGAAGAGGTTAGTTCGTAAGATGGTAAAAAATAGTCTCGATGCATGGTAGGGACCACCTAAATTTTCTCCTTCACTTTTTCCCTAATATCCCTCAAACTCTCCATAAGAGTCACCTTAGCCCTTCCATTGGACTCCTTTTCTTTCTCACTACCCATGTTGGCACCCACTTGTTCACTCTACTTCCTCTTACCCTTACCTTTCCCTTCAATTCCCTCATCTTTTCATAAATTTCATTAACTTGCAAAGGTGACAAAGGGTATAGTACATGCTTGTGCCCTCCATGCACAAATGAGTATAGATTGGTTCTCCCTTCATAATTCGTAGCTCTATCATATTGCCAAGGCCTTCCGAGTAGCATATGGCAAGCTTGCATTGTCACCACATCACATAATATCTCATCTTGGTATTTTCCAATCTTAAACTTGATCAAGACTTGCTTGTGTACCCTCAATTTCCCATATTCATTCAACCACTGGAGCTTGTATAGAGTTGAGTGTTTGGTGGTTGGAATCTTCATAAATTCCACCAAAGTGGTACTTGCTACATTAGAACAACACCCACTATCAATGATCAATGAACATACATTTCCCTTGATGAGGCATTTGGAATGGAAGAGGTTTTCCCTTTGACTTGGATCATTCATAATCCTACTTATCATTGCCCTCCTCACTATATAGTTTGACACGGTGAGCTCCCCTTCTTGAGGCATATTCTTTATTAAAAGGTTCTCTTTGATAACCCACATAGAACGGTAATGCCCTTATCTTGCTCATTTCCCTCATCATCTACACAATCATCATCTTCTTGGGTACCCATTCATCAACCTCCTCGTACTTCCTCGCATCCTCATTACTACAAGGATCTTCAACCCTTACAATGAATGCCCTCCAATTGGGACACCCACTCATTCTATGACCATATCCTTGACATTTATAACATTGGATGGGTTGAGCTAATACCTCCTTTTGGCGTAAACTTTGGAGGTTGTTTCTCAACTTGGCTGTTCTTGACAAAGGGCTTCTTGGAATCTTGAATGTCACCCTTGTTCTTTTGTCAATCGGAGGATCCCCCCTTCCTTGTTCTTGCCCCATGAAGATGAATACCCCTTGGTCTTGACCGCTTTATCCTCCTTGAGACCCTTCTCAATTTCAATTGCTGCTGCAAGAGTTTCATCAAGGTCATTATAACTATAAAGCCTCATTTGGGATGCGATCTCTCTATTCAACCCCACTTGGAACCGAATAATAGCATTCAATTCTTCTTCTTCGAAATCAATCCTCATTTTTACGAGTTGAAATTCATCATAATACTCCTCTATACTCTTGAGATTTTATTTCAAGGTGTAGATCTTCTTTAGTTGTTCTTGTTTGTACCGATCAGACAAATACTTTCTTGCCATGATTGTCTTCAATTCTTCCTAAGTAGGAGTCAGAGTAAGTCCATTGGTTCTCCTAAATTTTACTTGCGTTTCCAACCATGTCGAGCTGAATCCTTCAAATTGGGCAATAGCATAGGATGTCTTCTTTACTTCGGACATTTCATTAGTGAGAAAGATCCGATTGCATTGTGTAATCCAATTGAGGAACACATCCGGGTCACTACTTCCTTTGAGGTTAGAAGGGTGACTTGGATGGAGTTATGACTCATGTGTTACACCTCGTAAGATTAAGGAAATAGGATTCAAATACCGAAAATTAGTATACAAGAGGATACGAGGCTTATGAAATTATCGAAAATTAAAAGAAGTGGGTTTGAGATTTTTTTTTATTGAAGAACTTAGGGAGCCAAAGTGTAATAAGAAAATCAGATTTTTTTTATAAACATACACTTACCTCTTCATCTTCATTCTAACTTAACCAAAAACTCCCCTCTCATTCTCTCCTCCAAGCTCAGGCGAAAAACCCTCCACCCATAACCAAATTTAAGGTTTTTATCTCCTCTTCTTAGACTATATTTTCACCAAAAATTGGAAGCCAAAACAACACCAAAAAAAGTGGCAAAACAGCCACTGCTGGCCGAGAATGTGCCCAGAAATTTCGAGATTTTGGGATGACATTTTGGAAGAAAAATGTGTAGGGATAATAGCTTAACATTGTAGAACACCTGCATGTCAATTGGAGTTGAAGAAGTGAACAAAAAAGGGATAGAAATACGAAAACAGTGGAGATTTTCGGACCCGGACAGTGAGCAAATTGTGCGTACTGTTTTAGACGAAATTTGAGGTATAAATTTCTTCTTTCTATAATTTAATTGGAATGCATGTTGTTAGAATTAAGGATATGAATTTGTGTCAAGGAAAATTTGAAATTTAAACAATGCATGTGACAATTTTAGGCTAGTTGCCAATTTGGGACAGATTTTGGTGATTGTTGGATTTGTTGGTTATTGTTGTTATTATTATCACTAATTTCATGATGAAATTGAAAGGAAACATTGATATTAAAGTTTAAAATTAGTTATATGAAAGTATTGAAATATGGAATTATGACATGTTGTGGCCAAGAACTTGCATGAAATCGTTGGACATGTTGAGATGGATATGGACTGTTTTAGGAACTGTTTTGTGGTGTTATAATGCTGAAAATTTAGTTACCATTATGCATGTTTAAGTGTGGTAATTGCTAATGTAAGTCCTAAAGGAATAAGGGTGTAGAAAGGCTTACATTCTACCCTCGTTGTTGTTGTAACATGGACTATTTTTGTTGCTGTTTTGGTTGTGCCCTTAATTGGTGCTTGGCTATTGATGTTATTAGCCTCGTTTGGAAGTTGTGAAAACATGTATAAACAAGGGAAGTGCTGCCCGAATTTTTATAGAATAGAAAGTCGTTATTCGATATAAAGTATGCCAGTGATCATAGAATTGACGAACGTATTACCATTATTATAGGTTGAAGTTCTAAAACGAGATGTACTCTAATATTGAGTTGATTAGTTCGTCTAAGAGGTATGTGAACTATTCCTTCTTTCTTTGGCATGATTTTTATTTAATGAAGGTACGGCGGACGTACATGATTCTTATACAGTTTAATTCCTAAAGATGTTAGTTATGAGAAGTGCCTATGATTTTTCAGTAAACAGTTTATTATGACATTATTATAATAATTTTATTGGGAGTCAAATGAAAATTTTGATTGCATATGGTTACTCATGAAATCCACTCGTGCTAAGTGTTATTATTTCACTTCACCGAGTCCCGGGCTGGGTTATATTCGTGCACAGCCTTGCATTGTTTATCGAGTCCCAGAATGGGTCGGGTTATGATATGACTTTACCGAGTCCCAAAATGGGCCGGGTTATGATATGACTTTACCGAGTCCCAGAATGGGCCGGGTTATGATATGACTTCACCGAGTCCCGATATGGGCCGGGTTATGATATGACTTCACCGAGTCCCGATATGGGCCGGGTTATGATATGATTGGGTCGGGTTATGTTACATGTATATATATATGTATATGGACAGGCATTCAAGTTTTCTTGTCTTGACTCTCATTTTTATAAGGCACAACTGACTTTTATTGTTTATGGCACAGTTGGATTTGGATCCTGATTTTTATACTGACCTCTTGTTATCCATTGGCTACTTATGATCTCATTTGCAGTATTTCATGTTTACATACTCAGTATATTATTTCGTACTGACCCCCTTTCCTCGGGGGGCTGCGTTCATGCCCATAGGTACATGTGCTCAGTTTGGTGACCCTACGGTTTAGGTTCTGCAAGAATTTGTTTGGAAACTCCTTTGATCCGAGCTTTACCATTTTGGTCTGAGAACCCCATTATTTTGATTTATGTATATTTAGGGGCACGACGGGGCCCTGTCCCGTCATATGTCGTTGTTCTTCTTATAGAGGTCTGTAGACAGTTGTGGGTTGTACTTATGTAAGGGTTTTAACTCTGTTTTGGTCAGTCATGCTATTGTACTCTGTGTTGGGGTGTCCCCGTGTATATATGATATTATCTAGTGGCAGCCTTGTCGGCTTGCCTGTTGTATTGTGATGGCTAGTTGTGACTCCTCAGGAGGCAGGTACATTCGGGGATAAAGGAAGCCTTGTCGGCTTGCCTACCCTGGAATATGTTGTTATTGCAGCGTTATACTGCCGGATTTCAGACTCATTAGGTGTTAGTTGGATTATGTGTGACAGGTCAGTATAATGACGTCATTAGGGCGATTAGTCACGGCCCGTCGGGTCGGGTCGTGATAAAAGTGGTATCAGAGCAGTTAGTCCTCGGAATGTCTACAGACCGTGCCTAGTAGAGTCTTGCATATGGATATGTTGTGCACCATACTTATACGCAGGAGGTTGCAGGACATTTAGGATTGGTTTCTATTCTTTCATCTCTTAGATCGTGCAATAGAGTTATGTTATTAGGATAATCCCTTTCTAACGACTTACTATGTTTATAGCTATGCCTCCGAAGAAGGCGATTGCAGCCCAGAAGGGCAAGTCTACAGCGGGAGATACTAGTCGGATTCAGAGAGTTACCAGGTCCCGTACTCAGTCTATGCCGGAGAATGTGCCCCAGTCGGCGAGCTCTGCTTCGTCGCCACCACCAGAGGCTCCAGTTCAGGGGGCAACATCACCAGTTTCCGAGGCCATAGCACCTGAGCCTCCAGCTCCTCAGCCGGGGGCAAAAGATAGAGCCATGAGAGATGCGGTGCAGCTGCTGATCAGGTTAGTGGCAGGGCAGACTTATAGACAGGGACCAGGAGTTGGCCCCAGAGCAGATAGTTTGAGGGTCCATGATTTCTTGAGTTGTAGTCCACCAGAGTTTTTTGGGTCAAGGCCCGAGGATGACCCGTAGGAGTTTATCCGACATATGCAGCGTACCTTGAAGGTAATCAGGGCTTCGGGGACTGAGTCTGTGGAGTTGGCTTCGTATAGGATGCGGGATATAGCTACAAACTGGTATGAGTCTTGGGAGTTTTCCAGGGGAGAGGATGTTCCTCCAGCTATATGAGAGGAGTTTACAGAGGCCTTTCTTGGTCACTTCTTGCCTCTAGAGATGAGGAGAGCTAGAGTGGACAGATTCTTACAGTTGAGGCAGAGTGGCAAATCCATTCGTGAGTATAGCCTGGAGTTTGATTCATTGGCCAGATACGCATCCACTATTGTAGCAGATATGGCAGACAGGGTGCATCGCTTTGTGATGGGGCTGGACCATTATCTGATCGATGGTTGTATGGCGGTGTCTCTTCAGCCGGGTATGGATATTGCTCTTATCCAAGCATATGCACAGGGGGTTGAGGACCGACATAGAGGGCGACAGCCAGACAGAGGTCATGACAGGGACCAGCATAAGAGGGCTAGGTTGGCAGCTTATTCCGGTGAGTCTCGAGGCAGACAGTTCCAGCAGCAGGTCAGATATTCATCTCAGCCAGCACAGAGTGCTCCTCTATAGTCTACGGGCAGGAGGTTCGACCGCCCAGGGTATTCAGGAGCTGGACAGAGCTCCAGGACTTCGAGTTCTCAGAGGAATAGGGGCTCTAGTCAGTTGGGGCCATCTTATCCTCGGTGCTCTCAGTGTGGTAAGCTTCATATTGGGGAATGTCGTTCGACCGCAGGTGCTTGCTTCTCTTGCGGCCGTCAGGGCCATATGATGAGAGAGTGTCCCAATATGGGTGGTCCAGGTGGGATGGCTCGGCCTACGGGGTCGGGTGCTGGTTCATCGTTATCTAGAGCTATGCGCCCCACCGGGCGGGGTATTCAGATGCCAGCAGGCCGTGGTAGCGGTCCTTCGAACCGCATATATGCTTTGGCCAGTAGACGTGATCAGGAGGCGTCACCAGATGTTGTTACATGTATACTATCAATCTTTTTCTATGATGTATATGCTTTGATAGATCCAGGTTCCACCTTGTCCTACATATCCCCTCTTGTTGCTAATAGAATAGGGATAGAACCTGAGCCGATAGAGCCATTTGAGGTAGCTACACCGGTAGGAGATTCGATTATAGCCGAGCGTGTGTATAAAAATTGTTCGATGGTGATATATAGACATCATACCTTAGCAGATTTGATAGAGTTGGATATGACCGACTTTGATGTCATTATGGGTATGGATTGCTTGTCTTCTTATTTTGCCAACGTTGATTGTAGGGAGAAGTTGGTACGATTTTAGTTTCCAGACGAGCCAGTTATAGAATGGAAAGGGAATGCAACATCACTGAGGGGTATGTTTATTTCATACCTCAAGGCAAGGAAGATGGTCAGAAAATGTTGTATCTATCATTTGGTTCGGGTGCATGATACAGAAGCGGAGGTACCGGCTCTTGATCGATTCAGGTAGTTAGTGAGTTTCCGGATGTATTCCCAGATGATCTTCCAGGTCTCCCTCCAGAGCGGGAGATAGATTTCAGTGTAGATGTATTGCCAGGTACCCAACCTATATCCATTCCTCCTTATGGAATGGCGCCTGCAGAGCGGAAGGAGTTGAAGGAGCAGCTGAGAGACTTGTTGGAGAAAGTCTTTATTATGCCGAGTACATCTCCATGGGGAGCACCAGTATTATTTGTGAGGAAGAAAGATGGATCACTGCGGATGTGTATTGATTATAGGCAGCTGAACAAGGTAACCATCAAGAACAGGTACCCCCTTCCCAGGATTGATGATTTATTTGACCAGTTGCAAGGTGCTAAGTGCTTCTCGAAGATAGACTTGCGGTCAGGTTATCATCAGGTGCGGGTAAGGGAGGCAGATATTCCAAAGACAAAGATTCGAACCCGATATGGACATTATGAGTTTAGGGTGATGTCTTTTGGGTGACCAATGCTCGAAAGAGTGTTTATGGATTTGATAAACCGGGTATTCAGGTCATTCTTAGACATGTTCGTCATTGTATTCATTGATGATATCTTGGTTTATTCCCGTTCAGGGCAGGAGCATGCAGACCATTTGAGGACGGTACTTAGGGTCCTCCAGCACCAGCAGTTGTATGCCAAGTTTTCCAAGTGTGAGTTCTGGTTGACTTCGGTGGCATTCTTAGGGCATATTATCGAGGCTGATGGTATTCGGGTGGATACACAGAAGATTGAGGCAGTGAAGACTTGGCCCAGACCTACGACACCTATTGAGGTACGCAGTTTTCTGGGCCTAGTAGGGTATTACAGAAGGTTTGTGGAGAAGTTTGCCTTAATCTCAGCGCCTTTGACTAGGCTAACCCAGAAGGCAGCTAAGTTTCAGTGGACGGATGTTTGTGAGAACAGTTTCCAGTTGTTGAAGGATAAGTTGACTACGGATCCAGTTCAGACTTTTCCCGAGGGACCGGATGGTTATGTCATCTATTGTGATGCTTCAGGTATTGGGCTAGGTTGTGTGTTGATGCAGCATGGCAAAGTTATAGCTTATGCCTCCCGACAGCTCAGAAAGCATGAAAAGAATTATCCCACTCATGATTTAGAGCTAGCAGCGGTGATTCATGCCCTAAAGATTTGGAGACATTATTTGTATGGGATTCATGTTGATATTTATAAGGATCACAAGAGTCTCCAATATATCTTTAAGCAGAAGGAGTTGAACCTACAGCAGAGGCGGTGGTTAGAGTTGCTAAAGGACTATGATGTTGATATCTTGTACCACCCGGGGAAAGCCAATGTTGTGGCAGATGCTCTTAGACGTAGATCCATGGGTAGCTTGACAGATGTGCAGTCAGACAGAAGGGAGATAGTTCGTGAGATACACAAGCTAGCTAGTCTTGGAGTCCGGTTGGCGAATTCGGGAGATAGCGGGGTTCTTATTCGGGATGTTGCTGAGTCCTCTATCGTGGAAGAGGTAAAGAAATGTCAGTATGAGGATCCTGTTCTGGCCCGGTATAGAGATGCAGCTCTCCGAAAGGGAAAGACTTTATTTGAGGTTACACCTGATGATGTGCTGAGGTTTGAGGGCAGGTTATGTGTACCTGATGTTGCAGAGCTACCACAGCAGGTTATGGGAGAGGCACACAATGCCCGTTATTCCATTCATCCAGGGTCGACGAAGATGTACCATGACCTTAGATGCTTGTATTGGTGGGATGGCATGAAAAGAGACATAGCAGAATTTGTTGCCCAGTGCCCGAATTGTCAGTAGGTTAAGGTTGAGCATCAGAAGCCTGGTGGATTATTACAGGAGATTGAGATCCCGACTTGGAAGTGGGAAGTGATCAATATGGACTTCATTACAGGCTTACCTCGCACTCAGCGAAAGTGTGATTCCATATGGGTTATCATGGATAGGCTGACGAAATCAGCCCATTTTCTTCCAGTGAGGACTACTTACTCAGCTGAGGACTATGCTAGGTTGTACATCAGGGAGATAGTGAGACTGCACGGGGTTCCCACATCTATTATATCAGACCGAGGAGCTCGGTTCTGACTAACTTCTGGAGATCATTCCAGAAGGGATTGGGGACACAAGTGAGTCTCAGCACATCATTTCATCCTCAGACGGATGGGCAGGCAGAGCGTACAATCCAGACATTAGAGGATATACTGAGAGCCTGTATTATTGACTTCGGAGGTAGTTGGGATGATCATTTACCACTCATTGAGTTTTCCTATAACAACAGTTAACATTCTAGCATCCAGATGGCACCGTACGAGGCCTTATACGAGAGGAAGTGCAGGTCACCTATTGGTTGGTTTGATGTAGGTGAGACTAAGTTGATCGGCCCAGACATGGTTCAGCAAGCTGTTGATAAGGTGAAGCTCATTCAGGAGAGATTATTAGCAGCACAGAGTAGACAGAAGTCATATGCTGATAGTCGACGTCGACACTTAGAGTTTCAGGTTGATGATTGGGTGTTCCTAAAGGTGTCACCCATGAAGGGTGTGATGAGGTTTGGCAAGAAAGGGAATCTTAGCCCAAGGTACATCGGGCCTTACCAGGTCATTCGTAGGATAGGCAAGGTTGCCTATGAGTTGGATCTACCCTCTGAATTGGAGGCGGTACATCCAGTCTTCCATGTATCTATGCTACGTAAGTGTATTGGTGATCCTTCCAGAGTCTTCCCAGTAGATGATCTCCAGGTAACAGAGGAGCTGTCTTATAAGGAAAGTCCCATATCCATACTTGATCGCCAGGTCAGGAGATTACGGACGAAGGATGTGGCTTCCGTCAAGGTATTGTGGAGAAATAACAATAGGGAGGAAATGACTTGGGAGGCAGAAGATGAAATGAAGAAGAAATATCCTTACTTGTTCCCTATGACTCCAGGTGGATAGACATAGTTATAAAGGAGACTCTGCCGAAATTTTTCTACCATAAGACTTATTATGAACATTCGAGGATGAATGTTTCTAAGGGGGGAAGAATGTTACACCTCGTAAGATTAAAGAAATAGGATTCAAATACCGGAAATTAGTATACAAGAGAATACGAGGCTTATGAAATTCTCGAAAATTAAAAGAAGTGGGTTTGAGATTTTTTTTTATTGAAGAACTTGGGGGGCCAAAGTGTAATAAGAAAATCAGATTTTTTTATAAACCTACACTTACCTCTTCATCTTGATTCTAACTTAACCAAAAACTCTCCTCTCATTCTCTCCTCCAAGCTCAGCCGAAAACCCTCCACCCATAACCAAAATTTAAGGTTTTTATCTTAGACTACATTTTCACCAAAAATTGAAAGCCAAAACAATACCAAAAACAGTGGCAAAAACAGTGGCAAAACAGCCACTGCTGGCCGAGAATGTGCCCAAACCTTTCGAAATTTTGGGATGAACTTTTGGAAGAAAAACGTGTAGGGATGATGGCTTAACATTGTAGAACACTTGCATGTCAATTGGAGTTGAAGAAGTGAACAAAAAAGGGATAAAATATGAAAACTGTGAGGATTTTCGGACCCGGGCAGTGAGCAAATTGTGCGGACTGTTTTGGATGAAATTTGAGGTATAAAATTCTTCTTTCTATAATTTAATTGGAATGCATGTTGTTAGAATTAAGGATATGAATTTGTGTTAAGGAAAATTTGGAATTTAAACAATGCATGTGACAATTTTGGGCTAGTTGCCAATTTGGGACAGTTTTTGGTGATTGTTGGATTCGTTGGTTATTGTTGTTATTATTATCACTAATTGCATGATGAAATTGAAAGGAAACATTGATAATAAAGTTTAAAATTAGTTATATGGAAGTATTGAAATATGGAATTATGACATGTTGTGGCCAAGAACTTGCATGAAATCGTTGGACATGTTGAGATGGATATGGACTATTTTAGGGACTGTTTTGTGGTGTTATAATGCTGAAAATTTAGTTACCATTATGCATGTTTAAGTGTGGTAATTGCTAATGTAAGTCCTAAATGAATAAGGGTGTAGAAAGGCTTCACATTCTACCCTAGTTGTTGTTGTAACATGGACTGTTTTTGTGGGCTGTTTTAATGTGGATTAAGAGGCTAAATTTACATGAGAAGTGGGTGTGTAAATCCCTTTGTTGCTGTTTTGGTTGTGCCCTTAATTGGTGATTGGCGATTGATGTTATTAGCCTCGTTTGGAAGTTGTGGAAACATGTATAAACAAAGGAAGTGCTGCCCGAATTTTTATAGAATAGAAAGTCGTTATTCGATATAAAGTATGTCAGTGATCATAGAATTGACGAACGTATTACCATTATTATAGGTTGAAGTTCTAAAACGAGACGTACTCTAATATTGAGTTGATTAGTTCGTATAAGAGGTATGTGAACTATTCCTTCTTTCTTTGGCATGATTTTTATTTAATGAAGGTACGGCGGACGTACATAATTCTTATACAGTTTAATTCCTAAGGATGTTAGTTATGAGAAGTGCCTATGATTTTTCAGTAAAGAGTTTATTATGCATTATTATAATGATTTTATTGGGAGTCAAATGAAAATTTTGATTGCATATGGTTACTCATGAAATCCACTCGTGCTAAGTGTTATTACTTCACTTCACCGAGTCCCGGGTCGGGTTATGTTCGTGCACAGCCTTGCATTATTTACCGAGTCCCAGAATGGGCCAGGTTATGATATGACTTTATCGAGTCCCAGAATGGGTCGGGTTATGATATGACTTTACCGAGTCCCAGAATGGGCCGTGTTATGATATGACTTCACCGAGTCCCGATATGGGCCGGGTTATGATATAATTCCACCGAGTCCCGCATTAGTGGGCCGAGTTATGTTACAGGTATATATATATGTATATGGACAGGCATTCATGTTTTCTTGACTTGACTCTCATTTTTATAAGGCACAACTGACTTTTATTGTTTATGGCACAGTTGGATTTGGATCCTGATTTTTATACTGACCTCTTGTTATCCATTAGCAATTTATGATCTCATTTGCGGTATTTCATGTTTACATACTCAATATATTAATTCGTACTGACCCCCTTTCCTCGGGGGGGCTGCGTTCATGCCCGTAGGTACAGGTGCTCAGTTTGGTGACCCTACGGCTTAGGTTCATGCCAGCTGTTTGGAAAGCTCCTTTGATCCAAAGCTTTACCATTTTGGTACAGAACCCCATCATTTTGATTTATGTATATTTAGGGGCACGACGGGGCCCTGTCCCGTCATATGTCATAGTCCTTCTTATAGAGGTTTGTAGACAATTGTGGGTTGTACTTATGTAAGGGTTATAACTCTGTTTTGGTCAGTCATGCTATTGTACTCTGTGTTGGGGTGTCCCCGTGTATATATGATATTATCTAGTGGCAGCCTTGTCGGCTTGCCTGTTGTATTGTGTTGGCTAGTTGTGACTCCTCAGGAGGCAGGTACATTCGGGGGTAAAGGCAGCCTTGTCGGCTTGCCTACCCTGGCATATGTTGTTATTGCAGTGTTATGCTGTCGGATTTCAGACTCATTAGGTGTTAGTTGAATTATGTGTGACAGGTCAGGATAATGACGTCATTAGGGCGGTTAGTCGCGGCCCGTCGGGTCGGGTTGTGACATCATGCCTCGCCCACCAATGTTTCCTTGGTTCCCATGGTCTCCATAGAGTTCTTCGCCATATTCATCACCTTGGTAGTTACGTCCATGGTAACCATCACGGTCTCAGTAACCTCCTTGCCTACCCACTTAAGGGATAAGACCATTTCTTCCACCTCTACCCCGATGAGGACCTTGATAAGGCATTCATTATCCCCTTATTTTATCGGCAACTCGATCACCCCAATCTCCTAACTCCTCTTGCAATTCAAATCCAAGTGGATGGACATTTCAGATTGGTTGACGGATATTTGGTGGTGGTTGGTATGGGTAAGATTCATTTGGTGGTGGAGGGTAAGGCTCATTTGGCTTTTCATTCAGAGGTGGTGGCGGCGTGTTATTTTGGGGAGTGGGGTTGAACATGTGGCGAAAGGTCTCGGGTGATATGGTAGGGGAGGTGTCACCCAGCACTCCACTAGTGGAACCTTGAAGATATTGACCTTGTGGTAGCAATGACGCTTCCTTACTTCGTCCTTCAACAACTCCCACTCGAACATCCATACTATTTATTTGACGGTGAATGAAAGCCAAAGCATTCATCACATCAACAAGAGTAAGTTCCCTAGTGGGAACTTGGGTATCATCTCCTGAATTTGCTAGGGTACCTATTTTAGAACAATCAATCAAAACAAACAAACACGTTAGGTTAGTAAAAATAACCTCACAAGTCACTTGAGTATGCGCACATTTGATTGCCTCACAAATTATCTCAGCTAATGATTGTACCTTGTTTAGTCTGGTGAGTTATAAGGGTCAATTTCTACTCAAGATCAAAAGTGGATCTTTGTCAACTCTATGAAAGAACGATTTGACTCAAACTATCGGACTTAATAGTCATAGTGGTGACTTAGGAACTTAATAGGTTCTTGATCATTCAAGAATGTGTTTCTTGATTAAATTTCGTTCTTATTCATACCCAGAACCATAACATTCTTTCAATCATTGCACCCTTAATATTTACTTGTTTAAATTCTCATAATTCAGATCATCATCTTTCACCTCCTTTTTGAATCGCTTAAATGTGAAACCTATAGCCTGAGATACGTCCGTTTCTAGAAATCTGTCCATCAACTCGCTTCAAGATCAAGATCCTGGTCGATGGGTTCTTTATTAACTCGAAGAATGACATCAAGAAAAGGAATACTACTATGACTATTATAATAATACCCTTAATGAAGTAAGGGCCTTATTTGATTGGTAGTCTTCTCAAAATATCAAAAAGGTCTTTTCTCCCTACTTCTTCCAAATGAGGCTTATACTTCCATTTTAGCATATTTTTGAGCATCGTGCCTTCATTCCAAGCACTTTGTAAGCCTCCATAGTCGTAATCCCTATCTTGGCTTTGTTTGCATGATATTGATGAAGCTCGGCTTGTATCACAAAGAAAGATGAGACATGGCACATGTGTGTTGATTGCGGAGCCATCAATAAAATAACGGTAAAGTATCGACATCCCATCCCTCATCTTGATAACATGCTTCATGAATTGAATGGTTCATGTATATTGTCACAATCCAAATCGGAGGGCCATGATGGGCACCCGGGCCTTACTTGCTGAGCAACATTAGACATACATTCACCACATAATCATAAATAAGCATGGTCCACTAGGGCTGTCACGGGGTAACTTGCTGACTCATAAAAATAATAAGCTGAAAAGGTGCAAAACCAACAAGGCATATATGTACATTAGTAGATATTGGACATGATGATCGTATGAGCCGACAAGGCATATATGTACATTCATAGATACTGGACATGACCGTACGAGCCGACAAGGCGGTACATAGATGACTATACAACAAAAACATAGGCCGACGTGGCCACATAACATCTGACTGCATCATAACTGTCTACAAACCTCTACTTGAGTATTTGACATCATAAGGTCGGTACAGGGCCCCGCCAAACCCATATGCATATCAAAAATATCATACCAAGACTAGACTGCAACTCTAGAACAAGTAGAATGGTCTAATATAAGCTGAATAAGCAACCTACTAGTGCAGTCTGTCGCCTTGTCTACCTGAACCTGCGGGCATGAAACGCAGCATCCCCCAGGCAAAAGGGGCATCAGTACGAATAATGTATAGAGTATGTAAGGCATGAAGAATATCATAATAGAAAAATGAAGGTAACCTAAGATAAGAAATAACCAACCTGTATAGAATGCCTCTGAGGGCCATAATAAGTATCGTACATGTGCGTACGTAATGCCTGGTCATACATATACATATGCGTATATAACGCCATCAAGCCTCTGTGGGCATAATCATCATCATATACCAGCTGATCAGGTGGTCGTGCGTATATAATGCCATAACATTTCCCATACCCTATATACATATCATATAGCGTATATAACGCTTGTGAGGTCATGGTATATACATGTATATAATGCATGAATGATACTAAGACACTTTGAGTCTATTAGAGTGATGTAAGGTCATTGCACCTCCGATTAACATTATGGAACTAACATTATCAACATAGATTACTTTGAATAATCAACAAGCCATAAGATAAGATCACTATCATTATATAGAAGTCAAGAACATCAACCTCTAACATATCGAAGAATAGAGTCGTTATGGATATTGTTCGTTTACGTTCGTTTCATTATGATCATGCCAAAATAAGGAAGAGTAGCCTTAACATACCTTAGTGGCTAATGACTCCACATACTGCCTATAGTACTTCAACCTACACTAATGGATTAGAACTATGGTTAATGCCATGGAAGGACTCAAAACACATTTCTAAGCTAGTAGCTCTCTTACGGGAAATCGGGCAACAATTCCCCTACATTCCCTTACTTCCCCAAATTCAAAACAGCACCAAACAATGATATTAACAATATCAATAACCAATCCTATCCATTCAACCCCTCAACAATATAAGAAAAATTTCGACAGTTAGTATAATGAGTGGCAGGGTCAGCTTACAACATCATACCACACTCCTCCCTCTTTCTAAGACATGGAAATCTATCAACAATACATGTATAAGTTCCCGACGCTATAAATTAGTAAGGACATAGCTAAAAATTCAGCTTCATACGTAGCCCAACATGGCACAACAACCAACAAACAAGCTCGGTTCTAACTAGGAAACAACAAGTCTCCACCTTCTCTTTTCTTCCAAATCAAGTAACACAACATCAAAAACACAAGAACAATGTTAATAACATCACTTCATAAATTTCCAGCCAAAAACATAGCTCACAAACCCCTCAAAACCATCCATACGCCACAAGCACCTCAACATATAACTTTCAAACTTTATTTCACAAGTTCTTAATCAAACAACACTTCAAAGACTTTATTAAACTCTTATTTATGAAGAAGAGGGTTAGTCTTACCTTAGATGCATGAAAATCAGCACCCCTTAACCTTACTTCAGCTTGAAGTAACCTCAATCTCACCACCACAAGAGATGAACAAGCTTCCTCTTACACTTCTATGATCTCCAAGGGATAAACCACTTTGATTTCATGTGGAACTTTACTTAGATGATAGGGAGGTGTCTTGGGAGTATTTGGGAGATGCTTAGGATCTGAAATGGTAAGAAATGAGGTCCCAAAGACGTTCCACCATTTTAAAAACAAAAAGATAAGTGTCCACCGCCTAAGTGGGTCCCTTAGGGAGCTGTTTGCAGAATTATCTTAAAACACACATAACTGTTTGTACGGAGCTCCGATTGACGAACGATTTGTTGTGTTTGAAAGTAGACTCGCTGAAATTGAATATACATAGGTTATGAGCCCCATAAATTCTTATCCACTAGAAGATATACACCCAGAGAGTTGGGCCAAAATCCTGTCCAGAATTCTGTCTACGTTTTCCCGAGTTTGGACGAACTTAATTTCTTCGATTTGTTTAGCCTCGAATTCTTATGAGACTTACTTAATACTTGTTTTAAAACCTTTCTTAACCTTGTAGAGGTATATTAACACCTCAGAGTCACGTTCACCTTAACTCATTTATAATTTCAAAGATGATCTCGTTTCTGAGCTTATGTCAACTTACTCATGACGCAACTTAGCATGTAAAATTACGGGATGTAACATACATTCTCTAATATAAATTTTAGGAGCAGCTACTATCAAATCCGGATGAAACCCAGAGGTGAGTGGAAAATGGCGTTCAAGACCAAGTTTGATCAATATGAATGGTTGGTGATGCCTTTTGGTCTCACTAACGCTCCTAGCGCTTTCATGCGTTTGATGAATCATGTGATGAAACCTTTTATTGGAAAATTTGTGGTTGCTTACTTTGATGATATTTTGGTGTATAGTAAAACCATGTATGGGCATGTTGATCATTTGAAATGTGTGTTTGAAGTCCTTAGGCAAGAACAACTTGATGCTAATGTGGCTAAATGCTCTTTTTGTGTTGATGAAGTTGTTTTCTTGGGTTTTGTTGTAAGTTCAAGGGGTGTTGAGGTTGATGAATTTAAAACAGACGATATTAAGAATTGGCCAACTCCTAAAGTTATTAGTGATATACGGAGTTTCATGGGTTGGCTAGTTTCTATATACGTTTTGTCAAAGGATTTAGTACCATAGTCACTCCCTTGATCGAGGTAATTCTAAAGGATAAGCCTTTTTCTTGTGGTGAGGAGCAAGAAAGAGCTTTTTAAACCTTGAAACAAATTCTTAGCTCTGTACCATTGTTGCAATTACCCAACTTTGATAAAAAAAAATTGAACTTGAATGCGATGCTAGTAAAGTAGGTATTGGTGTTGTTTTGATGCAAGACGAAAAAATGATTGCCTATTTTAGTGAAAAGCTTAAAGGTGCAACGTTGAATTGCTCCACCCGTGATCTTGAATTGTATGCTTTGATTAGCGCTTTGGGTAATTGGAAACATTATTTGTGGCCTAAAGAGTTTGTTATTCTGACCGACCATGAGTCTTTGAAATATCTTAATACACAAGAAAATTTGAACAAACAACATGGCAAATGGGCTGAATTTCTTGAAACCTTACCTTATGTAATCCAATACAAAAAGGGGAAGGACAATGTAGTGGCGGATGCCTTATCTCGAAAACATGTTTTGGTTAATACTTTATCTTTAAAATTGATGGGTTTTGAAACCTTGAAGACATTGTGCCCCAAGGACCCCATCTTTGTGAAAATCTATCAAGATTGTGAAGAATGGAAAAGGGAAAGATGGCTTAGGGATAGATATTTTACTCCCTACTCTAGATTTGATGGTTTCTTGTTCAAGAAGATTATGTGTGCCCATGAGCTCTTGGAGGGAATATTTTGTGAGGGAGGCATATGATGGGGGATTAATGGGTCACTTTGGTATTGATAAGACCATGCAGATTCTTGATGAACAATTTTATTAGCCTAAAATGCGTCATGATGTTGCTAAAATTTATGGTCAATTCATTGAGTGTCGTGGTGCTAAATCTAGGCTTCTTCTTCCCCATGGATTGTATACCCCTCTCACCACCCCTCAAAGACCTTATCTTGCAATTTCTATGGATTTTGTGTTGGGCTTGCCAAGGACTAGAAAGGGGAAAGATAGTATATTTGTTGTGGTTGACTGAATTTCAAAGATGGTTGTATAGACGCATGTCGTCCAGTAGTAGTAGGCATCACTGAGAATATAAACAAATGAAGATTAGGAATGAACGCTTACAACTCAGCTCTATCGCACGATCTAAATAAAGAAGGAAGATAACCATCTTAAATGTCCTATATCCTCCTACTTATAAGTATGGTCCACAATACACCTATAAACAAGACTCTACTAGACACGGCTTGCAAACTCCCTAGTACAGACATGCTCTGATATCATGTTTTTCACACCCCACACCCCAAGGTTGGGGTGGGGTGTGTAGTTGGCAGCCGACACCCGAAGGGCCGAGCGTATCACTGTAGTATCTGGAATCTCTAACATGCAATTGGTATTGAAAAGGCCTCCAAATAATCATAACATGATAAGAATGTACAACCTACAAGTGAATCAGGAAGTATTGATATTGGGAAGTACCCTAAGATAAACTGAATATGAGTTAAAACCTGAAGGATTGTTGTAAAAGTGGGTGTTGTGAAAATTAGAAGGTAAACGATTCAGTAGTACCTGAAAGAGGGAATTGTTCTAAGGCAAGTTTTAAGGTATTAAAGTTCGCAGAATTGCGAAAGGTGTTTAGGTAACGATATGACTTTTCAAAAATAAAATCCTTAAGCGCAAGGTGTGGCCATCCTCTCAAAATTGGAGATAGTACGATAAAGTATCGAAACAAAATCATGTGTTGGTTTAGTGATTGAGTAAGTTAGAAGGGTTACAACGAAGAGTTTCAAGATGAATAAGATTGTGTTTATCCAAATTCTATGAATGCATCATAACGATGGAATGATATGTAAGTATAAATTCTAAGAAAGGAACGGAGCAACCTCCTTGCTAGAGGAGTTAAGCGACTATAAGAGCAGCCAGACATAAGAGGTTCGGAAAAGAATATCATGAAGTATACACAAAGACAGAAGTGTATAGGCCCAAGAGGGGTTATAACTTCAGATCTAATGAATGAAAGGTAAGTCGAGTTAACAATCGGAGGATGATTTATGTAAAGCCTAGAGAGAGGCTAGTCAAGAGGCCAGATGATCTGTCAGACGATACAGTAAGTATACATCACAGAATGATTCTTGTACCTTGAATTTTAATTTAACAAGTAATTGATCGCAACTCTAATGAGGTATTTTAGACAGGAATAATGACCAATAAGATAGAGTGTACACCAGTTCAGAAGTTAAAAAGGGCATGTCTTGGATTAATGCAAGAATTTAAAGGTTGTGTACATAATTGATATTATTAGAGTAAGGATGGAAGTGGAAGTTATTAACAATCATTGTGGGATGTTTAAGAGAACCTAAGATCCTACAAGGATATATAATAGTGAGTTTACTGTTTAATATGAACAAGAAGTTCAGTATGAAAGTATATTGATAAAAGATGTTAGCTAAGAGATGAGGGATGGGAATTTACTCTGAGTATAGTGGTTTAAAGTGTGGGTTACAAAAAATTTACCAATAACGTCAGATCCAATAAGGAAGTACGCCAACAACTTATTGTTAGCTATGTTGGGTGAATATAGACCATAGTAATACATGAGACTATGTATATAAGGAACTAAATATTAGTGGATACTAAGAAAATTTAATGCATTTGTAATGCGCATATTCAGAATGAATAAGGAAATGAGATCTTGTACGCTTAAGAGCGGTTGGGAAAGCCAAGGTGAATTACAGACCCATGACTTAAGGTTGGAAATAATTGAGCACACATTCGAGATATGGCGTGACATCTTTATTATCATAAATCTTCAAGAAAAAGTAGTTGAACTTGGGATGGATTTCCTCTGTTAATTGTAAAAGCGTCCTCTAGGCCGAGTCACGATAGTATAGAGATACGCGAGTCCTCTTAAAGAAAGTAACATTCCTTGGGATTGAGAAGCAAGTAAATATGAGCCAAGATGATATAGTTGAGTATGGCCCTCCTCGGGAGGGAAACGACTTAAAAGCTAGACCACAATGGAAGAGTCTCCCACAAAAGTGGTAAATGAGCATTGAGCTAAGATAACAACAGAGTTACTATTCCAAACATAGTCGTATTACCCTTTGTGGTAAAAGTTAAAGAGTAGCAGTATGCAGATTTTGTCCTCATATAGTTTAAAGAGGAAGTTTAGCAGAATAAGGTGACAACCTTAAAGGCATCATAAGATAATATTTATAGGTATCTTGTCATACATAAAGGCTGAAAAGATAGAAAGTTAGTCAATGAGCTCCATTAGGTAGCAAGTTTAGAAGTTCAACTTATGGACTCCGCTGTTAGTAGAGTTGTGGTGTAGACTGTAATCGCATCATCCCTTGTGATATGGGTAAATAAATGACAATATGAGGGTCCTGAGTTAGTGATAACAAATGAGAAAGTTCCATGGCTAAAGAAACCAATGTTTGAGTTTAAGGGAGATGAAGTTCTCTAATATAGAGGTCGATTGTATTCCCCAAATATAGGTAGTCTACGGGGAAGACTATGACAGAGGTACATTAGTTCCACAATTATATTCGTCCGGGTTCGACAAGGATATACTGTGATATCATAGATATACATATATATTAGGAGAAAAACATTGCCAAGTTTGAGGCATAGCGTTCCAATTGTCAACAAGTAAAGATCGAGCATCAGAGGCCTGGAAGGCTAGTACAAAGTATAGAGATCTACTTGAAAATGAAAGATGATTAATATGAATTTCATTGTGGAGTCACCCCTCTATTATCAGAAATATGACTCCATATGTGTGATGGTCGATAGACTTATAAATTTGACTCATTTCTTGCTAGACAGAGCCATTCACACGACCGAATGACTTCATGATATTCTAATGTCTATTATTTCAGATAGAGGAACTCTAATTATAGTAAACTTCTAGAGATCCTTCCGTAGATGTTTGGAAATACAAGAGAATCCTAGTATAGTTTTCACCCGAGGTAGAGTGCATGATTCAGACGTTTGAGGATATGTTGCGGGCAGGCAAGCTAGATTTCCAAGGGGATTGGGATGGTCATTTACCCCTCACTGAGTTTGCATATATTAGCAATTATCATTACAGTATCAAGATGGCTCCTTATGAGGCCTTGTATGACCGGGAGTGTAGGTCTTCTATCGATTGGTTCGGCGTGAGAGGGGTCAAAGTTACCTAGACCTAATTTGGTCCACCAGGCTATAGAAACAGCCAACCCAGAGTCGTCATAAATCACTTATGGATGTGCAACGCCAAGATCTAGAGTTTGTGTAAATTATTAGGTCTTTCTGAGAATGTCGCCAATGAAAGGCATAATGAGATTTAGTAACAAAGGCCAACTTAGCCCAAAGGTACATCAGGTAGTACAAAATTGTTCCAGGAATAGGCCAAGTGTCCTACAAATTAGAGTTGCCTCCGAAATTGGAGTATATGCATCCAGTGTTTATGTATCTATATTACGGAAGTGTTTTATGATTACAGGACATTCGAATTGAAAAGGTTGTAGTATAAATCAGAGATATAGATGCATGTATATGAGGTAAGTTACAACTTTGTGATGTTTTTATTAAAATTGATGGTTGTGTGGAGTTAAAAGTTGTTGTGGATTGATTGTAGCCCTGTGTGGCATATATATTGTGTTTTCTGGCAGTGTGACAGGTTGGATATAGTCAATTATGCCGAGTAGACTCTATCAAAATATTCATAAGACCCTTAAGAGTTAGTTTCTCTCTTATACCCTTCTACATTCGAGGATGAATGTTCCTAATGGGAGAAGGATATTACACCCCGTAATTTTTTCTTTCGCACTAATATGCGTCGTGAGTAAAGTAACAAAAGTCTGGTGAGGCTAAGATCCCATATTCAAATGACAATGAGTTTAAACAAGTGTTAAGTTTCGTAAGAGTTTGGGGTTAAACGAATCACAGAAATACTTTTTGACGAAGTTCGCCAAAGGAAAGTAGATTGTAATAGCACGTACGTTTGGGGTAAGATTAAGATTTCTAATATGATAAGAAGGTCTTGTTATGAGGTATTTAATCATACAATAGTCATATGATAAGCCTTGAAGTCAAGCAAGTTGTAAAACAAAAGTTGGCAAAGATCATCGCAAGTTACATTCATAAGTGCGCTGAAATTTAGGTCAAATGTAGCAAAGCTTTTATCTCAATATACTAAGAATTATGGGGTGATCCACCCATGAAATTTAATGTCTACGAGTCTACTTTTCAACGGATTAAACCGTTTATCCATACGACGTCAGACTAGAGATATATTTGTATTTTTGTGAGACTGCACATGCAGCTCCTTTGGGACCCACTTGAGGCGGTGGAAAAGTCCAGCTCGTATTTAAGTCGGTTCTAACTTGTTTTAACTCATTTTTCTCGACCAAAAAAGTTGCTAAACACTCCTAGATGCTCTCCAAGAGTTCCCCCATGATCCTAGATTCCCAAAGGCAAACAACATAAATATTGCATCGGAAATCTCGTGATGCTTGTAGAACTTGAGTTCTCTTATAGTTGATTTGAGGGTTTCTTCAATGTGAAGTAAGCTCAGATTTGAGTTATTCTTGATTTTATAAGGTAAGGAATCCTCTCGTCATCATGTATTTTAACTTTTAGAAGTTGTGGCTAGCTTATTCGATTAGAAATTCGCAAATGATGCGATTCAACTTGGAATAAATGCGGAATTAAAGAACATAAAGTAAGATAGAATTGATAGAAGAATTAGAGGGAGAAATATAATAAAGAAAGGATTGAAATCAATTAATTTATCACAAACCAAGTGAGAAAAGACTTGAACTCATGCTTGAATTACCAACTTGGATACATTCAAGAGAGGTCCAATTGAAGAGATTAAAGGACTAATCATTTCACTAACCCTAAACTACAATCTAGAAACTATAGAATCACTGTCATTCAATATTCATCAAAAGCTACATAATAAAATAATAAAAGTAGTATGTATACTAGATAGGCTAAGAAAACTAATGACTATTACAAAAATACCTTTAATGAAGTAAGGGCCTTGTTTGGTAGCCTTCTTAGGGATGATGGAAGCATATTGCGAAAATAACCTCATTGCATAAATATTCTCTTCCACCAAGATATCTTCCATATCTTGATTGTGGTTATCTTGGAGTCTACTTCCCAAGTGATCATCCAAATGTTGTATGCCCTCTTATGTGGACCTTAAAGGGCCTCTAAAGGCCTATCTCCATCATCAAGGGACACGTGGCATGAGAATACCCGCTTGAAGCTCCATCACCAATCTTAGCCCTCATATTGCCCATGAGCTTCCTAGGATTATATCATCCTCCCCTTCTTGAAAAGGATTTTACCTCGAATCCAAACCTTGCAAAACCATAAGAAGGAAGTACAAAAATAAGGACCTCAAAGCATGAAGGTTAGTGTAAGAATGAACACAACTATGAACATGCCAAGGATGCACAAACTTATGCTATAACCAAGCATTAATCACTCTTTTAAAGAACAATCTTCAACAAGAAGTATTAAGAACATGGCTACTCCAAATATCATCATCAAATGCAAATAGATAGTAGAGAAAAGAGGTACGCAAAACAACATCATTTATAGGATCCTCACAAGGAAGATCACCATTAGAGTCAAATCTATATCCAAGTATATGCTTACAAGTTGGAACACACAAAGAAGTAGTATCAATAAGCAAGCAAGTGTCACCCTTTTTCCCAAAACAGGTCTTCCTAACAAATATACTATGTCCCTCCAAGAGAATGTTTCCATCACAAGAGGGAGGGTCAAAAAGACAAAGATATACCCTAATAAGACACCCGCCAACACAAACATGAGTGTCATCATATGCAAATAAAAAGTAAAGAAAGGTATCACGCAAAACAACTTCTTCATCTATGGTGTCCTACAATGAGGCTTCACTATGAGTTTCAAGAGTAAGATCAAGTATGCTACTAGGATTTTGGACACATAAGGAAGAGGTGACAATTTGTAAACAAGTTTCACCTTCCTTTTTTAAGACACTCCTTCCCCGTAAGTAGATTACCATCCCCTAAGGGAGGATCTTCCTCATAGAGAATGGCAACATTATCCTATAACGGGTTCCCATAGGCTTGGTAACCCCCAAATAGGGTTACATCTACCACACCACAAGACATGTACTCATGACATCATCAACAATCATGTCATTATCAAACAAAACATTATCCTTAAGGAACGAATAATCAACTAAAGGGTGTGAGTGAAAAAATGTAATGATGCAAGAAAATAAAGACAAGATAGAAAAGAAGACATAATTGATAAAAAAAAATGGACAATAACTAGAAGAACTAGTCATAGTTACTTCCAAAAGGATCAAAGGCACCTATCTTGTGCAACAATCCTCAAGAGAATAACAATCTCTTGCAAATTGAATGATCAAATGGGAGTTGTACAATTTGGATTCCACCAAATAGCTACAAATCAATCTTAAACAAGACAAGGGTTTCATTCATATATCATAAGCAGTCTTATCTTTAAAACATAGCCACATACGGCTTTTAAGAAATAGCTTACATGACTTGTAAAGCAAACTAAACTTAGCCTAAGTATAAGCCACATGTATGGCCACTTATGGCTCATGGGCTATTATAAACTAATAGTGGGCTCCTCTATTGGGCTCAGAAGTGCCCACAGCTCCTGAAATTAAGACTCCATCTCCAAAGCCTATATGGATGTCATGTAGAATCCTGGCCAAACGGCTGGAATGTATGATGGACAATTTGGCATGCATCATCCTCCCCTTCTTTGAAGGATTTCGTCCTCAAAATCACATCATCGTCATCCTTAACTGCATCACCATTGCACACATGGATCATCATCATCATAGCTCTACGGATCATCATCATCACAGCTATTTGGATTACATTATCCTCCCTCTCTTGGAAAGAATTCATCCTCGAATTCAATTCCCGTAAAACATGGATAAGAAAGTATATATAACTCCCAAGTCTCATCGAGGCAATAACTAAGTAGCCTCACAAGAACATAACCATGATATAGCGCAAGAGTGCTACAAAACTGCCCGAAGGTGGAAGAGATTATCGTCATGGCTTTAGACAGTCCAATAAGAAGCATAAGCTAAGAAAACATACCATCCTCATGGAGTTTGCAAGTTGTGGTCTCATACCACAATAATTCCCAAGGAGGATCTGTCTATCTACTTCACTTTAAAACACACCAAATCCTTTCCAAGCCTAAGTACAAAACAAGTAGAATAACTCAAGCCCCAATACTGAAGTAATGTACTAGACATCCCAAAGTCATTAATTCAAACAAGTTACCCATTTCAAGATCAAATTCGGGGTCAAAAACAAGAATGGTCAACACATCAATCTTATCACATGTCTCAAACATATCAACTAGTACATGTACCTGACTAAACTCATGACCCTGACTCAGTACCTTTGGCTAAAGTGAAGTACACCACCTGATCCGCAGAACTCAACCAGCTCCTACAGGGGAGGTTTATCTACACCTCTATCTGAATCTGCGGCATGAATGCAGCGCCCTTGACAAACGAGACGTCAATACGAATGAAATGTACTGATGTAAGGAATGAATAGCAATATGAAAATATAAGCTGTAAAAAGAAGCATAAAAGCAATATGATACTATGATAACGTGTATGCCACATAGGGCGAACAATGAAACTCTGAAACTGTATTGAACTCTTGGTATAGAAACTTTGGTTTGTAATCTGTCATCAGCTTATAACCCAAGGTACAATATGTCACTTCCCTCAAATATACTCTAAGTTGTATGTATGGATGCACAGATAAGTGCCTACCCAACCCACTATAGCACGACGTGGTGTGTATACTATACATGTATAATTTCTCATTGGCTGGTTAAATAATATATATCTCTATATATAACCACCAACTGGCATAGGTTAGGTGGTGTGGATATTATACAGTAATAACAATGGCTCTTGGTCTCTTTGAAACTCATAAACACTTTTACTTTGCTTTGAAATGACTCTTGGTCGATTTGATGACTAACTCTTTGGGAGCCCTCCATTTTGAGGTCTATGAAGTTTAGAGACAAACAAGATATATAGAATCCAACAACGAGATAAGAGATATGCTCAATTAAGGACAACAACATGTGAATGAGACTCGTCCTTTGAAGGTAACCACGACTTTTAGCCTTTAACTTTGGTTCGATTTCTTCTTTTGGTTTTCAATAACAACTTATCGGTATACAAGACTGTTACTTGAGAGACTTCATCAGAAAAAAGTATGGTCTCAACCGAACAACCAACAATAAACATGGAATGTAATAATAGCAATGAAACTACTCCCAACAAGGGATGATTGACATGTGAATAAAATGATTCTTTGGAGTTTCTTTTTTAAAATGATAAATACTTTGGATGTCATGCTTGTGAAAGAAGGGAATAGGCTTACACACCTGCGTCGCTTAGTTACCAATGCCTCTTGAACCCTCAAATGCTTTAAGAGCGACAATCTTCACATTATAAAAGGTTTGGATCAAACTAAGATCAACAATAAGAAATTGATTCACTCAAACAATCCAATGAGCACCTAGAAGGTGTGCTTCTAAAACTATGGTGTTCATAAACACCAACATGTTACTAACTTCCCCTCATTAACAACATCAATGGAACAAGCCACAATAACAACAACAATACATACTCCAACTTCTAGCCATGACCATCTTCAAAGTTTATTCAAGAATAAACCAAAAATAATCCAAGAACAATAGCAACCTCTTCATGGAGTTCTTAGCTTAATTATCCCAAGTTGTCTTTATCAATAACTCCAAATAAGCAATGAGAAGTTATAGATCATTAGGAACATCAAGTTCTTCCCTTAAAGAAGGCTCAAGATCCTTTACAACAAGTATTCTTCCATCTTCAAGAAAACCTTCAACTTGTCTAGCTATCTAGGGAGGATTTCCAAGCATCTTAATGATTATCCATGGAGGATTTCTCCTTAATTTTTTATGGGATGGACCCTTGATGATGTAGGAACCCTAGAGAAGGGTTTAAAAGTGTTTGGAAATGCTTGGGGTCAAAAATGAAATGAGGAGAAGAAGCCATCGCTCTTGGCTTTATATAACACATCCCACTGCCTCACATCTGCGACTGGTTATGCATTGTAGATCACTATATGCGGCCACATATGCTACTGCAGATAGTGGCAGTAAGGTAAAGGAATGGAAGATTTAATCTGTGCCTTGATCCACATGGAAAATCGGCTTTCGTGGGGCCGATTACTTAGCATATCGCCTAATCTTTGTCAAACTTTGCCAAGATGTACTTCCTTTAATCCAATTGACTTCCAACCTTCAGTATACCTCTGTAATACTCATAAAATTCATATGTGACCCTCATAGAGGGTCTCGGGTTGACTGAGCTCAAATCGACTAACCATACATTTGATTGCACACAGAATCATGAGGTGTAACATCCTTCCCCCCTTAAGAACATTCATCCTCGAATGTTGAGGGATGTAATTGAAAGGCTTTAACTCTTGGGTTTTACCAGAATTTTGATATAGTTTCCTCTACAAATGGGACTAACTCAAAACCTATTATGCAGCCAGAGCCAACACAAGTGCCATACAGCGCCATCCAAAGCAATATAATATGATGTCTGCCTCACACGACCATCTATTTATTGACTATAATCAAAAGGGTAAGCCATAACTCACCTCGACTGTCCAATCTCAGCGTCTGGGTTGTGTATGTCATATATATGCTATGATCATCAGTTGTACAGAGTGTATAAGACAAGTTCATTACTATAGAGTAGGAGCTTGGGAATCGTATCACACAAGTATCACGTGAACCTGATGTCCGGACTATAGGAGAATATCCATATCTCATGCCTTTCTTAGCCGCCAATATCATTACATTTATGCCATTGCTTTTCCATAGTACTTTAACGAATGCCATCTCATGAGTCCGAAACTTCTAGACTTAGTGATAGAGGATAGTAGTCGAGACCTCCTCATAGGGAAAGTCTCCAGCAATCCGAACATTTTTATAGGCAAACTGTGAGAGAGACCTTCTATATATATATACTTTGGTGATATCAGTGCGAAAAACTAAAGGAGCTTCCTCTGATCTAGGAGATAATCTTAAACTCATAGATCACTTGGTTAGATCCTTGAGTGATCTTATATGGTCTACTAAATCTGAGGGTAGGCTTGCATTTCTGGTCGAATCTCATCATGCCTTTTATAGGCAAAATCTTATAAAAAGGTCAATGAACCGTCCAAAGCGTTCGTAAACTCTTGATATCGCACATCGGCAGGTAATTCCTGGAAATCCTAAACTGTTAACATTCACCTCTGTAAGAACTTTACTTATTCCACAACTCTAGGGACTAACAGAACTAACACATGTTTAAATAACTCTTTATTTTCTTACATCAAGGCAATTGATCGACAATCTATATCCCCGACCATAGAAGGTCTTATAAGGATCTATCTCAATGTAATAACCACCATACTATTCATCTCATAACAAGATAGACGATCATACCGATCCTCTTTCAGATCAAGCATACCTTCATGTATCGTACCCTCGAGCGTCTAAATCATGTGCTCGGCTCGACCACCGGTTTAGGAGCCAACTACAAGGGCTTTCTCTACACTCCTAAACTTTCCTTAGAGAATTTTAGAATTGTACAGCACTGAGCCCCTTCTACATGAAATACGAGGTATTTAAATGTCCTAGAATTTTACGATCTCTTATCAATGGACAGCTAGCATAATCCTTAACTGCACGAATAGCTCTATTTGTCAAGAACGGGGTCAATTCTGTAAATCTATTGACAATCAATTGTGGGGAGCGACGCTCAGCCACCCATATAGAGCTTTTATCTTCAGACCACGCTATCTTCTTAAGGCTGGAATCTGTATTCTATGTGTTAATCCTCTGGGCGTCGGATGCTTTTTCTTTCCATACTAATCATTGGGTTGCTATACCCAAAACTCGGCATTGCTCTGCTTACCATTATCATATTAATCCATGTCTTCGATATCGTAATACGTCCTCCCTGAATCTAAATGAACAAAATAACGGCAACAAGGGACCTCCGCTCGAATCTGATCTCGTAACCCATCAAAACTTGGGACACACGATTGACTTAGTACTGGAGAGCTCTATCTCGCTTAATTCTGGCATTGGCTCTATTACCACGGAACCTGTTATACCCCAACCTTAGAGGGTGTGGACGGTACCCAGTGCCTAAGGCCTGAGCGTACCACTAGAGTTTCCAAACCCTAAAATATAAAACTTAGGCCGATAAGGCCTCCAATTAACTATATATGACAAAACTAAAAGATAACCTGCACACAGAAGAGTTATACATATGTACATATATCTAAGGCCAACAAGGCCACAATATGAGTATACTGCTAACAAAAAGGGCCAACAAGGCCACGACATACCAACATCTACTGTACATAGGTCTGCAAGCCTTTAAGAGTAATATGCACATAACAGCAGATTGGGACAGGGCCCGGCCATACCCAAAAATATCAATAACATATATACAGTACCTAAAGAAAGGTATGGGATGGACCCTTGATGATATAGTAACCCTAGAGAAGGGTTTGAGCATGTTTGGGGTCGAACATGAAATGAGGAGAAAAAGCCAACGCTCTTGCCTTTATATAACACCTCCAACCGCCTCACATCTGTGGCTGGTTATGTGCCACAAATCACCCTATGTGGCCGCATATGCCACCGCAGATGGTGGCAGTGAGGTGAAGGAATGGAGTCTTTAATCCATGGCTTGATCCGCGAGGCGGATTGCTTAGTATATCGCCTAATATTCATTGAACTTTGTCGAGTTGTACTTCCTTTAATCCAATTGACTTCCAACCTTTCGTATACCTCTGTAATACTCATATAAATCGTACGTGACCCTATGAAAAAGTCTCGAGTTGCTGTAGCTCAAATTGACTAACCATACGTTCGATCGCATGTAGAATCGTGGGGTGTAACAGTAACCAATTACTAAAAGAGTACTCTAGAGAATCATGAATCATGAGATATGAGTACATACCATCCTCATTCCTAGGAAGAGAAAAAGGATCAAACCATGTGCAACAACCAGAATTTCTATTCCCTCACATCCTTTCCCTTGACAAGAACTCAAACTGAAGTCAAATAAGCAAGCAAACTTATCAAAAGGAAGGAATTTACCTCCAAGCTCAAGACTACTACCCCGAAGTTTAAATGCATCTTTTCCACCTTTCAAGATACCAAACTGGGTATAGCCTAACTCAAATGTACAATGTATCTCGAGTGCGTGCTCCTTGTAAGGGTAAAGTAAGTAAAGTAATAGACACTAGGACTAGTATCCACCATTGTACCTTCCTTTTCCACTTCAAGCCTACTCACACCTAGAGATTCCCACTCAAATTCTGCCCCTAGTGAGAAATCATCCCCAAATTCTACTTTACTATCAAAGAGTCTCTCACTAGCTCCTAAATCCTCACCAAGGACATGTTGTACATCTCTAGCACACTCAAGATCATAAATTATGTCCTCAACTCTACATAGGGTCTCAACACAATCATAATCCTTATCATATGCAAACTAATAGACAAAAGTGCTACTTAAGTTCACTCCATCAACGGTGTCCTAAAAAACAAACTCACATTCAGAATCATAAATACAATTAAGCACAATTTAAGGATTTGGATAACACAAAAAAGAAATAGAACTCAAGCAACATCCTACACCTTTCTTTTCAAGACAATGCCCTCTATCAAGTGAACTATTTTCCAACAAGGAGTTAGCTTCATCACAAGAAAGAGTTAAGATTCCCAAACTCATCTCTAAACAAACAAGCATCTCCAAGTAAGAACAAATTCACAAGAAAGGTCTCACTCAAATTCACTTCATCCATGAGTTTCACGTCAATTTTATTATCATGCTTGGAATCAACATTAGGAAAACTCAAAGATGAATTCACACTTTCAATGCCCGGGTCAAACAACGGATGACCAAAGACCACTCCTCGTACACCATGACCACATAAAGATTTGTCAAGACCTTGAAGCTTTGACTCACAAATAGTGTACAATTAGGGGTATGATCATGCACACTACTCATATTATCTTCAGAACCTATTTCATCGACACTAGGTTGAGGCTCACAAAACACAAAGTTCATATTACCAACCAATTCACATTTTTTCGCAACTAGTGGCTCAATTTCACATTCATTGGAATCACAATTCATATCACAACACTCACGACCACTAAACTCAAATTTTTATCAAAGGAATAAATATGATCAACAATTGAATTGCTTTCTTCCTTATCAATCATGGAAATGGTGTCTTTAGCTTTAAGATTCACATCATAAGTGTCAACACTAGTTAAAAGGAATAGAAGATTAAACACAAGAGTAGTTATCCAAAGAAACCAATGATATGTTAAATCAAAGACCTCAATGACATGAATTATAAAAGCACCTAATCTATAAGGTTTGAATAATTCCACTAGTGAGCAATGCTCAAGTGTGAATCACATCATGCTCCCCTTCTTGGAAAGGATTCGTCCTCAAATCCATAGGCTCACCTACAACACAAGAAGATAAGCAGTTACATTGAAAACATTATGGACGTTATACTCACTTGATAAGTCAATCTTGTAGGCATTATCGTTGATCTTCTCAAGGACTTTGAAGGGACCATCGCCTCTTGGGCACAATTTGCCTCTCCTCATTTGAGGGAATCTTTTCTTCTGAAAGTGAACCCACACCCAATCATGGGGTTGGAGGTCCACCTTCTTCCTTCCATGGTTTTGTCTCTTGGCCACCTTAGTGTTGATCTTCTCTATGTTCTCCTTCACTTTGGCATACACCTTCATCATCTTGGCCGAAATTTGTTTAGCATCTAAGCTCACAACAACATCACTAGGCAAAGGGGTTAAGGTTAAAGGCACCAAAGGATTAAAACCATAACACACTTTAAATGGAGTCATGCAAATAGAGGAGTGGAGTGACCTATTATAAGCAAATTCAATCAAAGGCAATCGGTCCTCCAAAGAAGTGGGTTTTCCTCTAATCATACACCTAAGCATGTTCCCAAGAGTCCTTTTCACTACTTTGGTTTGCCCATCCGTTTGAGGGTGGCAAGAAGTAGAGAACAAAAACTTGGTACCAAGTGTACCCCCAAAGACTTCCAAAAGTGACTAAGAAATTTGGAATCCATATCACTAATAATAGTGCAAATTACTCCATGCGGTCTAAGAACATTAGCAACAAACAAGGATGCTACATGAGAAGCATCATCACATTTATGGCATGGTATAAAATGAAATAGTTTAGAGAATCTATCTACCACCACAAAAATGCTATTATGACCCATTTTGGTTCTGGGAAGACCCATCACAAAATCCATAGAAATGTCTATCCAAGCACCAATAGGAAGAGAAGTATACAAACCTTGAGGACGAGTCTTCAATTTAGCTTGCTTGCACTCCAAACATTGCCCACAAAGTTTATCCACATCATTTTTATCTTGATCCAATAGAATTGTTCATTGAGGAGGTCAAGCGTTTTGGACACACCAAAGTGACCCATCATACCTCCACTATGTTCTTCCTTCATGAAAAGTGCCCTCTATCAGCTTATTGGAACACATATTCTACCCTTCTTGAACAAGAACCCATCAACTAGTTGGAAAAGGTCGACCCTCTTCCCTTGGGATAACTCCTTATAAACCTCTTTGAAATCGGGATCTTTGGAGTAGAACTCCTTTAGGCTTTCAAATCCCATCATCTTAGAATTCATGGCATTCAACAACACAAATCTTCTAGATAGAGCATTCGCCACAACGTTCTCTTTTCCCGCTTGTAGGTGATCACATAAGGAAATGTTTCAATGAATTCCACCCATTTTGTGTGCCTCTTGTTAAGTTTCGATTGAACCTTCAATTATTTCAATGACTCATGATCCGAATAGATCACAAATTCCTTGCATCAATACCCCACCTATGCCAACACTTGAAGCGTCACATTCTATCTAAAATCTCTTCTCAAAATCCAACAATTGCAACAATGGAAAAGAACTCAATTTTTCCTTCAACTCTTGAAATTCCTTCTCTTGCTCGTCTCCCCAACCAAAAGCCAGATCTTTCTTGATCAATTCGGTTAAGGGAGCAGCAATTGTACAAAACCCTTTCACAAATATCCTATAGAAACTTGCCGACCCATGGAAACTCCTCACATTGGTTGCATTTTTAGGAGTTGGCCAAGTTCTAATAGATTTCACCTTCTCTTCATCAACCTCCACAGCATCCACGCTTACCACAAAACCCAAGAAAACCACACGGTCAACATAAAAGGAACACTTCTTGAGATTAGTATAAAACCTCTCACGTAACAAGACATCAAATACTTGCCTCAAATGGCACACATGATCCTCAACACTCTTTCTATAGGTAAGGATGCCATCGAAATAAATGACGACAAACTTGTTGATGAAAAGCTTCAACACATGGTTCATCAATCTCATGAAGGTGCTAGGTGCATTGGTGAGACCAAATGGCATGACAAGCCACTCATAAAGCCCAAACTTGGTTCTGAAAGTCGTCTTCCATTCATCATCGGGGTGCATGCGAATTTGGTGATATCCACTTCAATGGTAAATTTTAGAGAACACACTTGAGCCACATAGAGAGTCCAAAAAATCATCAAGCCTAGGAATCGGATGTCGATACTTCACCGTTATTTTTTTAACGGGCCTACAATAAACACAGATCCGCCAGGTGCCATTTTTTTCGGGAACAAGTATCACTGGCATGACACATGGGCTAAGGCTCTCCTTAACCAACCCGTTGTCAAGTAGTTCCTAAACTTGCCTTTAGAACTATTTAGTTTCCTCTAGATTGCTCCTATATGTCACGCCCCAAACCTAGGGAGGCGTGGCCGGCACCCGATGCTTCACTAGGCCCGAGCGTACCCATCTGTAGGTCGTATACCCTGTGTCTCAATGAATAGCTTAGGCCAATAAATCTAATCTATAAGTGTGGTACCGTAACTTAGGCTGACAAGGCCATACACTAAAATGAGTGTAAACAACAATCAACTTAACCAAAGTGGGATCATCCCGTCATATAATAAGTATTGTTATGTGGGACGACAAGGCCGCCATACTGACACTACTTGACATACAAGATATGTCTACAAGCCTCTAAAGAGTGACAACTGTAATATGGTCAGGGTTGTCGGCCCGCAATACTGACACTACTTGACATACAGGATACGTCTACAAGCCTCTAAAGAGTGACAATTGTAATATGGTCGGGATAGGGCCCCGACCTACCCATCTTCTGTGTATACACAAAACTCTAGACCTGGTAACTCTGAATGACATGAAGCTTACAACACTAGCTGGTACTCAGCAAATTTACTGATGTGGTCCCTCTGGCTGCCTATCTGAACCTGCAAGCATGAACACAACATCCCCAGGAAAAAGGGACGTCAGTACAAAATAATGTACCGAGTATGTAAGGCAACTGAAACTTATACTGAATTGAAGTACAAGATAAACCGAAGAGGCAATAAAAAATCTAGATATACTTACATGCCTCTATCATCAACAGCTAAACGACATAATATCAAACTACGTAGCCTCATATATGGCATCTAGACATATATAAATATCCCCGAAGGCAAGTGTATAGCCCGAAAGGCAATCTATATATGTATATCCTCGAAGGCAATCTCTGTATTTGTATAGCCCCAAAGGCAAGTGCGCATATGTATAGCCCCGAAGGCAACTGTATAGTCAATAGCCTCGAAGGAAACATGTGAATAGATAGCCCCGTAGGCAAGTGCATACTTCTATGAACTCTACAATCATCATTTCTATATACTAACAATATAAGCAACCATGCTAGTCTGAAGCTAAACTCCCGACAAGGGAAACTACTATGAAGCTATCAAGAATAATATAGAGATGAGATCTTTGTGGAGGCACTTCTTTGTGCTCTTATTCAGGATTCGCTCAGTTGAGGATTCATTCCAAAACAAAGAAATGGAATAGGCTTTACATACCTTTGTGGGTCTTCTTGACAACCCAACCAACGCAGCTCGTTTAGCGCCTCAACCTTGTATGCAAAGAACTACTCTTCGTCTACCTTACTTCACTTTGAAGAAAATCCGGATTCAACCACATGGCAAAAACAAAACAACAAGATTGAAGTAGTGAGCAAAACCTCTATGTTCTTTATATTTTGTTTTTTCAACAATAACAATTGAGATACTTTGTTACAACCACTTTACTTTGTTGATGCTTATGTGTACCTATCTAAAGTAAGAAATCGTTGCATATTCTTATATTCCTCAAAGAAGAGATTGATGTATATAATGTGTTGGTGTTGCACGTTTTCTATGATATATATCCAACAAAAATCAGATCTCTTAATGTGTCCCTTATTCATGGGTTATGGGGTCCACTTCCCTACAATATATATATATATATATATATATATATATATATATATATATATATATATATATATAATACTCTTATCTACACCCTCAATATCATATGAAGCGTTAGTCACTTGGTACTAAATTGTTGTCATTTTATACCATGGACACATATCACTTATCCCTTTAATGACTAATAATTACTTACCAACAATGCTATTAATGTCCTTTTTCCCTTACTTCCACGTATATTAAATTGCTGACACTTCGATATTTATACACTATTATACTAATTAGTTCCTTACACTCCCACTTTATTTCAACATTTAACCAACTATCCATGTAATTAATTCATGCTCTCGAATCACTTATATAATAAATAACTTTTAACGCACTTCAATACTCGTTATCATGATCATGAGATATAACACTAGTCTTTAGCCTCTTTTGACACACACAAGATATTATTTTCATTCCTCGTCATCACATTTTAAAGTCTTGAATTATGACATGACTTTTCTTTTATACGTTGAGCTCTTTATTAGCATACTTGAATATGATCACAAAGCTTTGGGGCTCGGTCTACTTACTTATGTCGAGCGGTTCAAACCATAACCCAAAAGTATGAGGTGTAACACTATATGCCGATTTATTGTGGATTTGGGATCCCAGCACAAAATCAACTTGATGTTCAATGCCCCTCAATGGAGGCAATTCTTTGGGCATCTCCTCCGAAAATAGACCATCATATTCTTGCAAAAGAGAAGAAACAATACTAGGAAAAGTGCTAGTATCTTGGTTAGCATGTAACAAGAGATCTTTGTTGACAAGGCACACCATAAAATGGCCCTCGTCAACTCCTTTCAAATCTTAGATTTTCTCTTCGTCACCACTTGCTCCTCTTAACTAAGTAAGGACTCCTTTTCAACCTTCTCCTTTTGCATTCGTTCCCGGAGCTCCTTTATGATCCTATAGTCGTCAATAACTTGATAGGGTGTCAATGGAGTAAGAGTAACAAAGGAATACTTATTAGATCTCCAACTATGTTGAGCATCCCTATCGAATTGCCAAGGTCTACCAAACAACATATGACACACTTGCATTGGCACCACATCACACACAACCTCATCTTGGTATTTGTCAATGCTAAAATTCACCACCACTCGCATGGTCACCTTCACCTCTCCACAATTATTGAACCATTGAAGCTTATAGGGATGTTTCTTGATGGGAAACTTCATATGATCAACCAAAGTTGTACTAACCACATTTGTGCAACTCCCACCATCAATTATCACGGAACACACCTTATCCAAGATTTGGCATCTAGTATGGAAAAGGTTCCCCGTTGGTCAAGCTCCTCCCTATTCATATCGCCCATGATCCTTCGCAAAATACAAACCAAATTGACATTCTCCGCTAGATTACTCTCATCATCCTCACTATCTCCCTCATGCTCACCTTTTGGGTCACCTCCCTCACTCTCACCTCCACTCTCCTCCTCTCCATCGATACGGTATTGTCAGTACCCAAAATTCCATTGTGTTGTGAGGGAACCTACCCTAACTCGTAGATGAACCACAACCATTCAACATAGTGAATACGGAATAATGTGGAAAAAATAAGAAAAATGAAATAGAAGAGATTAACAAGACTTATAATTTAATACATAATTTGAAAGAAATCCCCCACCCCCAAAACCTAGTTGTCATGAGTATAGCGCTACTATTCAAAATACAAGTCTGGAACTTAAATACAATCATAATCTAAAGTATAGGACAAAAAGGTAAAACAACCAGATGAGGAGTTCTAGTGTCGGGATAGAATCTATGGCTCACCTTGGACTACCAAGATGAATCTCTAAGCTCCGCGTCAAGCTCCTCCGCTGGCGTCCGGCTCGGTATCAGCACATAGAGTGCAGCAAGTGTAGATTGAGACGGGAATCACGTGTACCCAATAGCATCGTCGATCGACCCTAATTATAGCGGTGGCGAGGGTTGGTACTCCCAATACTTCTCTTCTTTTTTTGTTAGTCACATTATATAGTTTCTAAATAATTCAAGAATTTAAGTAAATATTCTACAAACACATCGAGTCATAAAGTCCATTGCTCTTTACATAACTTTATAAAGTACTAGTTTTACCCTAAATAGGATAGTTATAATCGTAAGGTCCAAACATACACCCAAGCAGACATCTAAATCCTCAAGATTTGAATTAAGGCACAAACACTATCAACATTTAGTCTTTTCTTCACCTAACAAGTTTACCATTAAAGGTTAATTCTTTTAGTTCTATAGTTCAACAGTGCACAAGTATTATCACAGTCCTCAAAACATTGTCAACAGCCTAAACCCCATGACCAGGCGTCTAGTTCCATCAAGTCTAACAACTCAATCTCACAGTAATTACAAGTCTCAAGTATCAGTATTACTCTCTATCAAGCCATAAGATCATATAATTCATCAGAAATTATCATTGAGTACACACAACAATAAATACATTAAAAGAATATGAATGAATGCAGTACACATGATATGTATGTATGCACTGGCCATATGTACCCGGTATACACACATTGTTGTACTAGCTATCACGTGACTCATGGGGGACTCATGAGGTCCATATACCCATCTGATCCCATCAGATACCGGCTCTGTAGCTGCCATATCATAATCAATTATATTCATCTGATCCATCGAACCCAGCTCTGTGGGTGTAGTATCATCATCAATCATCACTCTCTTACCATGTATTGTATCGAGTAACCGGCTTCCCAAGCCTTTTTCATCAATATCTCAGTAGTTCAATGCCAAATATAATATGTATGAATGATATGGATATGTGTACACTATACAAAAGCCTAATCAATACAATTAGTATTACCAATTCCTTTTCAAGTATTTAAACGAGATGTAGAGTGATGAATGCATGACAAGTCAAATTAATAATAGAATATCAAACATGGCTATGAGCCCAAATAATCAGCAACCATACCAAACCTAAGCGGATTTATGCACCGCGCTCACAGCCCGAAGACTAACAACACAATCTCTTTCAGATATATCCAACAGATTCATTAATCACCCAAGTTAAGAGCGGGTGGAATGACGGATGCGATCATACCAGCACTAACGCACCGGATCCCATCAGAACTCCGAAGTTAAGCGTGCTTGGGCGAGAGTAGTACTAGGATGGGTGACCCCCTGGGAAGTCCTCGTGTTGCATCCCTCTTTTTGGCGAAACTCGGCTTATTTTCGTCTATTTAGCTATATATTTTTTGTCATGTAACGTCTTATTTATAGGGGCAAAATGTTTGTAGAACGCAAGTTGAGCGGAGGAAGGAAAGGGTTTAATAGAATTAAGAGCGGGTGGAATGACGGATGCGATCATACCAGCACTAACGCACCGGATCCCATCAGAACTCCGAAGTTAAGCGTGCTTGGGCGAGAGTAGTACTAGGATGGGTGACCCCCTGACTTTCAAAGTGGTTATATGTGGAGGAAAGGAGAAATGGAAGTATGGCAAGGAATTAGATGGGTATGGAGCAATGTTAATACTCCCAAGCACTGCTTTATAGGGTGGTTATAGCACATAAAAGGCTACTAACAAGAGACAAGCTGCAGAAGATGGGTATTGTGAATGATGATAAGTGTGTATTGTGTGATGCAGCAGGGGAGAACATTAAACATTTGTATTTTGAGTGTCAGTTTTTCAAAAAGTACTTGGATTTAATACTCCAATGACTAGATATGATAGTCATCAATGTGGAAGTTAAGGACCTTTGGAGGAGAATGACTAGAATGTAAGGGCAAGAATAGTAGGGAGTTCATTATAGTTGTTTTAACTTGTCTCGATTTACAAAGATTTGGAGGACAAGGAATGATGCTGTGTGGAACCAAAAAGTACCAATACCAAGATTAGTGTGTGAAAGAATCCAAGAGGAAGTGTATATAAGAGATAGGCATAAAAGGAAGAGAAAAGAATGCAGGCAACGAAGATAATGGATAGATAGTCTTTTTCATACTTAGCATAGTAGTCATTAGCAACCTGAGAAAGAGGGATGCCTCAATCTCAACAATAGTATAGATAGGTCTTATTTATGCTCACTATTGTATTGTGTTTGTTTTTGTGATCAATAGTATAATCTCAACAACAGATTCATTAATCTCAACAATAGTATATATCCAACAGATTCATTAATGCTGGTACCCGTACTAGTGCTCGTCGCCTCACTAGTACCAGACCCACAATACCCTATTACTCTCATTAATTATTAAACCTACACAAAAATACTATATTAAGGTATAGTAACTCTCAACTTTCCTGATTTAAAGCCGAAGAAGTCACGCAATAGCTTTTCCTTTCCGCTAAGCCTCCTCACGAAGCCAATATGATCAAACATGTCGAGTATAAATGAGATTACGGTCTAAGTTATCCATAATCCTCCAAGATAGATTGCAAAAGAACCTCGAGCCCACATTATCAAAATGCCGACTTTTCTACCCAAATAGTACTAATACAAGCTAGATATGAATATTTCAAGTTAATTAAACAACAAAGCCTCAAAGGATCCTCAATTTCAAGATTTATAGAAAAGTCCAGTTCTAACCCTAGATTTTCCCCCAATCCCCAAAAGGGTTCTTAACATGAAATTCATCTCATAAACATCATCTACTAGATGAATATAACACAAGTTTAGGATACCAACAACAACAATCCATTAATCAACCCTAAATCCCCAATTAGAACTCTCTTAATCTCTACAAGCATTTCTACCTCTTCCCCTATTTAATACACATGATTAAGAAGTAATATACGTTACTCATTAACGGAAGGAAGAATGATTACCTTAATGGTGAAAATCTCTTGAAGTTATCACTATTTTGCTGCCCAAGCTCGAGTCTCAAGGAGAATGAATGTTGGGGAATGAAATGAATGCTAGGTCTAAACCCTCATTAAATCTGCACAGTGGTCCACTCCGACGGACTCGATTTCGCTACGGCAGACCCACTCCGACGGAAACCCTATTCACTAGGGCGGAAGTCACTTAAATCCTTATTTCCGCTTCGGCGAGCCAGATCTCTGCCAAGGCGAATGCCTTGTCGCTGGGGCGGATACAAGCAACCAACAACAACCCAAGGATATGAAATTCCAGACCTGCTTGCGCACTCGAATTTCACAGAAAAAGTCTCTATGGCTCGAGTTTGACTAAAGTCAATACTTCAATTCTAATTCCATAATTTTACAAACTAACTCCCAAAACACATCGGACTACCTTGGAACCCTAACCAAAGACTCGACTAAGTCATAAATGTCATTCTATAACTAATGGAACCAACAAAACTATGAACGGAACATGTTTACTCAAAAGTAAACCATGAGGAAAACCTCTTATTCTCTTAACTTAGGAATTTCCCAAACCTATCAAAAAGAATTTGAAACCTATATGAACTCCTCGGGAGCCATATCACCCATCCCCGCAAGTCATAAAAATCGAGTTAAAGATATGAGAATGATATTTTTGAAAAAATAAGTCCAAAAGTCTAAAACAACCTAACAGATCGTTACATAATCTACCATTTAAACACATGTTCGTCCTCGAACGGTAATGAAAAGTTCCAAAGATGTCGAGTAGCCGAAGAACCTCCGTCATAAACCTCATGAAAGATTTCACATGCAAGAATCACACTGATAGCACTATTTGTCCGCTTTACACGTTAAAACTTCCCTTGGCTTAGTTTAGAAACCCAAAATTTTATCTACAACTGATTTTCTTTCATTTGAACTGACCCCACTCAAATCCCTTGACTTTTATTCTAACCACACCTCTGGACGCAATTAATTGATTCCATAAATTCCATCATGAACACTCTAATCCTTTAGTTATAGCCACAATCCATTACCAAGCTTGTACCGATCAAATACTCCAATTCTGCTTATCTTTGTTCCACACCATATAAAGTCATCTTTGGTACTGAGAATTCATAGAAAACATGTCATCATACGATGTGAGCCAAAATCATGACTCTCTCTCTCTCATCAGAAAGAATATGCTTCTTCTGGGCCAACTCCCAACCTTTCTATCTAAAAACTAACCGTATCCAAGGCCAATTGCGCTAATTCTAAATCTGGTAGTTTTGTTTTATCGAGTTGAAACAATTGAGCTAACTCTCATCATCAAATTTCTCTTAAACCTCCAAATATCATAATATGCACATCATCTCAGTGACTATCTTGATTTGCCAACTTTGTCGAAAATCATCTGATCATCCCAAGGTTTCCTATATCCATTCATACCTTTCCAAACCATCACCAAGTACCCACATAGACCATTAGAACTGTCTGAATAGTTGTGATTAACGAAATATCATCAAATCAACTTGCAAACCCCAAATAAAGCTTAGTAACTCTGTTATATCTCTGTTCTGAAATGTAAATCTATCAAATCTTCCAAAACATGGAGTTCTGGACTAATCATAAATCATGACAAGGTAACCATAAGTCATTCTGCGATATGTGAACAATCATGATCTGGTGCAAAGTGCACAACTCCTCGAATGTCGCCAATAGTCTCTGAACTGTCTTTAATCCCTCACAAAACCAATCATGGAACTCTCATAGGTCTGTGGTGACCAATCACAATCTGTTGCTCGTGAATACTCAATGATGCGATGTCATCCATAACTCTAACAACTGAACGCTACCCGAGTTATCATCCTACCAGGAGACCACACCCTATAACTTAAATCTTCTTGTCCTCAATTCACAACTGATACCATATCTGACAGAACTCTATGAAATCTAAATACATCGAATATTACTTCTTGCGCTTTCACTTAGCTCATTCACTGCTCCGAATACTTTGATGCAAGGCTTGAAGCCTCATATTTCCCTTTCATAACCATTGAATCTCCAATTGCAATACCCTTATGCATTTAGCCAATCCAAAATTATCAATCTTAGAAAACGATGGGCCTTACCACACATAATTTCTCCCACGTGATTAATACTTGATGTACTTAACCATGCTATCGAGCCGGTAACGCTTCGACACAATCTACTATCACCAACACTCTTTTGCTTTGAAAAATGACTTTAACCTTTGCGCTTAAGAGATTTCAATCTTTCATCTTATTAATCAACTATTGCTCATTCATTCAAGAATGATATAAAATTAACTACCTTGGTACAACGCAAGTCCTCTTTCCATCAACCTTATCAAATTTTGTAGACTTTCTTCAAGCATACTTACTAATTACCTCCCACCTGAACGATGTGATATAATTCTACCATAATTCATACTTGACTCAAATAATCATGTTGCTTCGAACCAAACATGTATTTATCTTAATTCCTCAATTTCCATATTCCATCTGAAATCACATTCACCACTATCAATCAAAAAACACTCAAACCCACTTGAGAGTGTACCAAAATATCATAAATCTTGCCAAATAGCTAAGCCAATCCTGGATACCGTAGTAAACCACAAACTCGAAAAATCGAAAGTTTTCTTTTCCCCACTCGAATCCCCAAAACTAAATACTTATCTAGATCAAATGCATCATATGAACAATCCTTCGCAAAACCTTCCACCAGAAATACCGATCAACCTTTGTTATCCCAACAAGATCCATTATTGCCGATGTAATATTCCAAACTGTCACTGCATGTCCATAACCTGCAGGGAAATCTCACTTACCATCCACAAAGTTCTACTAATGCTCTCACAGGGCTCCATACCAGCATCCTTGCCCATGATCCCTTAGCTAAAGGATCATTCTTGTACCTTGGCTTACAAGTCCATCAACCAAATATCAATACAAAAAGTACTATAGTGAATGCACTTTTCTTGGTTTCAACCATTATCATTGATCCTCACTTCAATTCCCGAAATATACTTCAAAAATCAAGTCAGTTAACATCTACCATTGATCTACCACTTTAAATTTCCTTACCAATTGGCACCTCACTCAAGGGTCTTTAACTGATACTTACCCAAAAATAAACATACTTTGCCTTGTCTCATCTATTTAGAATGCCTCTATCAAATCATGAAGTTATCATCCTCATTCCATCAATTTTGAAAATCACATCACTATCATTTGTGAAAACTTGCGTATCCCTAAGCAATAAGTACAATGCCCACATTCCTTATCCACCACTAAGTGCAACCACCAATAACTCCTTAAGTAATTAAACCTTCACACTTGTTCGTCGCTAGATCCATCATCATTAACCGTTCATACCCTTATGAATTAACAGACTAAGCATACCCCGCACTCTTATCAGAAAAATACTTTACCATTTTAACATTTTGGCACCAAGGTCTAATCATTCAAATACTTTTCAGTATAACTCTATCCCCATATGATAGAAAGAAACCTCTTCGTATGAATCTCATAACAAGTCCTACCACCTTTGACGTCATCACCAAGGATCACGTTTCACATCCTTGCCTTTTATCAAATCCTCTTCACAGCCCTACAATGCCCATTGCAGCTCCAATCTGAACTCAATATTGCGTCTCTATCGCGGTGACACATCTCATACTATATTGCGCAATGTCGCATCCAGCCGTTCATGCGCGAATCTGAGGACGTGTCTTCACCATTGGTGAGATATTGAAATAAAGAAGTTTAGGCCTTAGACTGAATCACATACACACAATAAGGAATGAAATAATGAAAGTTTTCTCAATGTCCTATAGCCTCTCAAAGATAGGTACGGGTCTTTTTGTACCGATCCGCAAGACTCTACTTGATACGATATGGGATGGCACAAAGGTGATTATGAGAGATAGGTTTCGTGGTGGAACTCGGCTTCAAACCAATGATGATCCGTGGAGCATATTCACCACATTTGAGGAGCTTCGAGGGGCCTCAAATAGGTATCTTCACACCTCACACCCCTTGATGATGAAGGATAAGCCTTTGAAGGCCATTGAAGACCTATGTGTGAAGATGATCAAGCTATGGTAAATAGCATGGAAGGAGCAAGACACAACTCACTCAAGTTCCTTCACCCGAGACTATGTCGAGGAGCTCCAAGCCATATGAGTCATGTTCATGCAAGGAGAGGCTTTGGAGATCCTTGAGGGACTCAACTTGGTTGTAGAAGAGAAGCATGGGATTGGATGAAGATGTCAAGACTAGGAGGTGGTTATTTATGCAAAGACGCCAATCCTTAAAGACAAAGCCATCATTCCTTGAAAAGACCACCAAACAAGGCACTTACTTCATTAAGGGCATAATTGTAATAGCTTAGTAGTCTTCTTAGCCTAAGTAGTATAAATACTACATTTGTTATTTCATTACTTAGTTTTTTTTATGAATATTGATTGAGAGTGATTCTCTAGTATCTAGGTTCTAGATTGTAGTGTGGTGTAGTGCTCCTAGCGAGTGTATGGTTAGTCTTAATCTCATCAATTGAACCTCTCTTTGAATGTATCCAAGTTGGTAATTCGAGCATGAGTTCAAGTCTCTTCTCCCTTGGTTTGTGATCAATTACTTGATTTCAATCCCTTTTTTCTTCTATTCTCATCTATATTTCTTAAATCAAACCTATCTTACTTTGTGTTGTTTAAGTACGCATATTTGATTGTTATTTTCATATATTTCCAAGTCGAATCATATCATTTGGTATCATTGCTTAGGCTAAACGATTGTATCTACAATTCTTAATCCTAGGTTCTTCTATTTTGAAAATCCAAAAAAAATCGAAATTCCGAAAATTCCCTAAAAACAAAATGTGTTAATTTTTTTGTTTTGACACTAGATTCTTATTCCCTAGTGTTAGTTGAACCTAAATTTCAAGTTTCGTTCAATTTGGAGGTGTTTTGAGCATTCTACCATTGTTGCAACTTCAAGGTTTGCAACTTGAAAGTGGGTTTTGGCGAAGGAAGGTGATATTGGCTTCAAAAGTTGGTGGGTTTTGTTCTACTCATCAAGGGAAGCTTGGATATTAAATTTGGTGGAAATTGGAGGTCATTTGGACAAGTATTGAAGAATCCACCATTGAAGGACCTTTAAACCTTCAAGAACTTGAAAGTGGGTCTTCATGTTTTGGTGCAATTTGAAGTTAATTTGAGGTGGATTGAAAAATTGGGTGTTCTTCATGTTCTGGAGTCGTCTTCATAAATTTATGGTGAAAAAGACACTCAAAGCTAGCTTTTGATCCAAAAAGGTTCAAGTCAAGTGGTGGAAAGGTGTTTGTAGGGCCAAAAAAAGGAAAGTTCTAGGTTAGCTGGAGCCCACAAATCAGCCAATTTTCAGAATTTAAAAAACATTTTTTTTTCAAAATGCCTTTTTTTAAATGCCACATCATCAGTGAAACACCACTGCCACATCAACAGCTATCTGACGTGGCAGTGCCAGCTCAGTGCTACATCAGCTGAATCAGTCTGTGTGGCAGTCACGTCAGCGCCAGTCAGCCGCCACGCGCGCTGCCAAGCCCTGTCACATCTGCAGGCACGTGGGTCCTAATTTCATAGGGTTGGCACCCTTGTTTTTTTCCCTGTTTTGCGTTGTTTCAGCCCCAATTTCTGGCGTTTTAACTAAATTTTCGCTCAAATTTTTCCCGATTCGAGTTCTTATCCTATTCTTAATACTTTAATACTTTTAATTAATGAAAAACAAGAAATTAATCCTACTTGTTTGCTAATTAATTCATAAATTTCATCACTTTTCATCCTAAATTCTCAAACAATTTTCTAAGTGTTGAAATTTGATTTTTCTTCTTTCCTTCTCATTGCTTTAATTTTATAAGCTAATTAACAATTATTAATTGTTCTTACTTGATTGTTAACTAGTTCTTGAGTCCGAATTTTCATTTCGTGCTAATTCTTTCAAGCTTTTATCGTTTAAACTTCGTTGTAATTTCATTGGATCTTGTCAATTTGCTTTGATTGTCCGTTCTTGGTGTCACATAACTTCCACTCCAAACCAATGCTTGGATACTACTAGGAAATAATTTGAAATTGAAGGTTCTTGACTAGCTTAAAGATAATCTATTGATGGGGGAAAAGTCAAGAGTGGTGAGAACAATAGAGTGGTGCTAGCCAAGCACAAACGAGTGCAATATAAGCATTGCTGAGGAACTCTTATTATTAACCTTGTTTGCTTGTTTTGTAGGTACACGAATATGAGTCATGAGGAGATGAGTTATAAGGAAACATGTCATTTATCGCTTCAGGATCTTGTGATGATGATATGGGAGGCTATGGCTCTAGTGACGGAGGTTATGACCATGATGATGATGGAGCTTATGGAGACGATGGTGGTCACTGTGATCATGAACCATATGATGGTGAAGAGCACTACTCTGGAGGCAAATATGAGGAAAATGGATCTCATGGATCTCATGGATCTTATGAACAAGATGAGGGAGTAGAAAAGCCTAATGAAGAGTCATGTGGTGAAGACGATGGTTATGAAGATCATCATACTACACACCACGGATATGGAGGCAACTTGAGGTATAGTTCTTTCTCACACATATCTCATGAATAAATTTATGAAGAGTCGTATGAAATAGGGAGCTGTGATGAACATGAATCGAGTGGTTATGCACTTTATGGTGAATATGACCATGAGGGTAGTGGACTTGAGTATGAACCTTGTGAAGAATTTTCTAGAGGATATTCACGTGCATCCCCTCGTTATACTTCCTATACTAAGTGAGATGGTATAAGTGGGTGGATTGGAGGAGGTAAAAGTCATCCTAGAAGGAAAAGAGAGTGTACATTTCCTACTTCAAGAAGTACAATGTCTTATGTTTCTTATCCTAATACAAATGTGCCATGTTCACCATATGGATATGATGTTGAAGGTATGAGGGAAACATCGATAGGCATTGGGAGTAGAGGGAACCCAATGTATCAAGAGGGGATTGATCCAAAGAGGCGAACTATCAAAACCAAGGTGAATGTTTGTGGATGTGCGGGATTCTCTGTTGTTCTTGATGATGATTGTTATACAAACTTCATCACCCTCATATGGTTGAATGGTTGAGAATACCTTGTGTGATGAGACGATATCCTTATTATGATGAGGGGGGGTATTGGGTTGATAAGAAAGTGAAGGTATTCATTACACATGGTGAGTACCAAGAGGATTTTTGGTGTGATGTGCTTCTCATGGATATTTGTCACATATGTTTAGGATATCCTTGGTTCCAAGAACATAGGATTTCATATGAGCAAGAATGGTACAAGTATGTAGTGGACAAGAAGGGGAGCTTTCTTTTTCCACCCATACCCCTAAAGAAGAAGCAAGTGCAAGTGAACCGCTTTCTAGAGTGAGTGGTTTTGATCTTTCATATTTTGATAGGATAAGAAATGCTCTCCAATAATAGATGATCAACGCTTTGCCAAGGAGCAACCAACACAAGATGAGAAGGCTATCCCAAATGAAGCCAAATGGAAGATTGAAGTGAAGGGCCATCCTAACCCTTCAAAAGGAAGCTCATCCCTCTTCTAATGAACATGAGATATACAAAATTGAGTGGAGTAAGGGAGAGTCATGTGACAACTCTAGAGTGGAAAAAGAAGAGGTTGTGCGGAGTGACATGAGGTAGTTAACACATCTTAATTTTAACCCTTCTAACCTTTCTACTTCTTCTAGTTGTCTTGGTTCTTTTGTACTCATGAGGATGAACTCTCCAAAGAATCCCAAGTTTTTGGGAAGTGAAGTAACCTAAACCTCTTCAAAAGAGAAAATCCAATGCAAGGCACTTGATCGAGGTAACGAGTGCTATGTACATGAGCTACAAGGTAACAAAGTTAATCCTTATACGCTATTGAACTTGGAGGAATATATTGAGACTAATAGTCAATTGAGTAAGGATGAAGTTTTGTCTTATGTGCAGCAAAGTGGCTCTTTGCTTAGTAATGATGATGTCCTTGTTGGAAGTGTCCCCATACTAGTTGATCATTTTGATGACCAAATTGATTCTTCTTGAAAGATCGATTTGTGTCCACCTAGTGTGCACACTTGTGACTCTACACTAGATGATTTTACTTGTGGTAATCATATGAGTAAATCTTGTGAGCTTTACATGCTACAATATAGTGTTGATAAGTGTTGACCGACTTGATTGTAATGTTAATCCACTATTCGAGGAACCTTGTGATGTTCTTAAATGAACCTCCGATTAGTGATGATATTGATAAAGTTGATCATTTGAATGAGTATGACACACCACCCATATTTGACACATATGAAGATGAGTCATTTGATCTTACCTTGTTGACTTTTGATGAGACTCAAGGTTATGATAGTATTTTGTGCCATGTAGAGAGTCATGACGTTGATCCTTTTTGGAGTGGCATTACACGCCTTCACTCACCAACTTTAGATGATTGCTCTTTTCTTAAGAATAATGTCTTATTTGATGATGACATGATTGTTGATGACGATGTGCATGCTCACTTATTTTGTGGTGTGGTAGGTGTCGCCACATTTGGGGGTTACAAAGTCTATAGGAATCCAATGTGGAATGATAACACTTTTCCCTATGATGAAGATCTTCCTTTAGAAAATGATAATACACTTGTGGGGAAGGAGTGTTTGAAAAAAATAGGTGAAACTTTCTTACAAATTGCTAATTCTTCTTTAGGTGACCAAATTTGTAGTAGCATGCTTGATCTTGTTATTGAAACTGATAGTGAAGCTACATTCGAGGACACTATAGATGAACAAGTTATTTTGAGTGACACATTTCTTTACTATCTATTTGCATATGATGACGCTCGTGTTTGTATTTTGGGTGCATCTTATGTTGAATGGGGTTCTTATGGGGTAAATAGTTGTGATCTTGACCAAGATGTGTGGATATCTCTTTCTTTTGACCCGGGGAGGCTTTATGTGACTTGGTCATTATACTACCTTGGGAATTTTTTGGTTTGAGAGATGAGGATCAAATGTGTTTCGTGTTGTCTAAAACCAATGTAGCATTTCATGCTTTGTATTTTGAATCCATTGGTTTCTTTGCTTTATCCTCATTTCATGATTGGAGTTATCAACTTCTTGAAACCTCATATGTGCGAAGTTTGTTCATGATAACCATTGAAGTATGGTTGTACCACAAATTCATCCGTACTTTGAGTGAACGTATGATTATTTCCTTTTGTGTTAACCCTCATGATTTAAGGACCATATTTTCGTATATCTTTCCTTGGTTTTTGCAAGGTTCAGATTCGAGGACGAATCCTTTTCAAGAATGGGAGGATGATACGATACGGGCTAACACAAGAGTGATTATGAGAGCTAGGTTTTGTGGTGGAACTCGGCCTCAAACCAATGATGATCCATGGAGCATATTCACCACATTTGAGGAGCTTTTAAGGGTCTCAAACGGGTATCTTCACACCTCACACCCCTTGATGATGAAGGATAAGCCTTTGAAGGCCATTGAAGACCTATGTGTGAAGATGATCAAGCTATGGTAAATAGCATGGAAGGAGCAAGACACAACTCACTCAAGTTCCTTCACCCGAGACTATGTCGAGGAGCTCCAAGCCATATGAGTCATGTTCATGCAAGGAGAGGCTTTGGAGATCCTTGAGGGACTCAACTTGGTTGAAAAAGAGAAGCATGGGATTGGATAAAGCTGTCAAGACCGGGAGGTGATTATTTATGCAAAGAGGTCAATCTTTAAAGACAAAGCCATCATTCCTTGAAAAGACCACCAAACAAGGTTCTTGCTTCATTAAGGGCATAATTGTAATAGCTTAGTAGTTTTCTTAACCTAAGTAGTATAAATACTACATTTGTTATTTCTTTACTTGGTTTTTGGATGAATATTGATTGAGAGTGATTCTCTAGTATCTAGGTTCTATATTGTAGTGTAGTGTAGTGCTCCTAGCGAGTGTAGGGTTAATCTTAATCTCTTCTATTGAACCTCTCTATGAATGTATCCAAGTTGGTAATTCAAGCATGAGTTCAAGTCTCTTCTCCCTTGGTCTGTGATCAATTACTTGATTTCAATCCCTTCTTTCTTCTATTCTCACCTATATTTCTTCTATCAAACCTATCTTACTTTGAGTTGTTTAATTCCGCATATTTGATTGTTATTTTCATACGTTCCTAAGTCATATCGTATCACTACTAGACACCGCTCTTGTACTCATAAGACCAATGAATCTAGTGCTCTCATACCAATTTGTCATGACTCAAAATCCCATTGTGCTGTGACGGCACCTACCCTAACCCATAGTCGAACCACAACCATTCAACATAGTGAATACGGAAATAATGCAGAAACAATAAGGAAAATAAAATAGAAGAGATTAACAAGACTTATAATTTAATGCATAATATGAAAGAAATCCCAACCCCCCCCCCTCTCAAACCTGGTTGTCATGAGTAAAGAGCTACTAATTGAAATACAGGTCTGGAACTTAAATACAATCACTATCTGAAGTATAGGACAGCAAGGTAAAACAAACAGATGAGGAGATCTAGTGCTAGTGTAATACCCCGTACTTCTCATCATGTCTACGACTAAGTTGGAGGCTACGAAGTTACTTGAATATGGAAGAATGAGGTTATAGTGTCCAAGTGTATGTAGTATGTTAAGCCTAGTTAAAGTAAATGAGATTCATAAACGAATAAGATGTCAGACAAAGGTAGACGACTTACTAGTTTCACCTTTGTGTTTCACCTACTTACTTAAACGTCCTATGTGCTTCATCTACTTTCTCACAAGTGTTATTTGCTTACACGTCCTACTTGTTTCATGTCCTACTTATTAAACAGGGAAGACACACATGTTTAGAGCTAATTAGTAACCTTCTAGCCTAAGTAAGTGACAAGTAGGTGACGCACCTACTTGAAATGATGCCCAAATTAAATGGGGTGTGGCTAAATCTGATCTATAAAGGGGAGGCCCATTAAAGGGCAAGGGAGTTCGACCAAAGGTCCTTTTAAGGCCAACACCTGGAAATTTTATACATATCTTTATCACCCAAAATAGATTCACAACTCTCTCCCTCTCTCTCTCTCTCCCAACCCAAAATAGTCACCCTTCTTTCTCTTAGGGTTCTTGGTAGCCAAACTTTAAGTTTCATTCATCTCCCATGGTGTCGAAGTGTTTTCATATGGTTTCTCTTCTCTCCTAAACTCTTAATATGTTTCTAAACCAAATAGGACAAGGCAGTCCCTCTCCTCCAAGGTTAGGTTATTTGGGAGAAATTTAAAGGGCGGCAAGTAGAGAAAAATCAAGAAATTGGACAGCAAGGTAAGTCTCTCCTTCTACTTCATATGTATAAGTTAGTTTAAGTTTTAGATGTGTTTTAGTTGCTACAAGTTCATGGGTTGATGGCTGAAGTTATATATGAGCTGGTGGACTTGTTATGTAGTTTTGGGGATGTTCTTGTTGTTCTCTTAGGTGTTGTACATATGGTGGTTGGATGGTGTTGTTGTTGTTGTGAATTGAGCCAATGGGATTTGGAAGAAATAGGGGAGATACTGCCCGTTTGATTGTAATATGAACTTGTCGTTGATGGTTGAATGATATAGTTGGTTGCTAGTGATGTTGAATAACATGTTGGGACTAATTTCATGGTATGTGGGGTTGTTCCAATCATGTTAAGTTGTCGGAGATTCATATAATTATAGTTATGTATCATTGATGGTGTTATAAGGAGTAGAAATAAGATAGGCTTGGATAATCCCATAGAAACGCTTGTAAAATGAGCTTGTCGCTCATTAGCTAGTTTGTAAGTTGAAATTGATTAATGTAGTTGAGTTACTAGTTGTGTGGTATAGCATATTGGGATTGTTTTTGGTGTGTGCATGTGATGTAAGTATTAGCATGTCGTATATAAGTTAGTTTGATGATTTAAATATGCTTAGAAGATACAAGTTGAAGGTTGAATGATTAGGTAATGTGGTTGAAGTGTTGAGTGTGCTATATAGCGTATTGGGACTGGTTTGGTGGTAAAGTTGGGTGGTTTTGTAATATGAAGGGGATGGAGATGTTTATGTATGTGTTTATATGTTGATTTAGGAAGGTTAAAGGATTGGAAGGGAGATAGGTGAAGATATATGTTATAGAAGCTTGTATAGCTTAGTTTGTCATTGGTCGGTTAGTTCTTGTGTTTCTGGTTGTTAACAGTTATATTGTTTCCTTATTGTAGTTTATGGTAAAAGGAGGATGGGTTCTTCATTGGTATCCGAAGGCAGAAGTTAAAGGTACGTAAGGCTATTTTATTGAGTCACCACTATGGCATGATATACGACATTTGCTTCTTAAGTAAACCATGAAGTTTAGAGCGTCCAAGTGTAGTAGTTCCATGTTGCAAGTGTCATGAATCTCTTAAGTAAATCTATGTGTCTGTAATCAGTTGTTATTCAAGCATTTACTCCCAAGACTCGAGTTCCCAGTTGCTATGGTGGGATTGGAATTCCCCTTAAGTATGATGACGTTGCTAGCATACAAAGTGAAATAAAAGAGATGTTATGTGCTCACATCTGGTCGTTACACAAGCATACATCTCATAAATTAAGTTACGAGTTGTCGTGAAGAGGATAGAATTTCCCCTTATATGGGACCACACTAGTAGCCTATAGAGTCCGATTCCAAAACAGAATTCTAGAGGTGCTCTACGTATGCATTTAGCAGTTTCATGTACTCCCTGTTTGGTGCCGCCTCCATAATACGAGTTTCATATAACTATTAGATGTCTTATACTCTTCGTAGAAAGTGTATACGAGCCACAGCAGCTCCCTCGTGAGACTCCTGATAGCATAGCAACAGTTAGTAAGAGTTGCTCAACTCATATGTTTAATAGCTTCATAGATGTCCTAATTGGTATTTCCCCAACTAGTTGAGTTTCATAAGTGTATTAGTAGCCACGTTTTCCTATGAGAGAGTAAGTATGAACTATAGTGGCACCCTCAAAAGAACTACTATAGTGTGACGACTAGTTGATGACAAAGGGGAGCCTTGCATGTTGATAGTTGTTGTTTGTTCTAGTGACCCATAGAAACCAATGAAAAGGGTTTACTAGTTCATGAATACTAGTTTACAATGAGATGGGAACCTTACTTGTTAACGAATGTGGTATCCTATAAGTATAAACGAAGAAGTTACAGTAGGTTGTCTAGGATAACTATGTTTAGAATAACTATAAGACGACTCTCAGATAATAGTTGGAGGATCATAGATCTAAGGTTAATGTATGATAGGTACGGGACTACACCATGTTCCCTAATGTAGACGATAACTCACGGCTAATGTCTAAGTAAATATTGTGGGGGTGTAGAGCATAAGGTATGATGAACCACATAAGTAGTTTCAGATATTTGTCGATGGTTTATAGGTCCTAATGAAGATGAATTATATGGATGGGTTCTAGATTATTGTTGATGGATTATAGTTCGTTAATTAAGATGAATGATATCAGTAATATCTAAATTACCATTATCGGATTGTAGTATCTTACTTTAAAAAGATTAAGTGTTGGCTCCCAAAGTATAACTAATGGATGGTAGATTAATACATAAGATGAATTATATGATAGCTTTTAGGTGATCCTTAAGGGTTTAGAGATTGTCACATAAGGTTAACTAAGATGATATAAACGTTATAGCCTTCTTGAGGATAAGACAGCATAGGAAGTTAACTTACAGGCTTGGGGAAAACCCAATATGGATTATAGTAAAGAGAGTGCATATGTCCATCTCGCATTTAGCGAGATAAAGTCCTATCAGATGTTCCCTTCCTATTTGAGTTCCTAGGAGTAAAGTATCGCGACTCTCTTATTCATGCTCAGGTGTTCGTTCACGTGATGTCAATTGTATAGTAACAAGTTATTATATGGTTAAGAATTTAGATAATCGTTAAGGAGTTATAGAACGTAACGTAAGAAGAATTATATCGTAAGCATCCAGATTACTATTGTTGGGGTATAGAGCTTCTTTTAAGATAAACCACATTGACGAAGATGATCATAGTCTATCCAAGGTAGAATGGTCCACAAGACTAGATAATGGTTTCTGAAGATGTCATTACAGGGTCGTAGAAGAGTAGGTATATTCCTATCGTATCCAGCGACATAAAGTCTTATAATTTGATTCCTTTCTTTAATGTGAGTTCCAAAGAATGAAGTATCGCAAGTCTTCTACTTCTACAAACTTGTTCCCCTTGTGTAATATTATTTGTGTCATATCAAGTCCTCGACAGTGATCCAACTCTCTTTGTTACGAGTCTCATATGTTTCCAAGGTTCGTAGGTAAAAAAAAGCATCATAGAGTAGTAAGTTTGTTAAGGCTACTCTTCCTTCTTTTGGCATGATCGAAATGAAACGAAGGTAAATGAACAATATTCATAACGGCTCCACTCTTAGATATGTTAGAGGCTAATGTTCTTGACTTCTATATAATGATAGTGATCTTCTCTTATGGCTTGTTGATTCTTGAAAGTAAGTTATGTTAATGATGTTAGTTCCATAATGTTAATCGGAGGTGCAACGACCTTACGTTACTCCGATAGACTCAGAGTGTCTTAGTATCATTCATGCATTATATACATATATATACCATGACCTCACATGCGTTATATACGCTATATGATATGTATACGGTGTATGGGAAAGGTTATGGAGTTATATACGCACCACCACCTGATCAGCTGGTATATGATGATGATTATGCCTACAAAGGCTTATATGATATGATGGGATGCCCACAGAGAATTGATGGTGTTATATACGCATATATATATATGTATGGCCAGGCATTATGTACACACATATATGATACTTAGGCGTATCATGGCCCTCAATGGAAATTCAGAGTTTCAGGTTGATTCTTCCCTATCTCTCTTTACAATTGATGTTCTTTCATATGATTATTTTTGTCTACCTTACGTATTCGGTACAATATTTTTGTACTGACATCCCTTTTGTCGGAGGCGCTGCATTTGTTATATTTCACATTGCAGGTCCAATTATACAGGTTGGCAGCCTGGTTTGCTAGATAGTGCAGATCATCAATGGAAGAGTTGCAAGCTCCAATTTCACCTTGAGCCGAGTCAGGTCTAGTAATTACATTGATGTTAGAGATTATGGCTAGCTTTGGACCCTGTCCCAACACTTGTATTAGTCGTTCAATAATAGGTACTCATAGAGGCTTCTTAAACAGAGTCAGCATACCATGGGCCAGTGGCCACGTTCATGTAAAAAAAAATTGTTCACAGAGTTCATTTATGTTACAAGTTACGTCATTTACCCTATTACAAGATCACATTAGACGCATGTAGAGCATGGTCCGTCCCACCCAGGTTTAGGGGTGTGACAGCCGGGATGGAATCTACGGCTCACCCTGGACTCCTAAGAAGAATCTTCAAGCTCTGCGTCAAGATCCTCCCCTATCGTCCAGCTCGGTACCTACACATATAGTGCATCAAGTGTAGAGTGAGTACGGGAAGCACGTGTACCCAACAACATCGTCGACTGACCCTAACTATAATGATGGCGACGGTTGGTACTCCCAATACATCTCTTCTTGCTTGGTTAGTCACATTATATAGTTTCTAAATAATTCAAGAATTTAAGTAAAGATTCTACAACCACACCGAGTCATAAAGTCCATTTCTCTTTACAAAACTTTATAAAGTTCTAGTTTTACCTCAAATAGGATAGATATAACCATAAGGTCCAAACATACACCCAAGCGGTCATCTAAATCCTCAAGATATGAATTATGGCACAAACACTATCAAGATTCAGTCTTTTTTCCACATAATAGGTTTACCATTAAAGGTTAAATCTTTTAGTTCTACAGTTCAACAGTGCATAAGTATTATCACGGTCCTCAAAAGCATTTTCAACATCCTAAACCTCATGAACAATCGTCTAGTTCTATCAAGTCTCACAACTCAATCTCACATCAATTACAAGTCTCAAGTATCAGTATTACTCTCTATCAAGCCATAAGATCATACAATTCATCAGAAATCATCATCGAGTACACACAACAATAAATATATATAAAAGAATAAGAATGAATGCAGTGTAGATGATATGTATATATGCACTGGTCATATGTACCTGGTATACACACGTCACTGTAGTAGTTATCACGTGATCTATGGGGGACTCATGAGGTCCATATACCCATCTGATCCCATCGGATACCAGCTCTGTGGCTATCATATCATAATCAATTATATTCATCCGATTCATCGGACCCAACTCTGTGGTTGTAGTATCATCATCAATCATCACTCTCTTACCATATACCGTATCCAGTAACCGGCTTCCCAAGCCTTTTTCATCAGTATCTCAACAGTTAATTGCCAAATATAATATGTATGAATGATATAGATATGTGTACACTATGCAAAAGCATAATCAATACAATTAGTATTACCAATTCCTTTTCAAGTATTTAGACGAGATGTAGAGTGATGAATGCATGACAAGTCAAATCAATAGTAGAATATCAAACAAGGCTATGAGCCCAGATAATCAACAACCATACCAAACCTAAGCAGATTTATGCACCATGCTCACGTCCCGAAGGCTAAAAACATAATATCCTTCAGATATATCCAACATGTTCATTAATCATCCAAGTTAAGTTCACTAGTACCCGTACTAGCTCATCACCTCACCAGTACTGGACCCCCAATACCCCATTACTCTCATTAATTACTAAACCAACACATAAACACTATATTAAGGTATAGTAAGTCTATACTTACCTAATTCAAAGCTGAATAAGTCATGCAGTAGCTTTTCCTTTTCGCTTAGCCTCCTCACGAAGCCACTCTGATCAAACATGTCGAGTATAAATGAGATTACGATCTAAGTTACCCATAATCTCCAAAGTTGGATTACAAAAGAACCCCCGGGTCCACATTATCAAAATGCCAACTTTTCTACCCAAATTGTACTAACACAAGATAGATATGCATAATCTCAAGTTAATTGAACAACAAAGCTCTAAAGGATCCTCAATTTCAAGATTTATAGAAAAGCCTGGTTCTAACCCTAGATTTTCCCTCAATCCCCAAAAGTGTTCTTAACATGAAATTGATCTCATAAACATCATCTACTATATGAACATAACACTACTTTAGGATAACAACAACAATAATCCATTAATCAACCCAAAATCCCCAATTAGAACTCTCTTAATCTCAACAAGCATTTCTACCTTTTCTACCATTTAATAAACATGCTTAAGAAGTAATACACTAATACTCATTAATGGAAGGAAGAATGGTAAAAAATCTTTTGAAGTTATCACTAACTTGCTGCCCAAGCTCCAGTCTCAAGGAGGAATGAATGTTGGGGAATGAAATGTATGCTAGGTCTAAACCCTCATTAAATCTGCACAGTGGTCCGCTCCGGCGAGCCAGACCTTCGCCGAGGCGGATGCCTGGTCGCTGGGGCTGACACCAACAACTAGCAGCAACCCAAGGATATGAAATTCTCCGCCAACCACCTGAAACACTCTCGGGATCTCCCAAACACAAACAAAACATGCTACCCTATCAGAAAACACATTCCGGACCTGCTTGTGCACTCAAATTTCCCATAAAAAGTCTATACGGCTCGGGTTTGACTAAAGTCAACACTTCAGTTCTAATTCCACAATTTTACAAACAAACTCCCAAAACACCTCGGGCTGCCCTAGAACCCTAACCAAAACGTCGTTCTAGAGCTAATGGAACCAACAAAACTATGAATGGAGCATGTTTACTCAAAAGTCAATCATGAGGCAAACCTCTCTATTCTCTTAACTTAGGAATTTCTCAAACCTATCAAAAAAAATCTGAAACCTATCTAAACTCCTCGGGAGCCGTACCACCCATCCCCGCAAGTCATAAAATCGAGTTAAAGAGATGAGAATGGTATTCTTGAGAAAATAAGTCCAAAAGTCTAAAACGACCAAACGGATCATTACATGTATCCATCAAACAAGGCCATAATCGATCTTATATTAGTAATATGTTCCATTGACACTTGAAACATTGAATGGTAGAAGGACGAGGAAAGTTAGGTTTAGCATTGCTACCATCTTTAGTCTTGTCTTCAACTTTGGCTTTGTAGTCGAACTTGTCTTGGAGAGTTTGAGAGTTGGTCTTGGGATTTTCCCACTTATCTCTGCTCTTTATCTATGATGAGGACGACACACTCTTCGCTTTATAGGATTTCTCCATTTTCAAATCTGTTTCAACTTTGGTGGCATCATGAAATGTATCCTCAAGTTAGCATAGGATTGCATCCTCATGGGCTTAGAGATATCGTAGTTCAAATTGGCTACAAACCGGACAATTGTGTAGTTCAAGTGCTCTTCGATTTTTTACTTCAATCTCAAATTCTCAAATTCATCGAAGTATTCTTCAACACTTTTACTACCTTACCTCAACATGTACCCCCGCTTAAGAACATTTTAATAACAATCATTCGTCACATATCTTGCTTCCATGAGCTTAATCAATTATTGCCAAGTCAGAACATCGAATATGTATCATTGAGCTTGCTCTCGCTTCTTGGATTCCCACCAAGTAGATGCATATCCCTCAAATTGTGTAAGGGACTATTTCGCTTTTAATGCATCTAAAATGTTGTTAGTGAGGAGATCCTCTCACTTTGCAACTTACATTCTAGGAACTCCTCCGAATTACTTCCATCCTTGAACCTAGGACGTTCCACTTTGATAGTATGTAAGTTGAGTTCTTAGTCAACTCTATCTTCCCGACTTTTCCATCTTTCCCGGTAATCATGACCTTGACATCGTGCTCAATCTTCTTGACCTTGCCACCTACCCCGTTCGTCAATGGTCCTACCTCTACCTCCTCGCCCACTTCGTCCCCTGTTATCATCATTCTTGTGTCTCCCTCCAACCCGTGGTTCCTCCCACCACATTTCATTCTCCTCAACTCCTTCAAAAGGGGGATTTTGGTAATGGTATAGAAATGGTTTCGGGGTGAAATTTTGTAGTGTTCATATAGGTTCATTTGGGGATTATTGGGTTTGGTGGCTCTCGGGGCCACTTGTGGTAGATGTACATCTCGATATGGTGGATAGAATTGTGGTTGGATGTGGGAATTTGTTTGCCCCGCTTGACTCGAGGCGTCAACATTTGGGTGAGTATAAGGGGGAATTGAGGTTGATGGGATGTGGCTAGATAGGGGATAGCACAAGGCTTGAAATCATCTCGGGGTTATAATTGGTGAAGTATTGAGGTTTCGACTTGATTCATTACCAACAGTTGCATCTCCACCAACCGATTGGGGAGTGCCCAACCTACTTGTCTGCTCAATACTAGCCATCATAGTGCCCATCGTTTCCATCATTGAACGCATAGCCATCATTTCTAAGTTCATTCTCGTCAATTCCCTAGTTATAAAAGCCATTGGTTCCTCTCCTTCTTAGGGTTTTCCTCCAGTAGTCGAAATGGTACCTATAAAATACAACAAACACATTAGAAGTAAAAGCCTTCACGTCACTCCTTATACCTACTCACTTCTCACGTCACTCACGCGCTCTTGCAAGGTTGTAATTAATCTACATTCGATCTATCACACAAGGTTTGCTAAAGGAATGGATTCTTGTTAGATAGAAAGACGTACGACTCAAAATCTAACAGACTGAGTCAAAGAAGTTCAACGAAATAAAATGAAAAAACTTAGAAGAATTAGCACGAAATGAATAATGGGACTCAAGAAATAATTAACAATCAAATAGGTAATTACTTGGTGTTAAATAGTTTGGAGAATCAAAGAAGTGAAAATAAATGGATTCGGAAATGAAATGGAATCACAAAACCTGAAATCCTATTCTGCGAAAAACCTGAGCCAAACTGCAGCTCGCAAACCTGTTCTGCGACCTGTTTTGCAGTCGCAGATTGGTCAGTCCGTATTTCCAACTCACTATGTAAATTTGTGATATGTGGGTCCCTTTTGCGACCCGTAGATGGGTTCTGTGACCCGCAGGTTAGTTCTGCGGTCCATAGAGTGGTCCGCAAAATTGGCTTGTAACTTCAAATTTTCTGACGCGAATCTGTCTTGAGATCTGTGCACACATCCTTTTGCTGATTATCCCCTGCTCTTTTAATGACTTGGCCCATTTTCTTTAGATTTTTGCTATTTTTGGGCCCTAAAACACTTTTTCAACTTTTGCCCTACGGTTATTGGATCAAACACCACCTTTTGGATTTCTTCTTCGCAAGAACTAGATGAACTTTGTAGAAAACTTCAAATTTCCAACTAGTATCAAATCAAGTCCAATTCGTCTTAAATTTCAGATCTAGTCTCCTCTCTACAAGGAGAGCAAAGCCCAATAACTTTTGAAGTCAATATGACACTAATTCCAATAGACTCATTTGGTGTTGTTTAAGGATGAAGGTTCTCCAATGGTTTTTATGCTCAAATCATCCCCAAATCACTTGAAAATTGGATATGTGATAGATTCAGCCTCTAGGAGTTCAAATCTATCAATAGAAACACTTAATTCAAACAACTCAATTTTTTTGTCGATTTTTTTAAATTTTCAGATTTTTGTGATTTTTCAAATAAGAAGAACCTAAGATTGAGAATTGTAGAAACAAAACTCTAGCCTAAACTCTGATACCAAATGGTATTTTATTATTATGAAAAAGGAAATTAAGATATGGCTTGTTCTAAACTAAGGGTGGCCAGTGGGCCGGGACGGCCCGACCCTGTCCCGACCCCGCCCCGATCCCGCCCCGACTCCGCTAAAAAAAAAAATGATGGCGGGACTCGAACTCGGGATGGGACAATGTCTCGTCCCGCCAGACCCGAGCCCGCCCCAGGCCCGCCCGACCCGACCCCGACCCCGCCCTTTGTCCCCCCTTTGCAAATATGGCCGTTGCACCAACGACCATTTTAGATTTTGGCCGTTGGCCAACAGCCATTTTAGGCCTCCCTCAACCCCCCTACCCCTTAATATTTATTTTTAACCCATAAGTTATTATATTTACACTTTAACCCAATTTTTCAACTATAAATAACTCATTTTCTTTTCATCTTTCTCACAAATCTTCCTACAATCTCTCTAGTCTCTCAATATATCTCTCTACAAGTCTACATTGTTTACTAAATATTCAATTTTATTTATTCATTTGGGAATTGGGAGTGAAGTTGGCAACTGGCTTGAGGATCTTCCATCGAGCAAAGTTTCAATTTTCAACCTCTCGATTACACGTCGACGTTACGTCGGCGTTTGGTACATTCGTTCCTTCATTAAATTATTATTGTCTGTTTATTTTATTTAGCGCACTTAATTTTATTGTCTTTAATTATTTATTATCATAATTAAAATTGAAGGATTAAAAGGTATGTTTAAGGGTAAGGGTAAGGGTGCTTCTTCTAGTAGGGACAACCAGGGCAAGGGTACTTCTTCTAGTCATCTTATTCCTACACAGGATGATTTTGTTGATACTCAACATTTTCCTACAATACCATTAGATTTAGACCAGGAGTTATTTTCTGGAACTCAAGAAGACTTTAATTTAGACGATGATCTAGATGATACACCCACTAATGTTGATGACAACACACCCACTAGTGCACCTTCAACTGAAATACCTCCTATTCCCCCTAGTATGAGACGAGGTCCAGCAAAACGACCATTAAAATCAGATGCATGGACATTTTTTGATAGGGACGTAGAGAATCAAGTAGCTATATGTAAAATTTGTAAAAATGTTTTAAAATTTAAAACTGGAAAAGGTCACGGTGGGACGGGGGGTTTAATTAGACACGTAGTAAGTGCTCATCCAGCTATGTATGCCCAATACCAGGCTTCAAAACTGGGTGCGCAAACGCCCGCTCCATCGGGACAAGGTTCACATACTGATACTATCCCGGACCAAGTACAGGGTCAAATTAACCCTATGACGGGGGGAATTGTAGGCTCTAAATACAATAAACATAGAGATAGGGAAGCAATATCAAAATTAGTTGCTGTAGAGGGTTTGTCTTTTTCATTTCCTTCATCTCCCGGTTTTATTCATTACATTAGAGATATATATAATCCTGCTTTTAACGGTTTTTCTAGATCAACTGTTAAGAGAGATGTATTTAAATTCGCGCATGAATATCAACAATATTTACGTTATTCATTATATCATTTTAATGGCAAAGTATCTATCACGTCTGATATAGGTCGTAGTACTAACGGCCATGATTATTTAACTGTAACTTGTCATTGGATAGATTATAAATGGTCTATGCAAAAACGTATTTTAACGTATAGATATATAGATGATAGGCACACTGGTACTTTTATTGCAGATAATATTTATCAAGTGTGCCATTATTATGGAATAACCGATAAAATTATGACTTTTACATTAGATAACGCTTCTTCTAACAATTACGCAATTACAATTTTAAAAAATAGTTTAACTCCATCTTTTCCAGATCATTTTCATATAAAATGCGCGTGCCATATATATAACTTAATTGTAAAGGATGGTCTATCACTTTTTGAAGACATTCTTAGTAAAATACAATTTGCTATAAACTTTATTTTTAAAAGTAATAAAGTACAACGTTGAAAAAAATATAAAAAAAAACTTGTCACGATTGTGGACTACCTTATAGAAAAATTCCACAAGAAGTATCCACTAGGTGGAATTCTTTATACGAGCAAATACTTGTTGCTTATGACTATAGAATACCTATAACTTTATTTTTTAACTCTCATAATAAAAATCCAGCTGATATGATTTTAGTTAGTGATTGGGTAAAAATTTTCGAACTTATTATATTTTTAGAGAAATTTTTTCAAACAACAAAAGAATTTTCTGGTATATATTATCCTACTATTTCAACTATGTTGTTTTATATAACTCTAATATTTTTATTACTTAGTGAATATATGAAAAAATCAGCTTATAAGGCAGGTATTAAAAAAATATTTGTCAAAATAAAAAAATATTTTATTCCTATTCCCTCTATTTATATTATTGGTTCTGTATTAAATTCTACTATTAAAATAAACGGTACTAAATCACTAATTGAAACTATTTATGATTGTATAGAAGTACTACCACCTCCAAGTCCCAAAAATCTAAATCACCCACCACCTATTGAACAAACTAAAGAAGAAGTGTTGTCTAGCGTAGAACAACAATGCAAAAAAATATATAGATTTTATCAACAAGAAAATGCTAGTAACTTACCAGCTTTCATACCATCTTCTTCATCTTCAACACAACCTCACAAAAGACATGCTGTTTCAGCGGCTAGTATTGAAAGACTCAGAAATAGAATGTGCGGCCGTACCTCTATTACTAACCAAATTAGCGAGTTGGATATTTTTGTTTTGCAGGGTTCTGTACCGTATCAAGAAGTTTTCAATGAAGATGGACATGAAGACTTGCTGAAATACTGGAGGGGGAATGAGAAGTCATTTCTGACACTTTCATTGATGGCCCGAGATGTTTTGAACATTCAAGCGTCATCAACTGCGTCTGAAAGCGCTTTTTCTCACGGGCAGATATCAAATAGAAGACCACAGACACTCATTAGCCGGAGACGAATTTGAAATTGCGATTATTCAGAGATTGGATACGAGCGGAGCGGAGAAGGTGCGGTCAACCAGAGATCAACGAAGAAGAAGATGAAAACTACAACGAAATCTTAACCGAAGGTAGTGGAAGCCACGTGGATCAATTTGACCAACAAATACCAATTCCAACCGAAGAACCACAGAAAATCATCAAGCAATTAGAACAGGTTTCTTTGAGAATGTAATTTTTTTAATTGCAATTTTATTATGTAATTTGCAACTTTTGGACAACACCACAAAGTTGCAATTTAGATTTTAGACAATTGTATTTGTATTACAAAAAAATCATGTCTATTAAATAATATAAGAGGCACAAAAACAGCATTGGGATGTTTTTATTACACTATTTTATCTTGTTTATTGAGTTTTTTTTATACATATGTTATTTTTTTTTTTTTAAAAAAAAAAACCCGTCGGACCCCGCCCCGACCCGACCTGACCCGATACCGACGGGATCGGGATCGGGACGGGACTGGAGTAAGACTCGCCAGACCCCGCCAGACCCGACCTCGACCCCTTCGCCCGTCCCGCCCCGACCCCGACCCCGCCAGGCCCGGCCCGCCAGACCCGAGCCCGGCCCACTGGCCACCACTATTCTAAACAAATGCTTCAGTATTACAAAGTAAGTCAAGCAGCTCAAAATGCAAGAACATGAAGTGCTCGAGTGCATCAAAGACCGCTAGGGAGGGAATGGCAAAGGGCACATAAAGATCCGTTTTAACTCAAATCAGTCAATCCCCTCCCCATTGGGTTTCTACAATGTGTTCAGAAGAAATTCTGAATTTTCAAGGCAACTCATGTACATCTGCTACATGCTGGAATATGTCACTCGAAATTACTAAACAATCAATAATAATACTATTATTTCTGTTATCTCATAACAGATAGATAGAGACCATAAGTGATTGGTCCATTTTGAAGCTAACAAAGTACATATTGCATATTCTTTATAGCGTAAAGCTATAATACTGCACATTGAAAAGCAATTTTTTATATGATCAGCATTGGAAAACTTAGATTATTAGTATGAGGTAAGGACAGGGATTTTAAAGAGCTAGAAGTTAAATTCGGTTAATAGTCTCACATCGGATATGGAATGGAAACATGGACTTTTTATATAGACTTGAACAATCATCACCCTACAAACTAGCTTTAGGGGTTGAGTTATGCCCAAGATCTATTATTTACATGGTATCATAACTTTACTCAACAATCAATATCAGATACTAAAACATAAAGGAGCTTTCTTTTAACTGTTTAGATACTAAAACACAATGGACCATAGTCCCCTCCTTGAAAACCCCTAAAACAATAAGGCAGAACGCTTACACCTCTAATCCCCAAAGTACCATTTGAGTTTCTACTCTTAGTAGCATCAGTTTCAAGCATTTATCTTCTAGATAACCAAAAATTTAATCTTTCAACTATAAAGTGCAGGGAGTTTCAAGGAATACCCCCACCCCTCCCTAACAAAAAAATCACCTTGCAAATGGCTATTTTCTTTCCTCGTCATCAAAATCAGTCACAAAATACATAGAAATCTCTAAGAGAATTATACCAAAATAAAAAAGCATAAATCACCCAAAAATCAGAATAATCAAGAGCTACTCTATTTCTTTTCCCCTTCTAACCCCACCCCCACACCCCACACCCCACACCCACACACAAACCCCATTTACGCACACCACTTATTATAGAATAGAGGGAGTAAATTTTATTAATGCCGTTTTCACATATGATTAATTTCATCTCAGCCCATTCGATATATGCTATCAGCCATGTGCATAGATAGAAACCTCATATATAATGTGGCAAACAATAATAATCGCATATTTCTGATTACAACTCTCTCCATCTCAAATTATTTGACTTTTTTTACTTTACACGCCTATTTATGTTTAAGTTGTAATTTATCTCTATTAAATATTTACTTTATTTATGTGTCATTCTTGTTAATGATAAATGATAAAATGAAAAAAAAAAATCAATTATGTTTTGAACTTCTAAAGCGATAAACAATTTGAGATAACTATTTTTTTAATCATGATAAATAATTTAAAATCGAGGGAGTATTAATTCACGAGATATATATTTTCTAACGCGCACACCCAATATGACTTTTTATTACATAAATATAATAGTTTTAGTTTTGTCTGGTTGTCAAAAGAACTGAAGTACACGTACGCTCGACACACATAACCAAAAACTAATTAGTACTATTTGAACGACAAGATAAGCGGCTGAAAGATATTTCATTTACATTACTCCCACCTAGACGTGTCCAAATTTCGGGTCGGGTCAGGTCAGGGTCGGGTCAAGTGACTTTTTTTTAGTTGCCCGACCTTGACCCTATTTTTTTAAAAAAAATCCGACCCTACCTTGGGGACCCTACGGGTCACGGCTCGGCCTTGACCCGCACTACAAAATAAAATAATTTTTTTATTAAAATAACAGTGCAAATTAAAGTTCAAAAATATAACATATATTCTTAAAACATGTAAAAAAACTCCAAATTGATATAAAATAAATGGGTCGGGGGATTTACTATTTAAAAATTAAATTTTCAAAGCTGAAATTGACATTCACACCTACATTACCATGAAATTTCAACGTTGAAATGTATTGTATATCATGAGATATTTACTGAACAAAAGGGGAAATTAGAAACCGATTTGGAGGAAAACACAAATTGATTTGGGAAACGGACGTTTTCGTAAAAATTGGCGGCGCCAGCAGTTTGACCGGCCGCGTCTCAAAAAAATACGAAAAATCAAAAAAATAAATCGGGTAAAACGGACATCCGAGCGCATAGTTATGTCATTTAAAGTTGCACCAATTTACAACTATTTTCTCTCCCTACATTTTATGTCAATGCTTCCGTTAATTAAGATCATGCCTCATTCGACTTCCATAAATGCTTCATAGATTGACTCTATGATTCAAGAGATAGCAATAGCTTAAAATCAAAAATAAGATTAATTAAATAGGTAGGTTCAGTTCATCCCCAATACTAAATAACTTATCATAATAAAATAAACATTAATAAAATAGTATACCTTAAATAAACATAATAAAATAAACATTAATAAAATAATATATCTTTAAAAATATATCTTAAATAAACATTAATAAAATAAAAAATAATATGAACGGGTCGGGATCGGGTCATTGGTCAGGTAGGCCGAGCCGGGCCGGAACAGGTAAAAAATGTTGACCCTGGCTCGACCCTGACCCTGATCGTGTCCCCGCTTTTTCAGGTCAGGTGGCTCATGGGTCAGATATAAGCTGACCCTGGCCCTGGTTTTTTTGGGTCGGCCGGGTCCCCTACCCGATGGACAGGTCTACTCCCCGCCTCAAATTATTTATCATTTTTTTAATCTACACTCCCCTCAAGGAATATTAATTAGGAGAGATATTTGACCTACTTTATCCCTATTTATGTCTAAATTATAATCTCTCTCTATTAAATTCCGTGTATATTTATATGTATTTAAATACACAATTTTAAAATACAGTAAGTTAAATACAACTATATTTTACATGTTTTTCCGTATTGGGGTATATTCAAAAACACGAGCTAAGAGATCATGAGGTAGAGGTTAGGAGGATCAATGACAGGATGATGGTGATTAAGTTGATAGTTGAAGGGTTCACTATAAACATTATTAGTGCTTACGCGCCATATGCGGGCTTGGATGAGGAGGAGAAAAGGCATTTTTTGGAGTTATTTATAGGAGGGGATTGCAATGAACATACCGGGTCACTTCCGGGAGGTTATGACGACGTACATGGAGGCTTTAGTCTCGGGGACATGAATGGGAGAGGCGTCTCACTTTTGGAGCTCGCTAGAACTTCTAGGATGGTGATAGCCAATTCGAGGTTCCTGAAGAAGGAGGAGCACTTGATGACTTTCCATAGTTCGTTGGCTAAGGCTCAGATAGAATTTTCGCTTCTTAGGAAGGTTGATAACGGTCTTTGTAAAGACTGCAAAGTTATTCCGATGGAGTATCTTACAACCCGACATAAGCTTTTTGTGATGGATTTGGATATCAAGATGGAGATGAAGAGGAGAATTGTGAATGATAGGTTAAGAATCAAATGAGAGAGTTTGACCATGGCTAGTACAAAAGAGATGGGGGAGAGGTTGATGGCCAAGAGGGTTTGGGGGAGTAGTGGGGATGCAACCGGTATGTGGGACAGGACGGCCAGTTGCATTCGAGATATAGCTAGAGAAGTGATTGGAGTCTCAAGGGGTAGTTGTGGTGGGCATCGAGGGGACTGGTGGTGGAATGGTAAAGTTCAAGAGAAGGTGGAAGCGAAGAAAGCAGTGTATGCGAAATTGGTAGAAAGTAAGGATGATGTGGAGAAATGGACGAATAGGGAACTGTATAAGATGGCGAGAAATGAGGAAAAGCTTGCGGTTACGGTAAAGAAGTGGATGAATATTTATTTTCTTTCTATAAGTAAATAAATATTTTACTCAAAAATAGCTCTCTGCAATTTGTGTTCTCACTTTGTTTTAAGAGAAATTCATGTGGAAATTAGTGGTAGATCAGATAGAATAAATCAGTATGAAGGTCATCCTATCACTGCTATATACTTAGAGAAAATCTATCTAAGTATATTCCTAAACGACAAGTCAAAACTTTATAAGTAAACATAGGATTAAGAAAGTAAAAATAATTCTATCAAAAATCTTACACTAACTACAAACTGTTGGGTTTAAATGATAGATTGAATGGGAAATGGAGGGAGTTCCCTCTTCCTTTATGAAATAAGCATTTGTCCTACATCGGTAGTGGAAAGAAAAGTGGGAGTTCCCTCTTGCTTTATAAAATAAGCATTTGTCCCACATCGGTAGTGGAAAGAAAAGTTCTTCTACTTATAAGTAGAAGTACTCCTTCTTGTTGCTAAAGGGTTAAGAAGAGGGTCTCCCCTCGCGCCGTCGTCGTCGCTCAGCTCGGCTTCGGATTTGATTGATAATCTTTTTGGATCAAATTTTCTTTAATTTTTAATTATTATTTAATTAAATTAATTAACTTATCCAATCATACCCGTTAGTGACCCGGATCCGCGTGTCTGACCCGCAACCCGGTTTCTTTCCCATATTTAAATTTCCCACCAGTTTTAGTGACTGTTCAGAAGGGTTGCAAACCTTCAGAAACAATACTTCCATGGCTATAAATTTGTTTGATTCCTCAGAATTTTACTTACGAATTTTCTGAACAACAAAAACTTTTTCTTCTTCTGCATAAATAAATTATGTGTGATATACTGCCGTTGAGTGGTTCGTCGCTACCTGAATTTGGAGTACTACTATTCTGGTAAGATAATCGTTCTATCATGGGAGGGGATATTCCATCAACCTCGAGTACTGTGAGGGGAATAATTTCCTTAAGGACACACTTTGAACTAAGTGAGCTCGATTATATTTTGAAAAATTATTCTTATTTTTCAACACTTATTCTGATTATTTTCAGTTATTATTATTTACTGGTTTTTTTTGGAATACAGATTGCTAACAATCTTAAGGAAATTATATTTTTAGATTAATCTGTATTCTGTTTTGGAGACTAAAACGTGTGTGGTTTTCTACTCCGTATGAAATTTCATATTCTGACTTGAAGACATAAAAACTTCATTGGAATATTAAAGTTCATACTTGTACAACGATTTGAAGAACATAAAAACTCCATCGTTGCTGTATTCTGGTTTGGAGATTAAAACTCGTGTAGTTTTCTACTCCATATGAATATTAGTATTCTAACTCGAAGATATAAAAACTTCGTTGGAATACTAAAGTTTCATAATTATACTGCGATTTGAAGAAATAAAATCTTCATCGTTTAAGTCTGTGATTGAATTGCTATTCTGGTTTTATTAACTAAAACAGTTTGTCGATTTGACAGTGACAAACGAATAATGACAATTGAGACTGGAACTACCTCTGCGAATACTGCACCAGCGGTTACTCCTACAACCCGTACCGCTGTGCCACCGGCTGAGAAACCTGCGAAATTCACCGGTGCCAACTTTAAATGATGGCAGCAAAGAATGTTCTTTTGGCTTACCACCCTTGGTATGCAAAAGTTCACCAGTGAGGACCCTCCCGTGCCTGCCGCCGACATGCTTGACAACCAACAGTTCATGGTTATTGAGGCTTGGAAACAGGCTGATTTTTTGTGCAAAGGCTACATTTTGAGTGCCTTAGAAGATGACTTGTACAACGTCTACAGTGCAGTAGAGACTTCCAAAGAACTATGGAGTGCACTTGAAAAGAAGTACAAACCGAATATGCTTGCTTGAAGAAGTTTGTGGTTGCCAAATTCCTAGACTACAAAATGGTGGATGGAAAAACCGTTGGAACCCAAGTTCAAGAGCTTCAACTTATCTTCCATGACCTTATTGCTGAAGGTATGGTAGTAAATAAAGCGTTCCAAGTGGCTGCAATGATTGAGAAGTTGTCGCCCTCATGGAAAGATTTCAAGAATTATCTTAAGCACAAAAGAAAGAAAATGAAGTTGGAAGATCTTGTGATTCGTCTCAAGATCGAGGAAGATAACAAAATCACTGAGAAAAGGTACCATAAGACTTCACCAATTGAAGGGGCAAACATCATTGAAGATGCTGCTCTGAAAAAGAACGAGAAAAGGAGGAGGCCTTCTGGATAGGAGAAGGATTCCAACAAGAAAAAATTCAAGGGCAACTGCTTTAATTGTGGGAAAGCTGGCCACAAAGCCCCAGATTGTCGTCTCCCGAAAAAGAACAAGGGAAAATGACAAGTCAATATGGTGGAAAAGAATGATGATATGGATGATCTGTGTGCAATGCTATCGGAGTGCAATTTGGTTGGAAACCCAAAGAAGTGGTGGCTTGATTCTGGTGCCACTCGACATGTTTGCGCTACAAAAGAAGCATTTGCAACCTATGCTCCCGCTGGACCCGAAGAGGTACTGTTTATGGGAAATACTGCAACAGCCAAGGTTGTAGGATATGGGAAGATACTCGAAGATGACTTAGGCAAGGTCCTGACTCTCAACAATGTTATGCACGTTCCAACAATTCGGAAGAATTTAGTTTCAGCCGGACTACTCGTCAAAAACGGGTTTAAGTGCGTGTTGGTTAGTGAGAAAATTGTAATAAGTAAGAATGATTTGTTCATAGGAAAGGGCTACCTCACCGAGGGCCTTTTCAAACTCAATGTAATGGTTGTTGACAGTATTAATGAAAATTCAGCTTCATCTTACTTATTGGAGTCAAATAATTTATGGCATGTTCGTTTAGGACATGTCAACTACAAAACCTTGCAAAAATTGATTAATTTAGAAGTATTGCCTAAATTCAAGTATAATAAATCTAAATGTGAAATCTGTGTTGAATCTATGTTTGTTAAACATCCATATAAGTCTATTGATAGGAATTCAAATTCTTTAGACTTAATTCACACAAATATATGTGAAATAAAGTCAATACCATCTCGCGGTGGGAAAAAGTATTTTATAACTTTTATTGACGATTGCACTCGATATTGTTATGTGTATTTGCTTAATAGTAAGGATGAAGCAATTGATGCATTTAAGCAATACAAGAACGAAGTGGAAAATCAATTGAATAAAAAGATAAAAATGATTAGAAGTGATAGGGGTGGAGAGTACGAATCTCCTTTTGCAGAGATATGTTTAGAATATGGAATTATTCATCAAACTACTGCCCCTTACACACCACAATCAAATGAAATTGCGGAAAGGAAAAACCGAACATTAAAGGAAATGATGAATGCTTTACTAATAAGTTCCGGTTTACCGCAAATCTTGTGGGGGGAAGCTATCCTTACAGCTAATTGAATACTCAACAGGGTGCCCCACAGCAAAACACAATCTATTCTATATGAACTATGGAAAGGAAGAAAACCCAACTTGAAATATTTCAAAGTGTGGGGGTGTTTAGCAAAGGTCCAAGTTCCTTTGCCAAAAAGGGTAAAAATCGGACCAAAAACTGTGGATTATATTTTTATTGGCTATACTACAAACAGTAAAGCTTGTCGGTTTTTGGTTCACAAATCGGACAATCCCGAAATTCATGTTAATACGGTAATTGAATCAGTTAATGCTGAATTCTTTGAAAACATTTATCCGTATAAAACTGAATGTGAGTCGTCAAGTGAAAGATCTAAACGACCGCGGGAAGAACCAAAGAAAAATACACCAAGTAAAGAGGATGCAAGGCGTAGCAAACGTCAAAGGACATCTACTTCCTTTGGACCAGATTTTGTGACATTCTTGCTTGAAAATGAGCCTCAAACATTTAAAGCAGCGATGTCTTCTTCCGATTCAGCATTTTGGAAAGAGGTAGTCAATAGTGAGATTGAATCAATTTTGAACAACCATACATGGGAATTGGTTGATCTTCCTCCTGGAAATAAACCTTTAGGATCAAAATGGATTTTTAAAAGGAAAATAAAAGTTGATGACACTATTGACAAATATAAGGCAAGACTTGTGGTCAAAGGTTATAGACAAAAAGAAGGCCTTAATTACTTTGACACATACTCGTCGGTAACAAAAATAACATCTATTCGGGTGTTAGTGGCACTGGCGGCCGTAAATGGTCTTGAAATCCATCAAATGGATATCAAGACAGCTTTCTTAAATGGAGAATTGGAGGAAGAAATTTACATGGAACAACCTGAGGGTTTTGTGGTTCCTGGTAAAGAAGGGAAAGTGTGCAAACTTGTTAAGTCACTTTATGGACTTAAACAAGCACCCAAACAATGGCATGCGAAATTTGACCAAACAATGTTGACAAATGGATTTAAGATTAATGAGTGTGACAAATGTGTTTACATTAAAAATACTCCAAATCATGAAGTCATTGTTTGTTTATATGTTGATGACATATTGATGATGAGAAGAGATATTACCGATGTAAATGCTACGAAGCGTATGCTGGCTAGAAAATTTTATATGAAAGACTTAGGAGTTGCTGATTTGATCTTAGGAATCAGAATTCATAAAACTCCACAAGGTCTAGCATTATCGCAGTCTCATTATATTGAAAGAGTACTTGACAAGTTTAAGTATTTAAATTTCAATGTTGTAAAGACTCCAATTGATGTAAGTTTTGCACTTCAAAAGAATGAAGGTGAAAGTGACTCACAATTGGACTATGCACGAGTTTTGGGAAGTTTTGATGTATATTATGAATTGTACACGACCATATATAGCATGTGCTATAAGCAAGCTGAGTCGATTCACGAGTAATCCCAATCAAACTCATTGGATGGCAATGAAACGAGTCTTGGGGTATTTAAAACACACCCAAACCTATGATTTGCATTATAATAAATATCCCGCAGTAATTGAGGGATATAGTGATGCAAACTGGATCACTGGATCATCTGAAGTTAAATCCACGAGTGGATATATTTTCACCGTTGGTGGAGGAACAATGTATTGGAAATCATTAAAACAGACATGCATCGCCCGCTCTACAATGGAATCTGAATTTATAGCTTTAGATAAGGCCGGTGAAGAAGTTGAATGGCTCCGAAATTTCTTAGAAGATATTCCATTCTGGCCCAAACCTTTGGCTCCTATATGTATACATTGTGACAGTCAAGCAGCAATAGGTAGGGCACGGAGCGTAATGTATAATGAAAAATCTCGTCACATACGACGGAGACACAATACCGTTAGACAACTCCTCTCTAGTGGCGTTATCACGATTGACTATGTAAAGTCAAGAGATAACGTGGTGGATCCGCTTACAAAAGGCTTATCTAGAGAGGGAGTTAGTAGATCATCAATGGGAATGGGGTTAAGGCCGAGGACAAGTCATCATGGCGGTAACTCTACCTAGCAGACTAGAGATCCCAAGAGCTAGGTTCAAGGAGATTAAACAAAGTTGTGACTGACGGTTCAACATTGTCAAATAACTCAACCCATTCTAGGATGAAGACAATGTTCAGAAATAAGGATAAAACCTTATAGCTTGTTAATGAGTTAATAAAGCATTAAGGTTCTTTAATGATTATCTAAATCTGGCAGTGTATGACCAGATAATGTGGCTATAGGACCACATGTTTAGAAATCACCTATGTGAGTGTTAAGTGTAAGCCGCTTTAAAGGGAAATGACAGTGAAGACCCATTCTCTACGCACTCATGAAACCAGGAGGTGTTCATGGCTGAAATAACACAACCGTGAGAACCATAAACGGTTGAGGGTTGATTGTGTGACTCATGTTGTCTAGGTATACAACAAAGTTCGACGATTCAAAGATATCAAATCTACTGATTGATCGAGTATATCCGATATAAGTTCACTACGGAAAGTTCAAAGGGAAACCTACTTATCCAGATGCAGTCAATTCTCGCTTGTATATCACACTTGTCCGCACATTCCTTTATCTTATAGCCATTCCCCATTCATGTGGGGGATTGTTGGGTTTAAATGATAGATTGAATGGGAAATAGAGGGAGTTCCCTCTTGCTTTATGAAATAAGCATTTGTCCCACATCGGTAGTGGAAAGAAAAGTGGGAGTTCCCTCTTGCTTTATAAAATAAGCATTTGTCTCACATCGGTAGTGGAAAGAAAAGTTCTTCTACTTATAAGTAGTCGTACTCCTTCTTGTTACTAAAGGGTTAAGAAGAGGGTCTCCCCTCGCGCCGTCGTCGTCGCTCGGCTTCGGCTTCGGTTCGGCTCGGCTCAGCTCGGCTTCGGATTTGGATTTGGATTTGGATCTTTTTGGACCAAATTTTCTTTAATTTTTAATTATTATTTAATTAAATTAATTAACTTATCCAATCATACCCGTTAGTGACCCGGATCCGCGTGTCTGACCCGCAACCCGATTTCTTTCCCATATTTAAATTTTCCACCAGTTTTAGTGGCTGTTCAGAAGGGTTGCAAACCTTTAGAAACAGTACTTCCATGGCTATAAATTCGTTTGATTCCTCAGAATTTTACTTACGAATTTTCTGAACAACAAAAACTTTTTCTTCTTCTGCACAAATAAATTATGTGTGATATACTGCCGTTGAGTGGTTCGTCGCTACCTGAATTTGGAGTACTACTATTCTGGTAAGATAATCGTTCTATCATGGGAGGAGATATTCCATCAACCTCGAGTACTGTGAGGGGAATAATTTCCTTAAGGACACATTTTGAACTAAGTGGGCTCGATTATATTCTGAAAAATTATTCTTATTTTTCAACACTGATTCTGTTTATTTTCAGTTATTATTACTGGGGTTTTTTGGAATACAGATTGGTAACACAAACATTATTAAGTATACTTACTTTGCTTTCTTCTTGTTTCTTTGTGCACCTAACATTTGCTTAAGGAGCTGAAAAGCCACTCGACTTTACTATAAGGAAGGAGAGGAGCTGAAAAGCCACTCGACTTTACTATAAGGAAGGAGAGGAGCTGAAAAGCCACTCGACTATAAGGAGAGGCGTGAAAAGCCACTTGCACTTGCTTGATTATTTGGAGAGGGGCGTCGAAATCCTTTCTATTGATTCTTGCGTGGCAGCTGGTATAGATGATGAAAGGCGGGCCGCTTTTTATGCTATCAAACAATATTTTGGTTTCATGTTGACGGTTGGATTGATATTCCGTTATTACTGCGACAACTTAAGTTTGTCGGGACCAGAACACGAAGAAAAGAAATAGCGAAAAGCAGGAATGAGGAAACGTTAAATGATGCAGTTCACACCAAAATATTTGTATCATATTATAAGTTAGAATTACACTATTGAAGGATGATGGAGATTGTCCTGAGAAATTATCAGATTGACAAATATCATCGCACCTCCTTTCACTTTCAATCAGCGCTACTAGCAGAAGTGTTCACATCAGTACACACAACATATGATGATGACGAACATATGCATACGACTAATCTACGTAAGTGCTCGGACACCAAAAAAAGAAAAAAAAACTAGATGAAATCATTCAGTGTAAAACCCAGAATTTCTAAATTCAAAAACAAGAGACAAAAATAAGCCAACAGCGAATCACTAAAACGTCCCAAACCACTGATCAATTGCTAAGAGTTTTCACCAGAGAACCCAAACTAAAAACATCACAAGTAGCAAATAAATTTGTCTTGGGCTGTACTAAAAGTACGGAACAACTAATAGAACTGCACAGAGAGAACTGAGAGTAGTCTTATTACCAACCAAAATTATATGGGAAGAATTTCGTAATAACAAATTTGAGGCTATTGAATTAATATTTTGAATTCAGTAAAAAGTTTTGAATTTGAACTGAACGTAGAATTGTATTAATCTTTCTTGAAAGTTTTTATCATTAATACAAATATATATAGTGCGTACAAGATAAATTCTAATTTTATGAGGATCTCTATTCACCATAATTACACACAAATATTAATTACATAATATATTCGCTATCAAATCTCTCTTTTACACCAACAACTTCAAGCTGCAGGACTTCCAAACTTAAAAAGCACACTGATGGATCTCAAACCTATCTAAACTAGTTTATATCTCACATAAAACCTAACTTTGATACAGCCATACCAAGTAAAACTTAAGAAAATTTCTTCTGCCACTCAAGAACTCATATCAAGTACCTCATCTGTAACTGATATACATATTTTAGTATTTATCCCACGATAAGGCTCTTATACATACTAATCTCTCAAAAAAACCGACTTAATGACACCAAGAAAATTAGCATTTAAAAAAAACACAATATATTTCTACGACACCAAAAAAAGAAAAGAAAAACCTAGATGGAATCATAAAGTGTAAGCCCAGAATTGGGCAAAATCAGGCGTTCCACAAAACAATTCATAGTTAAAATAGAAGAAACTTACCTTGAGGAGAAGGAAACTCAAAGAATGTGTCCGCATATTATAGTCACAACGACCAGACCTATAAAACACAGGCGAGGATGAGCAGAAAGAGGCAACCAACACACTGCATGGTCGCTGCCGAACCTTGAGGGGAAAAATGTGTCACTTGACCAAGCGAGTATGCAGTATGGGCAGATCAACATGGCTCGAAGACCAGTTCAGGCTCCAGGACACTTTCGATTGTCGCTCATTATGTCGTACATTTCTACGAACGGCCCTACAATGCAAACGAATAATATTGGCTAGCCAAATTGGCAGTCGATGGCCCCTGGCTATGACTTAGCTCGGCTATCTGGTGACGCTGTTTACATTAGAATACCATTCCAGTAGTCATTGCCAGTACCCAGTCCAGGAAGTGTAAAATTTCTAAGAATGGCCGACGTCCGAGGAGGGCAGCCATGGAATACTGTTCCACCTTATCCTCGGGCTCCGTTAGCCATTCCATGAGCTCAGATTGCAGGCTTTAGTGGCCATACCCAACAACAGCAATGGAGCATTACCCCCACCTATTGGTAATGGTCAGCAGACCACCTACAATCTTCAAAACCCTATCCAACAAAGTGAAGAATGGAGGCCGCCAGTGCAGAATGCCTACCAGCCGAATCTAGTCGAGAATCGACAGGAGACGTCATAATTGATAAACCCGAGAAATATTGCTAATACCATGCGGAGGTACTTTGACATCCAACTGAAACCTTTGGACAAGCCTGTTTATAAGAAGCCTTACCCCAATTGGGTAGATAGGATAGAACCTTTGCCGAGGAGCTTCAAAACATCAGAGTTTGTCATCTTCTCTAGCGACGACGACAAATCCACTATCGACCATATTGGTAGATTTACTGCCCAATGCGGCGAGGATGGCTAGAATGAGTATCACAAGTTGCAGCTATTCCCTCTCTCTCTAACGGGAACAACTTTCGCATGGTACTCCTCTTTGGCTCCTAATTCCATATAGAGTTAGGCTGACATGGAAGGTTGCTTCCATGATAGGTTCTATTGGCCCCAACCTCAGGTTACAATGACTGATCTAACGAATCTCAAGCAGCCGGTCGATGAATCGGCTGTCGATTTTATCGAGAGATTCAGAAAAAGGTTGGGAAATTCACCATACACTTACCTGAGTCTGAGTGTGCCCACATGATAATCAACAACATACACCCTCAATTAAAGGAGAAGTTGGTGGGACAATCCAGCTCTGACCTGAGCCAGTTATCCGAAAAGGCTAGCCAAATAGAGCAGTACGTCCAGGAGAAGGAGCGGAGAAGAGACATCCAAAATCGAGGCTCCCACTTGGTATCTATCATTGGAGCGGATGAGTCAGACTCAGAGTCAGCCGACTACGCGGCAGATACAATGGTGGCTGAGATTGTTAGGGGTAAGGTTTACTCTTGCCCAGCCTTGAAAGCCATAAAAGGCAAGGAGACGAGTTCATCCGATGACAGAGTCGATTACTCATTTGATATCACAAAGGCAGATTAGATCTTTGATCATCTGCTCAAAGATAAGAAGATTCGGCTACTTAATGGTCATAAGATTTCGCCTGCCGAGGAACTCAAATATAAGAAGTACTGTAAGTGGCATAATTCATACAGCTACTCTACTTCTAATTGTGTGGTCTTCAGAAAGGCGATCCAAAAGGGCATCAAAGAAGGGAGGTTCAAGCTAGCCGATAAGAGTATGGCTGAAATGTCCATTGATACCGACCCCATTCCCGTGGTACCAATATCTATGGTATCTTTTGCTAAGCCCGATGAGTCAAGGGACACCAAAGGAAGACAACCGATGAAAAGGGTGTGGGTCCCAAACAAACCTACCGAAGGGGAGAAGGCCACAAGGACCTCTGTGTTCAACCAGTTAGGCAACCTACATGACATTCGCGATGACAGATCGCCAGCTAAAAGCAGTTTTCATGGCTGTCCAAAATATTCAAGGGACATTGAACGAGAACTTCAGGAATAAACCGTGAGGTTTATGAGGGTCCCTATCGGCACCAGGCATAGGCATGGGGGCCAAGTACGAATGCCAACCAAACGGCAGCCGAGCATGCCTCGAATAGATGAAGAACCACTCCATAAAACCAAACAGAGGATGGTCGAGTTTAACGTAAATGAGGGTGTTTCGTCCTTACATATCACAGCGAGAAATGAGGACCAGACGAAACCCCAGAGAATGATTTAGCCATCCGCCAACACAGAAGAGGGGAAGTGGTCTGTCAATAAGGCTCCCGGAAAGAAAGAGGCACCACCGAGAGTCACATTTAGGACACAAAAAAAGGATGCAATGTTCCAAGGCCTTGTGTAAGATGCAATAGATATTGCATCTAATTTCTAACACCAAGGCAGTCGAAAATTATGAGATTCATGAGTCTGCCGTAGTAGAGGCTATCGAGCGGAAATTCAGCTCAGTTGCTTCAGGGGCAATGTCGTCTGAAGGAGAGACATCGGGTCAACCAAAGCTGGATGAACAGCCTACCGACAACCCGACGGAGGAACCCCGACAAGAGAACATGACCACGGATGGACCTCTAACCGAGGAAATCTTACAGATCGTGCAGAGGATTCAGTCAGAGGATCCTCAGGCGATCCCCATTTGTCTCCAGGAAATGGAAGATATGAGTTTTTGGTCAGCCGAATTGGATGAAGGAGGAGACTCCATCCTCGATTTATTTATCCATGACCTGGTTAATAAGATCTGGCAAACATTGAAATGATCAGCCTAATTCCATGTGAGTTCTGGGCTAGCCGCTCCGCGCTGGATAGTCTAAAAGGTGATGTTTGCGTAGAAGACACAGAATGGGCAACAATAGCCGATACCCCGGCTAAGGACACTTTGAGCACCGTATTTGGTGCATATAAGAAGATATTGTTAAACACATCAAACCCATTTACGTCAAGGCTTACATTAATGGCAAAATTATTAGTCGGGTGTTTGTCGACAATGGGGCTGTGTTGAATGTGATACCGCTGCTTACCTTGAAGGATCTTAACAAAACAAAAGAGGATCTCATCCTAACTAACATGATAATGTCTAGCTTTATGGGAGAAGCCTCTAAAGAATTGGGGATTCTAGTAGCATAAATCATTGTAGGTCCTAAGACGGTCAGGTCTGTCTTCTTTGTAATAGATGACAAGCCATCCTACACCATTCTGCTGGGCAGGGACTGGATTCATACCAGCTGATGTCTTCCTTCTAATATGCATCAAAAGCTCATCTTTTGAGAAGGAGACAAGATAGAAATCGTCCCAGCGAATGATAACCCGTTCCGACTAGGGGTTCAGAACATCCATGATGTCCTCTATTCACCATATGTGTCTCCCATAGCCGTCACGAGAAGTATGAAGAAGGATCTTGGAAATCATGTAATCTTACCTTGGAGGATTTAAATGGTTGAGAAAACCCAACTCATACGTGACCCGTGGCATCGGCTGACCGCCCTAAGTTCTGAGGCAAGGATAGCCGAGGCATCGCAGAAGGGGAAACCCAATTTAAAAGTAATCATCATTGCATGTACTGGAGACGAGACGATTGAAGTGACATGCGCGACTGTCATATTAAAACGACGGCTGCTTTCGGATACATCAACTCAACAGCCATACTCGAGTTAATATATGGAGGCAGTTGTTATCACTCAAAAGTAATTTAAGTGTTTAGCTGAATTCAGTGACAGCCGAACTGTTCTAGAGCCGAATTTACTCCTAGCCCTCGACTATAAGAACTTCATCGGCTACTAAAGCATCTTAGCCAAGTTGTTAGTTAGAGGTACGACTGGTTCCCACTCAGATATAGACACCTCAACGACCAAGTCAAAAGGGTTTTCAGATCCCTAAAAGCGGTAACGGCCAACAACAGCTAAAAGAAAGGGCCATTATCCTAGCAAGAGGAGTAGAGGGCGAGAAAATCGACACCACCTCCCCCATAGTCAACCGTTGAACTTATTAGGTTACTTGATGGCTGACATGGGGGGGATCACATTGTACAGTTTTTTTCCTTTTTGTACTATAAATAGGATCATTCTTTGTATATAAAACACGACCAATCAATCAAACAACTCAATTTTTATCTATCTTTATCCTTTACTTTATTTATCATTTAGTTTACTGTACTCAACTGCATTCATGTTTCTTACCTCTTAGTTTACTCATACCACTGTCCTAATGCTTTCTGGAGTAGTTGAGGAACCTATTGCTGGAAATCAGAGTTCTATGTCCAGCCCAAATCGCTTAAGTTAAGGAATTAATTTTTTTTCCGATACAATCAGCCGATAAAACGGCAGAGAACAGAATTCGGGGCGAGAACAATATCTATATGCTAAAAGACGTTTTTGCATAGACCATTTATAATCTATCAAATGACATGTTACAGTTAAATAATCATGACCGTTAGTACTACGACCTATATCAGACATAATAGATACTTTGCCAGGAAAATGATACAATGAATAACGTAAATATTGTTGATATTCATGTGCAAATTTTAAAACGTCTCTCCTAACAGTTGATCTAGGAAAACAGCTAAAAGCAGGATTATACATATCTATAATGTAATGAATAAAACCAGGAGAGGAAGGAAATGAAAAAGGCAAATCCTCCACCGCAACTAATTTTTCTATTGCTTTCCTATCTCTATGTTTATCGTATTTAGGACCTACAATTCCCCCCGTCGTCGGATTTACTTGACCATGTACTTGATCCGGGACACTATGTGAACCTTGTAGCCTCGTATTCATCCCACCTAGCTTTGTGAAAACTTTGTACATGTCTCAATAAACCTCCCGTCCCACCCTAACCTTTTCACATTTTAAATTTATAAAAAAAAATTACAAATTTGGAATCTAACTACTTGATTCTCTTGGTCCCTATCAAAAAATCTCATGCAGCAGATTTTAATTTTCGTTGTGTGGGGCCTCGTCTCATACTAGGGGGAATATGAAGCGTTTCAGTTTCAGTTTGAGGTACACTAATGGGTGTGTCATTTAGATTAATGGGTGTGTCATCTAGATTATCTTCTAAATTAAAGTCTGGTTGAGTTGCATAATATATTTCATCGTCTAATGGTATATCATTAAAAATTCAGTTTCACCTATATGAGTGTAATCAATCAAATCATCCCGTCTAGGAATAGGATGACTAGAAGAAGTATCCATGCCCTTGTTACCCATACTAGAAGAAACACTCTTACTCTTACCCTTAAACATACCTCTTAATCCTTCCATTTTAATTATGCTAATAAATAATTAAAAATAATAAAATTAAGTGTGATAATTAAAATAAAGAAACAATAATAATTTAAAGAAGGAACGAATGTACCAAACGCTGACGTAGTGTCGACGTGTAATTGAGGTTGAAAATTGAAACTTTGCCCGATGGATAATCCTCAAGCTAGTTGCCAACTTCACTCCCAATTTTTTTAACTTTGATAGAGTTATACAAATGAACAAATAAAATATAATATTTAGTAGGCAGTGTAGACTTGTAGAGAGATAGATTGAGAGATTAGAGAGATTGTAGGAAGATTTGTGAGAAAGATGAAGAGAAAATGAGGTATTTATAGTTGGAAAATTGGGTTAAAGTGTAAATATATTAACGTAGGGGTTAAAAATAAATATTAAGGGGTATGGAGGGTTGGGGGGGGGGAGGCCAAAAATGGTCGTTGCACAACGGCCAAAATATAAAATGGTCATTGTGCAATGACCATTTTTTCCAAAGGGGATGGGGACGGGCGAGATCGAGGTGGGTCTGGCGGGATCGAGCCTGGGGTGGGATGGGCCCAGGTAGGACGAGCCCAGGTCCCGTCCCATGCCCGTTTTTTGTTTTTTTAGGGGGGATCGGGGCGGGACCGGCCCGACCCGGCCCGCTGGCCAGTCCTACATTTTACTATTGTCAAATATACTTTATTTATTTTTATTCTCAAAATCATTATTGAGTTCATAAGTTATGGGGTACATTATCCTTTTCGGTAGGGAAGAATTAGAAACACCGTTACGCTGGCAGATAAGGTTATTCTTTTTATAAATAGTAGACCTAACCAAAATAAATGAGTATTTTATGGGAAGAAGAAAAAGAATACTCTCCGTTCTAAAATATTTATCTCAAAATATTTATCATTTTATTTAATCAAAATAAAATCAAGCAATGTTTTCTCACTTTACTCTTATATTAGTTAGTAATAGTTAAGTGGTTCTCACCATTGATGGAGTATATATTTATTGAGGAAAAATTAAATGATCAAATGTATTACAAGGATAAAATAATTAAAATGTATTGTTATAAATGTTTTTTTAAGGATCATGTAAATAAAAAATGTAATAAATATTTTGGGACGATTGTGTAGTGTTAAAAAAACATAGGCAGTGACATACCGTAAGCGATTACAGCAAATTGTCTTGGGATGCAATTTTCGTGGATATCATATCCTATTCCCAATTCCACTCACGTTTCCCAAGACGGTAGTTAACGACGTTATCCCAGATTTATTTTCTTTTACATTTGACTCCTTTTTTGTTTGTTTTTGTGATACTCCCTCCTTCTTAAATTATTTGTCATTTTTTATTAGATATCTTTTAAAAAATATTTTATTCGAATTAAAAAGAGTGTACTTAGTCTTTATTTTTTAAGTCAAAAAGAATATTCATTTACTAAATCAAGAAAGAATTAGTGTCACTTTTCCAGATTTGCCCTTATGAAATGTTAGGTGACCAATTTCCAATATATATTTAATTAGGGGCATTTTAGTCAAATTATCTATTTTTACCTTGAAGTCAGTATTTTCTTAAGGAATGTGCAAATGGATAAATAGACACTCTTTTTTATTCGGAGGGAGTATTAATTAAAAAGCGTATTTGACCTACTTTATCCTTATGAAAGAAATAATCACTTTCATTATTTTCATTAATGAATGAGTATATATACAATTTACAATATCCATAATATGAAAAATTTTATTCCTATTCTACTCCCAAAATCTTTTTCTATTTGTACAAGAATTCTACAAATATGATAAGTGTACAATGCTAATTAAATACAACAAAGATCTCCTAAAACCCGTGATATACACGGTCTCCTATTTGGCTTGTGTTTCCGTGATATATACGGAATACACATGGCAGTGTATATGTCGTGTATACCGTGTATATCACTGGTATATTTATCACACCCCCGCAGTCATAGCAGGAGGTCTTCGTACGCTGAGACTGTCCCTAAAATCTTCAAATAGAACCAAGGGAAGACCTTTTGTAAAGATGTCTGCAATTTGATACTTGGAAGGGACATGTAAGACGTGTACTTATCCACGAGCTACCTTTTTGTGAACGAAATAGATATCCATCTTAATATATTTAGTGCGCTGATGTTGAACTGGATTCTCAAAAAGATAGACTGCACTAACATTATCACAATACACCAAGGTAGCTTTTTGAATGAGAAACTGAAGTTCTAAGAGAAGATTATGTAACCAACATGATTCAGAAACCACATTGGCTACCCCTCGATACTCGGCCTCTGCACTGGAGCGTGATAAGGTAGCCTGTCGTTTTGCAGATCATGAGTCCAAGTTATCACCAAGAAACATACAATATCCAGACGTAGAGCGTCTGGTGTCCGAACAACCACTCAATCAACATCTGTATAAGAGACAAGTGTAGAGACTAACGACGGATAGAGATGCAAGCCATAATCAAGCGTTCCTTGTAAGTATCATATAATGCGTTTGAGTGCATTCATGTGCTCACCTAGGGTCATGCATAAACAAACACACATGTTGTACGGTATACGTAATATCAGGTCTCGTAAAAGTAAGATACGGAAGTGCCCCTACAAGGTTGCGATAGTGGGTAGGATCCTTGTAAGGTGAGCCAGCCGCAGCACCCAGCTTGGGTTTAGTATCAACTGGAGTGGAAGTAGACTTACACGAGGGCATATTAGCTCTCTCAAATATCTCAGTGGCATACTTCCTTTGTGATAAGAATAACCCTCATGCATGACGAGCGACAGCAATGCCCAAGAAATAACTCAAGGGCCCCAAGTCTTTCACAGCAAACTCAGAATCGATGAGTGTCATGGTCGATTTGCGTAACTCATCAGAAGAAGTAATCAATATAATATCATCCAGCTATAATAGAATATATGCTATGGAAGTACCACGACGATATATGAACAGAGAATTATCAGACCTGCTGTGAGAAAATCCAATAATAGATACGTAGTCTGCAAATCTCTTATACCAAGCCCCGGGGGCCTGCTTAAGCCCATATAAGGACTTCTTCAATAAATAGACATGAGTAGGATATTTGGGGTCTCGAATTTCCAAGGGCTGATGCATGTAAACTGTCTCTTTAAGATCACCATGTAAGAAAGAATTCTTCACATCTAGCTGTTGAATGGGCCAGGCTTTTGAAAGAGCCAGACTGAGAACAGTGCGAATGGTAGCCGGTTTGACCACCGGACTAAATGTCTCACCACAATCCACGCCAACCTGTTGAGTTTTACCATCACCTACAAGACGAGTCTTATGCCTCGCAAAAGAACTATCAAAATTATCTTTATGATTAAAAATCCACAGAGACCGAATAATATTAACACACCAGACGGATGGGGTACCAACTCCTACGTCTTATTTTCAGTAAGAGCATTATATTCGTCGTTTATAGCCCATTTCCAATTCGGGTAATTTAATGCAGACATTAGGTTACGGGGTAGTGGAGATTTAAGAACATTAGAATTCAGATTGAAATGTATTTTCAGTTTAGAAATACCCATTTGACTACGAGTAACAGGTCGGTGAGTCGGGGGAGAATTAGGTAGATTTTGGAAAAAAATCGGATTGGTGATGGACGGGCCAGCAAGCAGTGGGCCTGCTGGACCAACACTGGAAACTGGATGCAGGACTGGAACAGAAACTGGGGCCGAAGCACTCCCAGTAGTGGGTTGGACTAATGGTCCAATATTTGGACCAAGGACGGGCACTGGATGGGTAGTGGTGATTTGTGGGCCAACAGGCAGTGGGCCTGCTGACGTTGCGTGGTCACCATATTGGCCCATTACGTGGTGCATAATGTATGGTGAGACTTCGTCATCTAAAAAAATATACGAACCAAGCACGGGACTACTGACTTTGGCAAACGGAAATTGGATTTCATAAAAAATGACATGGCGACTAATGATGATTTATTAGATGATAAATCAAAATATTTATAACCACGATGATTAGAGGGATAACCCAAAAACACACAAGCGGTAGAACAGGCCTGCAGTTTGTTAATTGTAGGTGATGGAAAAAGTGGATAGTATAAACACCCAAAGACCCTAAGATGTGAATACGAATTATTTTTATTATAGAGAATTTTAAGGGGAGAATCATATGCTAACCCTTTGGTAGGAAGTATGTTAAGGAGGTGAATAGCCATTTGTGGAGCATGATGCCAAAAAGAAGGAGCCAATAAAGTTCGGACAATATTATTAATTGTACAATTTTTTTGTTCGGCTTTCCCATTTTGCGAGGACGTATGAGGACAAGAGATACAAAAAACTATGCCATTAGCATCACAAAATTCCCAAAACAACCCATTATTATATTCTTTGCCATTATCACATTGAATATTTTTGATTTTCCGTTTGAATTGGGTACGGATGAATGCTCTAAATTTTAAGAATGTGGAAAAAACATGAGATTTTTTTGCTAACGGAAAAGTTCATAAAAAATTAGAATAATCATCCAAAAACATAACATAATAACGATGGCCCAAAGAACTTAGAACTGGAGATGTCCATAAATCTCTATGAATAGTATCAAAAAGCATCAAAGTACGAGAAGTAGAGGCTACAAATAGTAATCTAACATGTTTTCCTAACGGACAAGAATGACAAATTGAAGTACTACGCGTACCCTTACAAGAAATAAAATCTTTTTTATGCAAGGAATAAATAATTGACGACCCAGGATGACCCAAACGTGCATGCCACAAGGAAGGAGCTAGAATAGCAAATGTTGACGGCATGACTTGACTCAAGGAAGTGGTGGTGGTGATTGGATAAAGATCGCCCCTACTGTTGCATCTCATGAGAGGTATCCCTGTTTTGAAATCCTTCATAGAAAACCCAAATGAATCAAAATTAACAGAAACCCAATTATCAGTGGTGAATTTGCGAACATACATCAAATTTTTAATTAAGTTAGGGGCATGAATGGTATTTTTCAAGACAAGATTATGCCTTGAACTTTTAAAACGACAAATAATTTAATTATTTTTAATAACCACGAAAAATAATTTAAAACGGAAGTATTTATCTTATGCCATTAGTGGACCCTTTGAGGCCGAAGCAAGGTACTCGAAAGTCATTTTAATTGCCAATCCCAAGTTTCTCTTTCAAAGAACTGTCTACATTATTTGTCGATGCAAATTGCAAATCATAGTCTATATTACTCCCTTCGTCCCAAAATATTTATCATATTTAAAAAAAAAAAATTAATTTAATTAAATTTTAAAATTAAATTAATTTAATATTTTCAAAATAAAATTTAGATATTCGGGAAAGTACTATAAGTTGCAATTTTCTCATGTTAATATGATGAAAAATATAGCTTAAAATATTGGTCAAAGTTCATATAGTTGATTCTTGAAAAGCATAATGTGATAATTGTTTTGGAAGAGAGAGAGTATTAAGGTGTTTGATAGCTGTTTAGGAGCTAAGTTATTTATATATTAAATCTCGCATAAGTAATAAGTATTATATTTGGTAGCATTTCAAAAGTCTACGACTTGTTCTAGACCAAAAGCTTTAAAAATCTTCTCTTTTTTTTAAACTTCGTGCCTAGTCAAATAATATATATCACATAAGTTGGGACGGAGGGAGTAAGTATAATATTTGATAGCATCTTTTCGCACTGTATAAAATTCAACACACTTCATTATACGGTGTTTGATTTGCTATTTAGAAACTCAATAGCTGATGTACATGGTAAGTTATGACCGATGCTATGTATTATTTTATACAAAATAGAAGATCGAATAACTACTAATACATAAATAATTAAATCATGCATAAAATAATATTTATTAAATTCCTCATAACTAATCCTCATATTACTATTTATAACTAGTCCTTATATTACTAATAGCTGCATAAATCTAACCAGCAACCAAACACCCCTCCTTCTACATTATAATTATATACCTTAAGAACCAAAGTCCCAAGGGCGACTCTAGGGTAAGGCAGGTAAAGCCCTTTTCTTAGGCCCCCAAATATTTAAGGCCCAAGAATATGAATTACTATTAATAAAAGATTTTAAATTTAACATTTTTTAAAATTTTATTAAATATAGGATTGAGTGAGTTAATGCCATAAAATATTGCTCTCGTTAAATTAAACAGTATATTTACCCTCTCATCCATTCTGTTTTTTCTTCCTTTATGTATAATCTTTTCATGTTTTTCATAATTTTATTTTTTAATTTCAACTCAGGTTCTTTAATTTAGCTATTCCTTTTTGTCACATTTGATTGATCCATAAATTAAAAAGCAATTTCTATTATGTCTCATTTTTTTTGACTTAGAATTCCCGAAGCAAGTATAGCAAGATTCAAAATTTGATGGATAGAGGTTCATTGCTTTATCATTTTCATTTAATATCACATTTTCGTATAGGGGAGAGTTTATAAAATCTCAATAAAATTTTATAGAGTCTAAGTATTCGTATAGGGGAGATTGCCCATATCCATTTGATGATACAAATCTCAATATAACTTAAATTCTATAAGTTACAAATTTTATAATTTTTCCTATAGGGAAGATTGCCAATATCCATCGTAAGTACTATATACATAATTATTTTTCTGCCGAATAATTCTGTGCACTAAGACAAAATCAGATAGAAGAATGAGAAATGAAAACATAAGAGAATAATATCTTAAAAGAATATCGCCAATTTGAAAATGCTTAAATGCTTACCATTTCTTATAATCAAATTATTTAGTGCTTGTACAACCAATAGAATCACCAACCACATATGTTTTTGGCATTGTTAAGCCAAACAACATAAAAATCATTAACAAAAAAGAAACGACGATCGCTTTCTTAGCCATTATTCAAATCAATATAGAGGGAGAATAACTATTTGGATATTAAAAGGAGTAAAAGAAAGAGGACAAGAACAACTTGTGATGAAGATCATTCATATAAATCGAACCCCTAGTCAAAGGAAAAGAAAATGGTAAGAAATAAAAACACTATGTATTGTGACTACCAACTATACATGGAAAGTGGAAATAACGTAACAGTTTTGCCTTTTTCGTTCAAAACTTTTCAGTATTTTCGGTGTAATAAAGGTGTCTTTTTGCTTCTTTTTTTATTTTTTCCTTTCGAAGCAAAAGTAGATTTTGCAAATATCTTTTTGCTAAAATAGATTTACTTTAATTTTGAAAATAACAACATGCGTTAAAAGCTATTCAATCCTTGCGTAGATTATTTTTCACCCAATTATTTATGTTATTTTTTTATGAAATAAAAAAGAAGCTCCACTGTTATGGCTCAGAAATATTGAATGTGACAAATGACCAAATGTTAGAACTAAACTATTGTGGACATAGGTCTCGACTCTACACTGAAGAAACATTGAGTCTTCATGCGTTGTTTGTAACTTGGTCAATGGAATTAATCCATCGTTCTTTGACAAAGCCCAAGAATATATAGATTCGCGGGTTGGTTTCGGTAAATCACGATTTTAACTTTTACGGGCAAAGCTTGCCTTGCCCCAATAGTCGCCAGAATTTCAGGTCAAGTCCCGACGAATCGACAGAACTTGGCCACAATCCTAACAAATTTCAAGTTACGGCCAAATTTTCCTTATTACAAATTCTGATGGGTGTACTAGAATAATAACAACCGGCACCCTCCGACTAATACCATACCATGTAGCGGTCTCTCCTGAATAAACAGTTTACCTTCTCTTGCACAATACAACCCCAAGCAGATGGCAACTGTTATTTTACCTTTCTCAACACCGGATGTGCTGCCCGTGCTTTTCTTTATCAGAGAGCGCTCCTCCACTTCATTCCTCGGAATCAGATCATTCAGAATCATCAGGTTTCCACTAACTGACCTGAAATTCAGCACTCTTACTCCATCTCTCACAGATAATAGTCACACATGACAGCACAAACCAAGTTGCTGATGCAAAACCATAACCCATAACACAACAAGCCGGAGGTCATTATGGTAATGGAGTTTCTGATTTTGTGAGCCTTGGACGTGTGAGGCTGGGAACTTTGCATGTTCAACATTTGGGTGTTCTAGTGCCCAAAAGGCTGGGAATATAGTGGATTGAGTAAACTCCAGAGAAAAACAGAAACAAATTTGATGTTGACACAATTAGACTGGTGAATTAACCAATAAAAAGGAACAGTTTGCAACACTTAAAGTCCCCTAAATCTTGATACTGGTAAAGAATGAACTTCCCAGTCGATGGAGACTTCACGTGAGCATACTTCATATCTGGAGGTCTTTCAATAATTTTGTTAAACTATCAAGCAAAATTAGAGAATGCAGTAACCTGAGACTGAAGTGGATTTGCACTGGACATGCCAAAATGATTCTGTGAACTGTCATCTTGTGATGGATTGTTGTATCCAGCTTGTGTGAAGAGACCTTGGGATCCATGAGCCATGTAATCCTGCACAGCAATCAAAATAATGAGATAAGCAAAATACCCAGGGAAACAGGAAGAAGAGAAACAACACCAAAGAAAACCACATCAGATAGAGTTGTTCACCACCTATGAAGAGACTGGTGACACCTTCCATTTCCCCAACAGACCTTAAAGAGCAAGAAATGAAGGGGCCAAAGGAGTGAACAGATTACCTGTGACATAAATTCGTTTCCTGAACCAAAACGTGAGTATCCAGCTTGTGAATTCTGGTTAGAAAAGTTTCCTGGAAAACCAGCCTCTGCTCCCTGATTTACATAATCAACAGCATATCCGCTTTGAGAAACCTGAACGGCAGTGAAACCTGAGTTAGTACTACTTAGAAAAAAGAAAGATAAAGAAAATACAATGTATGTATAAACTAGTTGGAGAGAGGTGGGAACATCAAGATATTATCCAAATTAAGGTAGTGAATAGCAGTTTCATATGAACTATCCGCTAGAGAATGTGTAGGACTCTACATGTGTAGAGAAGTCAGCAACATGATATGGAACATGGGATCACTGGCTCTTGAAATCATCTCCCAAGAAGTCCTGATAAAAAAATTAAGGGTAAATGTGAAATTCGATGAAGCAGACAGCTATCGATGAACAAAATCAATTACCTGTGACATGCCGCCCATTGAAAATCCATCACGAAATGTCTGGCTTGGTCCTTGAACGGCCATCTGACATGTTTAGGAATAAAAAATTCATGCTTTCCACCGGAAAAATAAGTAAATGATAGAATAGTTAAGGAATTAACAGGTTTAGGTTTACTAACATTAGAAGCATATCCAGGCTGAGAAAAAGGTCCTTTCACAGACGGTTGAGTGTTCGGACTTTCAAGTGCAGGAAAGTTGAAGTTAGGCCCATGACATCCAATAGGTTGGTGGGAGGCTTGCTGGTGAGAAAGATGGCTACCAATTGGAGCATTGGCATTTCCACTCCCGGTCCAAAAACCCCGGGTACCTGGCTGTGGAACAGGAGGTACAACTCCTACAGGCCCGCGTATAGCACCACGTGCAGGAATTGCATACGGTTGGGGAGGGACAACTTGGTAAGGGGAGATGGGAACTCGAGGCATTGGATAACCAGAAGGATAGACAACAGGTCTGTGAGTACCATTGGATGGACTAGGTGCCATGTAAGAACCTATAAAAAAGATAAAAAGATAAAAAGTTAAAAACCTGAGCAATAATACAGGACTAGATATATGAACATAGACTGTAGTTTGGACCATAACACATGCTTCCAGTTTTCTGGCACCAATTTAAGAGAACTTGGCAAGGAAAGGAGGTAGCTCGGATTCTAACACCTTATCAGATGAAACCTGCTCAACTTGGAATCATCAACGCCACACAACTGCATTCTACATATTATGAGGATCATTTATATTGTTGTATAGTGTTTGAGCACCTACAGGATTCCCATTACGACCAGGTGCTTTTTGTAGAGAATCACATTCTTATCTAAATCCTCTACTTTGTATATGCTTGTATAAGGGTTATCCCTAATCGCATAATATGGTTCTGTTGGTGCTCTATTGTACTTTATAAAGCAGTACGGGAAGTGAATAACTATTACAAGTATTCGAAAGGATAAACAAATATTCAATATTCAGAAATTGAATCTTGTTGAACAAATAGGCCAATCTTCAAAACTGCCGCAAGCTTGTTGTGTCTTGAATCTTGATAACCTGAAATCAAGAAACAACTAAATCTGGATGGTTACAACGTTGTGTGTTGAGTCGAGGAATTGCCCTCTGTCCTTAAGACAAGATTGCCCCGTATATATGCTTTTACGTTAGCGGGCAATAGTCTCCTAAGATAAAACAACACTTTAATCTCAACGCTACAAAGCCAATAGGTTGAGCCTGCGGAATAAAACAAATATGAATTGACTTGCTGAAGATATGGAAAATGAAGGAAGAGTTTCTATCTTCTCTCCTTGTTTGTCTCTCTGTATATAGTGTGTCTCTGTTGTGTATATCTTGTGTATATGTGAGGGTTAGGTCACTGTTTTTCAGTCACGAATTTCACTGATTTTCGCCACTGGTTTGAGCAGTTTTTCCGCCACTGTTTTGATCACTGTTTAGTGCTGTGTTTTTCTGTGCTATATTGCTGTCTGTTTCTGTATGTTATTCTCTCACGAATTGAGCCAAAAAATAGCTCGATATATAGCATGTAGGAGGGCAGCCCAACAACCACAAATAAGGCTGTAATGGCCATTAAGTGAGGGTTGTTAATGGCATTAGAGAGGCTGATTTATGGGTAGTTTATGGTCATGAATGAGGCTGCTCAATTGCCCAAGTAATGGGCTGTTAATGGAGGAGTTAATCAGCCAAGTAATGGCTGATTAATGCCTAAAAAAATAGTTCCAACGGTAGTTTTCTGCCTTCCGTCACTCCAAAATCAACTTTCCAGAAACTCTGGGGACCAAACTGTAAATATTAAGAAATGTGGGGGCCAAAAAGATAATATCAGAAAGTCCCCACAGCCGTGACCCGTGACCCGAGACCCGAGCCCGAGCCCGGACGGGAAGGGACGGGCGGGCGGCAGCGGTGCGCGTGTGGGCTTAGCCTTGAACCCAAACACATCTAGGTCCTCCCTCCTTTAAACACATGAGATACTCCTTGGGGTTCCAAACCCTTTACCACATTAGAGACTTATATAGAGAGCAATTCTTCCTATTCCCACCGATGTGGTAGATTTGTCCCACACCATATTTCCATGCCTCAAACACCTTACTTCGTGGACCAATATCTCTTTCATTTCTCAACGAAATTTGACGATTCTTGGCCCTACGGTCATCTACTCACTTCGTAGATCATGCATGTGCGAAGAGACAAAGCCTCCAACATGCGGAACACTAGTGTTTAATTCATCAAAGATGGGTGGACGCATCTCCCCGCCAAAGGCAAATTTCCAACAATCCCCTCTATGAAAGAGAGATTGTGGCGCACGCACAAGGTGCCTACTTTCAGCAATCTTTCAGCGAAAAGATATTGCATCAGGAGAGGTAGCTTCCGCTTTGAACCTTCCCTAGTTGAAACCATCGGACTTACTTACTGCGCGGTGAACGTGTTGTCTTGAACCGTCAGTGTTTAGTGTAAGCCAAGACAATGATAACAACACAATAACTCTTCTTATTCGTTTTCATTCATACGTTTTTGTCCGTTGTGGCCGTGGACACACTTGGATTCTTAAGTGCGTTCATTTGAGGCGGCCATCCTCGCACTTAAATAGGTGATCTCTTATAAGTTATCCTGCTATACTCCACTTCACAAGTGTTAGAAATCATTAAAAGTTTCCCCAACCTTAACCTCAACCGTTTGATGATCGTTTAAAGGTTTGGAAGCTTAACCTTTACCCACCATGCAGGTAGCATTTTAATGTCTATCGCGGGAACAACTTTGGATTCATGTTTCCGTACAGAAATCATCATCCGAAGTTCTTCTTGCTTCCACCGAAGTGCTCAACTGAACCTTTTGCCGCTTAGTTTTCCCATTGAACCAAATTCTTGGGATCTCCAATCAGTATGGTTGGGTTACCACCGCAAAGGTTCGTATTGTTTGGGTTTTAATCCCATTCCCCTAGGCAGGCAGAACACTTGATCTCCGGGTAGTCCCTTAGTTAGTAAATAAGGAAGTGACACCCGTGATGATCAACTGCCATACGGTCTTATGTCTCCGACAGATCCTAATAGATATGTCCAAACATCGTCATCCGTTTCCTTCCTGAAGCCGACCGGCTAGCCACAGTGTATAACTGCTGAAGGCACGGGTTTCTCCCAATAAGGGACGTCCTCTAAGGAGTCGTGAAGTTACTCAACTTCTTTCATGCTTTGTATAAAGCGATAAACTCCGATTCCATCATGAATCGGCCGATGCAAGTTTGCTTAGAGGTTTTTCCAAGACACACCATACACATTTACTTGTGGCTTTGGTGTTCTTCAGATCTGATGTCCAGTTTGCATCACGGTGTTCTCCTAGAACCGCTAGACATCCAGAATACTATAATCCGTAGATAAACGAATAATTCAGATATCGTCATATCCGACTTAACGCCTTCTACCGATCATGTATTAAAATCATCAGTGAACCTTAGTTCAACTGATCTGCTTTGTTGGTCGATACCAGGTCGGTTGTAGTGTGTACAATACATTGAACTACACGTGACCTGAGCGTATCGCTCCTTGTCTATGGGTGCACCATGATTCCAATCAGTTCTATGATTCATATCCATTAGTGGCTTCAATGAGACTGTCAACTATCGACCAGTCCGTTAGATGTCTTAGAAATCCAATTCCTAAGATGTCATCTGTGATACCCATATCTTTCATATCGAGACTTTGTTTCAATATGACTTTTACTTTCAGACTGTCTCCAACTGTTGGCTTTCTAACTCCAGAGTCAATGTTTCTGTGGTCAGATTCATTGTTTCTGTTTTATCTGAAACTTTCAGGACCAAAATGTAAATATTTCAGGGACCAAAATGAAAGTTCAGGAAGAAGCCCAACAGTTCAGCAAACCAACTCTGATTCTCTTCTTCCAACTCTCCGGTTGGAAAGGCTGTTTCAACATCCATGACAAGCAAGACTGCAATGGCCCATGATGTTAAGCTACTCCTAGGGGAGCATATGTACAAGTAGCCGAGGCTTTGAACTCGTCAGTAGATACATCTACTTTGTACTCACTTTTGAGTATCCTTTTTCACAACCCAAAGGTTCTTTTTTCGGAGGAAGATCAACCATTACGCAAGTATGGTTCTATATGAGGGAATCTATTTCTCTCTTTGTAGCTTCTTTCCAAAGCAGCGCTTTTGGAGATGACAATTATTTGTTAATTGTCCATGGTTCATTCTCAACCATACAAGCTAGAAGAACTGGAACAAGTCTTTGTCCCCTTCTTTGCTCCGTATCGGTTCAACATCTAGAATCCTTGAGTTATGCAAATCTAGATTATTAAGTTCCGGATAGCCAGCAACTTTCGAGTCTTGTAGATATAGAACGTCTAGTTCTGGACAGTCAGGCCCTCGCGGGTTCTTGTTAACCTTGAGTAATTACTCCTTTTTCCCTTTTCAAGGAAAATTATCTTCTAAGAATTCAGAATTCTTTGACGCCAAGAGGATATAAGCACTACTGTTATTTGCAGAGCCAGTGGATATGCAATCTACAGTCTTAGGTACAACTTGACCTGTTTCGGTATTCCAACTTTTACCAAGCCACCCCACATAATTTGGGCGTATGACTTTGCGCTTGGCTAACACCGTTGGACTGAGGTGAGAAATGAACAGTCGTTTAATGAACGATGCTTCACATTCTCCCCCTCTATCACTACGAATTCCTCAATCCGTAGGCTTAGTTAATTTTCAACTTTTGCTTTGTAGCGCTTATCCGCTTCAACAACTTCATATTTGCTTTTCAACAAACAAAGGATTCCATACGTTGTACCATTATCAATGAAGATCACAACGTACTTGTCTCCCCCATCTATTTTGTATAAACTTCAAATCACCCAAGTAGGTGTGACTAAGTTCTAGAGGAGCGGTGCTTCTTTCGCTATTCCCTTGACGGAATTTGGAAAGTGATTTTGCCTTTTCGCCTACCTCACATTCATTTTGAGGGTTTATGTCGAAAGAAGGCAACAATCTCAACTTCGCTAGCTTTTGAATGACTTGCTATTTAACGTGTCTTAATCTATGATGACATAGATGCACGGATTACAAATATATCATTTATTTGGCTACAGACATCCTGTACCATTCTTAGTTATTACGGACCTGTTGGAGTAGTCTCAAACCAGCTTGACCAACATCGTCCCTTAAACCAAGTTAGGAACATGTATCACCTCATTTTAGAGTGATCTCATTCTCTGAAGTCCTATTGAGGACAACCTCTCCAGCCCCTTTGATTTTAGAGGTGGCGTTGCTTCACATGAACAACCTCTTGCCCGTGGTTAGGGCGTAACCGGATCATATGTGATCTGGATGCTCTGGCCCACTGCAGTTGCTTTGCATACTGAGTGTCCAATTTCTTTTATGCCTTTCTTTAGGCCTTCAGATCATTTAAGACCTGGAAACTCTGGCCCACCACACTAGGTGTCCATTACTTTTCCTATGAAATGAATTCTGGCCCCACTCCAGTCGCCCGTAGGCTTTGTATGACTGAGTGTTCAATATCATCATATCAAAGGAATTTTGGCCCACTCCAGTCGCCCGGAGGCTTTTTATGACTGAGTGTCCAATATCATCCTATGAAGGATCTTCTGCCAAATAGTATGACAGGCTCAACGTCTTTAGCTTTTAGTCTTCTTCCGTTATGATTGGTGCTCAGACAATTGTTGGCGCTTACTTAAGTGTGGTAACAGTTTTCGCACAGTCAGTGGATCTTTCTCCATCGTATATGAGAACATACTTTACACACTTTAATAATTACATTTAAAAGAACAGATCTTTTTAAGTCATTTACAAAATCCAATCTTTAAACGGGAAAGAAGATGAGATTAACCTTTTGATTTTAAAGCGTAAGGAATATAAATTATTTTCATATTCCTCCTTACTTTAATCAATTTTTAATCAAACATCATTTAATCTTTATTCTTGACAAGTAAGAAAACAATACTTATCCCAATTTCAGATTCTGGCCTACTTTAGTCACTTCATCAAACTGAGTGACCATTTCCTCCTTACCATTATTCGGATCCTTTGTCTGGGACAGATATAGGCCTTCTGCTACAAGATAGAACAACATCTTTAGCCTTCTCCTCTTGTCCCAGTTGACATCCTCAGGCTCTCGAGAACGCTTGTTCCCACCAGTCTTGGTAGCGGTGACACCATGAACACGTTCATCATCATCACTCTCTTCTACTAGAAAACCATTGCCATATCCAGATTTGGTCACACAACTTTTGACCGACATCTTTCGAACACTAATAGTAATACAATACAGTCTTGTCTTAAATTGTTGGTGCTCACTTGTACTTTATAAAGCAATACAGGAAGTGAATAACTATTACAAGTATTCGAAAGGATAAACAAATATTCAATATTCAGAAATTGAATCTTGTTGAACAAATAGGCCAATCTTCAAAACTGCAGCAAACTTGTTGTGTCTTGAATCTTGATAACCTGAAATCAAGAAACAACTAAATCTAGATGGTTACAACATTGTGTGTTGAGTCGAGGAATTGCCCTCTGTCCTTAAGACAAGATTGCCCCGTATATATTCTTTTACGTTAGCGGGCAATAGTCTCCTAAGATAAAACAACACTTTAATCTCAACGCTACAAAGCCAATAGGTTGAGCCTGCGGAATAAAACAAATATGAATTGACTTGCTGAAGATATGGAAAATGAAGGAAGAGTTTCTATCTTCTCTCCTCGTTTGCCTCTGTGTATATAGTGTGTCTCTGTTGTGTATATCTTGTGTATATGTGAGGGTTAGGTCAATGTTTTTCAGTCACGAATTTCACTGATTTTTGCCACTGGTTTGAGAAGTTTTTCCGCCACTGTTTTGATCACTGTTTAGTGCTGTGTTTTTCTGTTTTTCTATGCTATATTGCTGTCTGTTTCTGTCTGTTATTCTCTCACGAATTGAGCCAAAAAATAGCTCAATATATAGCATGTAGGAGGGCAGCCCAACAGCCACAAACAAGGCTGTAATGGCCATTAAGTGAGGGTTGTTAATGGCATTAGAGAGGTTGATTTATGGGTGGTTTATGGTCATGAATGAGGCTGCTCAATTGCCCAAGTAATGAGCTGTTAATGGAGGAGTTAATCAGCCAAGTAATGGCTGATTAATGCCTAAAAAAACAGTTCCAACGGTAGTTTTCTGCCTTCCGTCACCCCAAAATCAACTTTCCAGAAACTCTGGGGACCAAACTGTAAATATTAAGAAATTTGGGAGCCAAAAAGATAATATCAGAAAGTCCCCACAGCCGTGACCCGTGACCCGTGACCCGAGACCCATGACCTGTGACCCGAGACCCGAGCCCAAGCCCGGACCGGACGGGACGGGCGGGCGGCGGCGGCGCGCGTGTGCGGTTAGCCTTGAACCCAAGCACATCTAGGTCCTCCCTCCTTTAAACACATGAGATACTCCTTGGGGTTCCAAACCCTTTACCACATTAGAGACTTATATAGAGATGAATTCTTCCTATTCCCACCTATGTGGTAGATTTGTCGCACACCATATTTCCATGCCTCAAACACCTTACTTCGTGGACCAATATCTCTTTCATTTCTCAACGAAATTTGATGATTCTTGGCCCTACGGTCATCTACTCACTTTGTAGATCATGCATGTGCGAAGAGACAAAGCCTCCAACATGATGAACACTAGTGTTTAATTCATCAAAGATGGATGGACGCATCTCCCCGCCAAAGGCAAATTTCCAACAGGTTCCTCATTGGGGAATAAATCATCATCTCAAAAGAATTTCTAGCAAATAGCAATTTTACAGGAAACATGTAGGAGTAATGAGTATAGGAGATGGGTATGGATAACAGGTGCCCTCAACTTTTAGGAAACTCTTGGCATGTCTTGAAGGATCCATATGGAAATAGTCACATCCATATCATAACATTCCCAATTATACACATCAAAGCTACTGAATGATGAATGTAACATAAGCCAATAGGAGAAAAATAAAATCCAACGTACCCCTTGAGCGACTATTTCACCTGTCAGCATTGGGGTTTGACGACGCTGTTAGAGTAATTATGGGGCGATCCCATAATTATCTCCAATCTTCATTATTCATAATTGATATTGTAATATATTGTTATATCTGGATGACCATGAAATGAGGTTGTCCCCCAAGAACACACAATAACCGAAAGTCGAACGACGTATGTCCGGGCAGCCACCCCAATCTGCATCTGTGTGGAAGAAAGACTCGAGATGGAGGACTTATACAGATAAAGTCTGAAATGGAGAGTACCCTTAACATATCGCATAATCCTTTTGAGAGCCCCCATATGTTCTTCCTTCGGATCATGCATGTGTAAACAAACTTGTTGAACCGCATAAGAAATGTCTGGTCTTGTAAAAGTCAGTTACTGTATGGCCCCTTCTAGGCTACGGTAATGGGTAGGATCGATGTATGGTGCTCCGGTATCGTTACTCAATTTCGTCTTTGTGCCAACTGGAGTATGTGAAGGTTTGCATGACGACATCCCTGCTTTGTCAATTATTTCTTTGGCATATTTCTTTTGACTGAGAAACTGACCACCTGCATATTGGGTGACGACAATGCCAAGAAATAATTTAACGGTCAAGTCCTTCATTGCAAAATCTGCTGCAAGAAGGGACTTAATAAACTGGCGAAGTGAAGTGGATGATGTTGTGATAATAATATCATCGACATACCGAAGGATATATGCCATGTCAGCGCCTTTCCGATAAATGAACAACCACTGATTAGACTTGTTGTGAGAGAATCCCAATTTGGAAATAAATCATGTAAACCTGTTATACCATGCCCAAAGAGCTTGTTTCAAATCATATAAGGATCTCTTCAACAGGCAAACATGATCTGAACTCGTATAATCTCAGAAACTCAATGGCTGATGCATGTACACTGTCTCCTGTAAGTTGCCATGTAAGAATGCATTTTTAACATCCAACTGATGAATGGACCAAGATTTGGAAAGAGCCAGGCTGAGAATAGTTCTGATAGTTGCTAACTTAACTACCGGACTGAACGTTTCACTACAATCTACCCCAACCTGCTGAGACCTGCTATCACCAACAAGACGAGCTTTGTATCTCGCAAAAGAACCATCAAAATTCTTTTTATGACAAAAAACCCACATAGACCGAATGACATTCACATTTGACGGACGTGGTACTAATTCCCACGTCTTATTTGTAATAATAGCATTAAATTTGTCTAACATGGCAGCTTTCCAATTCGGGTCAGACAAGGCAACATTGGGATTTTTTTGTAGAGGTGATGGTTGAACGGAGGATAGTAGGTTAAACTGAGTAGGGTCCTCGGGTATGGTATTGGGCCGAGGGGGTGTATTGTGGCCCAAGTGAAAAGGGGTAGCCGATTCGGTATTGGGCTGGAATCCGGGATCGGTTTGGGATAAGGTTGCGGTTGAGGTAGCAGTGGACTTCCTCACTTGGGCCTGCCCGCCATGGAAACAGGACTGGGCCGAGACCAGCGGTAACAAGGTTGTAGTCTCTGGTCCAGTCCCATTTAGTGGTTGGGCCGGAACATGTTGGGTATTTTGTTGGGTTGGTTCCACTTGTGTTTGGATATTAATGTGGTGGTGCAAAATGAGATGTATTCCATTGTCCAAAAAATCATATGAAGGTGAGGATGCCACATGAGACTTAGCAAACGGGAATGTAGACTCATCAAAAATCACATTACGAAAGATAATTATTTTCCCATTCATCAAATCATAACATTTATATCCCTGTGATTTTGTGGGTATCCCAAAAACACACAAGGAGTTGAACGAGTCTGTAACTTGTTAATGAAAGTGGATAGAAACAAAGGATAACACAAACAACTAAACACCCTAAAATGTGTAAAAGACGGGAGACGGAGATACAACATTTGTGTAGGAGACACATTTGAGAGCAATTTACTAGGAAGAATATTTAAAAGTTATTTAGCCATTTGAAGTGCATGTTGTCAAAACTTTGGTGGTGTGGAAGAATGCACAAGAAAGCGAATCATATTATTAATCGTTCGAATTTTTCTTTCGATTTTCCCATTTTTGGGTGATGTGTGTGGACACGAAAGACGCAAAGACATCGCATTTTGGTGACAGAAATCATTAAATTGGGCATTTATGAATTCCCCCCATTGCTACATTGAAAACATTTAATTCATTAACCAAATTGAGTTTTGATAAAAACACATGTTCTAAGGGAAAAATCCACAAAAAAATTGAATAATCATCTAGAATGAGCATATAGTATTTATGACATGCAGAACTCAAAACTGGTGATGTCCACAAATCACAATGCACAAGATCAAATGGCATAAAAGTATGAGAATTAGAAGATGCAAAATGAAGCTTAACATGTTTACCAAACACACAAGTTTGACAAACAGAGGAGTCTAAAAGTTTGTTATAATAAAACAAAGTATTCTTCCTAAAATTATTAAAAACTTGTGCTCCTGGGTGTCCCAACCGATTGTGCCATAGAGTAGGAGAAATGGCAGCAAAGGTTGATGGTTTGGCCATGCTATTTTTGGAAAGAGAGGTGACGGGATACAAGTCTCCCGTGCTATTGCATCTCATAAGTGGCATCCCCATCTGAAAATCCTTCACAGAAAAGCCAAACAGATCAAAATTTACAGAAATATTGTTGTCAATTGTAAAACGTCTAACAGAGATCAGGTTTTAATTAGATTTGGTGCATGTAAAATGTTTTTCAAGTATAATGGTGGGTGTGGAGAGAGTAGTGTTACCTGACCAATACCACAAATTGGAATTTCCTGCCCACTACCGACAATAATATTTTTATTATTGCTCATACTAAAATAAGACGAGAGATTACCTTGAGACGTCGTCACGTGTGACGTAGCCCCTGAGTCTATGTACCATGACTCATCTGGAACACTTAGATTCATATTAGTCATGGCTTGTTCAATGTCCGTGGGTGCATAACCAACAGAAGATGGTGCCTGAGCCGCAAACGCATATTGTGGATGAGATATGAGAATACCGGGTTGGCGATTTGAAGAGGGAGGAGGCCTGGCCCACGATGAAGTCGATTATGGGCACGGCGGGGTAGCCCGCTATGGGGCCCAGGCCCACGTGGGTAATCGCCCCATCGATTACCACCATCGCCACGCCATCGTCTGTAGATCGCCATCGCCACGCAGATGTTGGCCACCGCCCCGGCCTCGTCCATTTCCACTATTATTTTTTCTTTTATTGCTACGGTTTGAACCCCATTTTTGACCATTATTTTGACGATTATTATTGCCTCTCGAACCAGAATTTGGGGGTTCCAAATCCGTGAAAAATAAGTTAGTGGAGATGAGAGCAGTTTCGGCGGTGGTTGCTTCAGAAGATGCTTGTTTTTCCTTCGTGTTTTCTCGAGAATCAACCTCGAACGAGTCTCATAGAAAGGAGGCAATGTATTACTTTGCTGAATGAATGTAGCCACTCCATCATACTGTTCATTCAACCCTACAATCAACTGAAGGACTAACATTTGATTTGTTACGGGTGAACCAACGTTGGATAGTTGGTCCGCAAGCATCTTCAATTCCTGACAATAAACAGAGATATTGGAAAAATTATCCAATTTAACATTAGTAAATTGGTGTTTAAGATAAACGGCGCGAGAAAATTTGTTATCCTGAAATATATTTTGTAAACATTCCCATGCCTGTTGAGCCGTAGAATTCGGCTCCAATATGGTATGTAAAAGATCGTTGGATATAATGCCATAAATCCATTGAAGGTATTGCCCTTTCTCAATTTTAAGGGTTATGAAGATAAAGTTCTTGACGTTATTAACAGCAAGAGCGAGATGAAATGTTTGTTTTTCGGCCATAGGTTCCACAAGAAATCAAAACTAGAGAAGAAAAAAAGCAGTGTTTGATGTTTTTTGATGTGGAGAACCCTTAGGGTTTCGGATAGGAGTAAGCCGAGAAGGGGGTGGGTTTTAGATGCTGGCTAGGGTTTTGCTAGGTGTAAGAACTTGTTTAGGGTTTTTGTGATGGTTGGCCGAAAAATTTAGGAGAAAGATAAGGGAGAAATCGGGAGGGAGGTAGGTAGGTATTAGGGCAAAAGATCTTTGACTCTTGATATCATGTAGGAAAATGATTGCTTGATCAATTTCATTCCAATAGTACAATATATATACAATCATAATATGCTTGTCTTAAGGAAGACTAATCTCTTTTACCTAAAATATAAGATGCTACCTATAATCATCCTAATTAATGAGATATTACAATATATTATGAATAATGAAGATTGGAGGTAATTATGGGATTGGCCCTTAATTACTCTAACAGACGCAACATGTCCATAATTATCACGGGGAACTATTCCAGGTCCACCACCAAAGAAAAGCCTGCGGTCATTGTAGATCTGCAAAAGCAATGACACAAGATCAACACCACATCAGAACCACAATATGATACATTCTGCTGAGGGCACAAACAACAAACTTAGAAAGAACATATATGCACCTATAAGTACCTTTTTTGGCTTCTGAAACTGAACCATGCTTTGCTTTAAGTTATTTAAAGGACCTTCTACCAAGCATTCATGCTCCTGATTGACAAACATGTTAAAGTATGAGCATGTAATAAACTAAAACAAATATTGAAGTTATACCCAAAGTTTAAAACAATAATGATTTAATCAGACAAACTAAACTATACAACACCGTCTTCCGAAAAGGGCCCAAATATAACACGCAACGAGCAAAATGTCAAAAGCATTTAAAACCAGTATTAGAACAGAAAACAATAAACGAAAAAGTTACCTTAGCATTTTCATTTCAGAAATAATTAAGAAATTACCTTATAGTGTGTCAACAAGCCATTCGCTTGCTCAACACTTTGGGATTTCCTAGGATAACGATTCCATAACGAGCACGTGTAAGAGAAACATTAAGCCTGCGAGGATCATTAAGAAACCCGATTCCCTGAAAGGAATAGCAAGTAAACTATAAGTCAGTTGTCACGTTTAAGACACTGGCAATATGTGACGTTCCAGCCATCATGTTTATCAGTTTTACATAACTTTATGGTCAGAACAACTAAAACAATATTAAAATCTCACGTTACCATTATTAAAAAAAATATATTAGAAACTCAGTCCACCTCTAGTAACCCCAAATCAAAAAGGGGTGAAACTAGTCTTTTCACATTTTAAAAATGAAGGAATGTAAAAAACGAAGGAATGCAAAAAATCGTCCCGGGTCATAGTTGGATGACAAAGGAAGGGACTTAAAATTCAGCTGGAGGCCTGCAGTGTGAGTTGAACCCTGGTGGGAGCAATTAGCTATCTTCTGGGGTAGGACCTTGTAGGTGATACCAGTTGCTCTGTTCTTAAACCCTGGACATTCAGGCATATCCCGCGATTTACTGGTACTAGTGCTGAGGGACCGAGACTACTATCTTCAGGAATAGTCTGACGTAAGCCGGGAAGCTGGATATCAAAAATAAAATAAAATAAAATAAAAAATAAAAAATGAAGGAACGCAAAAAATCAGAGGTCATGGGGCATACATGCTGTGGAGAGCGTGGAGAAAAAAAAGAGCAAGTGTCACATCAAGATTAAAACTATCAACACACTGAACCAAATTGGTAACAAATTAACATGGAAGTAGGTGAGAACAGATAATTATGGATATCAATACCAACCTGATGTTCATTGCTCCTGACACAAAACAGGATGATATAATCTTTTTCCCTTCCTTGAAATGAATCTACACTTGCAACTTGAAGATAGAAATTACTCAGTTTATTGGAAGAGTTTAAGAGAACCATAAGGAGCCTCTCTATTGACAGCTTACCTCAATTTCCTTGTAAAGTTGATGCCTTAAAGAACCATTTCTAGATGCTCGTTGACCCTCATATGGTGTTATAACTCCAATCTGGCAAATAAGATACATAAGTATTGCATGCAAATGAATTGCTCAACTCTTAGGTTGAATTTTTGATTGCTGAGTAAAGTAAATGATAGTACCAGAAAGAAAATTTCTCTACCATTATGCATTTGGAAGTAGGTAAGTATGAGTACAGTTTTTTAAAACGATGTAATAGGAACACATTCTCAAATCAAGGATTGCTAATTTTTAAGGATCATGGTTTCTCTTAAACTACAAATATATGCTTGAAGATGATTTTCCCATCTTAAATTTTTACTTTGCAGAAATTTTGTAGCAACTTCCTCAGCATCCAAAGGACAAATTAAAAATCTAAACAGCCACATACCTGACAAGGGACTACACCACTTTTGAGGAACGTAGTCACTAGCTTCTCAATGTTGGCAGCTTCAGTTCTATTTAGATAGGAAGTTCCACTAGCACTGATCTCCTTCTTGTCCCATCTATAGAGATTAACAACTGTATATAACTTTATACAGCCAGAAAACAGGAATACACAAAATAGAAAGTGAAAAAGATCGTCAACCTATATGGCTATATCTCTACAACACAAAATTTTAGTATCTTCATAGCCATAGCAGTAATATCTAAGATAATGAAAAGAGAATAGAAAAAAAAAATCTGTTTTCACTCTAAAAAGGAAATCAGGAAATCAGCTAGACAAATAGTGAATACCTGGACATAAAAGAACATGGAACGGTTTGGTACAGGCCAAGGAAAATCAATGCCTAATGATTGTCTCTCGTTGATGGTTACACCATTTTGAAGAGTACCTTCATAAAAACTATTTGAGGAAAACTCTGACAGTGCAGGATGCATACGGTATTGTACCTGATATTGCATTTTAATGGACAGCAGAACCAACATTATATATCATTTGAGAAAAATATAAACCCTTAAATATTGCAGAAAATAAAAGGAAAAGCAGAAAAGAAGGTACAAAAAAAATAACAGTAAAGAGGAGTCTGGACAGCGTACATGACAATCCATAAAGTTAATGTAATAAACTTAAAGAGATCGGAACAGTCAATCAGGAAAGCGATGGAAGCAGAGTATCTACGACTATTTTTTGTCGGGCAAATGCAAAAATCTAGAATGGAATGTATGGAAACTCAACAACTGAGATGTAAGTTTCAGCAGGATAGGGACTTGCAATCCTACAACACAATTTGGAATGAAGCACAGGAAAATCACACACTTAAAACTAGAGGTAGACCAAAGAAGTACTGGGGAGAGGTGATTAGACGGGACATGGCGCAGTTCCAGCTTACCGAGGACATGACCTTAGATGAGAGGTTATGGAGGACTCGGACTAGGGTAGACGGCTAGTAGTGTAGGAAATGGTTCCTTGATTAATATTCTCCCAAAGATACAATATATATACAATCATCCTATACTTATTATGGAAGACTAATCTACCTTACCTAAAATATAAGATACTAATTACAATCATAATAATTACAATATATTACACTATCAATTATAATAAATGAGAGGTAATTATGGGATATCCCCATAATTACTCTATCATTCCCCCGCAGTCTTAGCTGGGGGTTTTGAAGCACATTCATTACTCTGCACAGACTCTCGCTATCTTTTATTTGTATTTTAAAATAATGTATGTCATCCGTAAGAAGGCGGTAGCCGGTACCACTATAACGCCCGCTTAAGTAACCTCCTTCTAGATTGGCTCGGATGTTGAGACTGTCCCTGAAATCATCAAAAAGTACGCGCAGAAGACCTTTTGTGAAGATGTCAGCTATCTGATAATGGGACGGTACATGGAGAACACGGACTTGACCAACGACAACTTTTTCTCGGACAAATAAGATATCCATTTCAATGTGTTTCGTGCGTTGATGCTAAACATGATTTTCAGATAAGTAGATCGCACTCACATTGTCACAATAGACCACTGTTGCCCTTTCAATTGGACAATGGATCTCCAGTAGTAGATTACAGAGCCAACATGATTCAGCAACAACATTGGCCACCCCTCGGTATTCTGCCTCTGCACTGGACTGGAAAAATGTGGACTGACGTTTGGATGACCATGAGATGAGATTGCCACCCAAGAACACACAATAGCCGGAAGTGGAACGACGTGTGTCTGGGCAGCCACCCCAATCCGCATCAGTGTAGGCAGAAAGACTCGAGATGAAGGACTTATACAGATGAAGTCCGAAATGGAGAGTACCTTTAACATACCCCAAAATCCTCTTGAGAGCCCCCATATGTTCTTCATTCGGATCATGCATGTGTAAACAAACTTGTTGAACCGCATAGGAAATATCTGGTCTTGTAAAAGTTAGATACTGTAATGCCCTTGTTAGGCTACAGTAATAGGTAGGGTCACTGTATGGAGTACCTGCAGCGTTACTCAATTTAGTCTTAGTATCAATTGGAGTATGTGATGGTTTGTAGGAAGACATCTCTTCTTTGTCAATTATCTCCTCGGCATATTTCTTTTGACTGAGAAACAGACCATCTGTATAGTGAGTGACAACAATGCCAAGAAAATAATTCAACGGACATAAGTCCTTCATTGCAAATTCAGCTGCAAAAAGGGACATAATAGACTGACGAAGTGAAGTTGAGGATGTTGTGAGAATAATGTCATCAACATACAAAAGTATATATGCCATGTCAGTGCCCTTCCTATAAATAAATAGTGACTGATCTGACTTGTTGTGAGAGAATCCCAATTTGGAAACAAAGCCTGCAAACCTGTTATACCATGCCCTAGGAGCTTGTTTTAGACCATATAAGGATTTCCTCAATAGGCACACATGATCTAGACGGGTAGGATCGCGAAACCCCAACGGCTGATGCATGTATACCGTTTCCTGCAAGTGACCATGTAAAAATGCATTCTTGACATCCAACGAATGAATGGACCAAGATTTGGAAAGTGCCAGGCTAAGAACAGTCCTGATAGTTTCTCGCTTGACTACCATACTGAATGTTTCACCGCAATCTACTCTAACCTGCTGAGACTTGCCATCACCAACAAGATGAGCTTTGTATCTCGCAAAAGAACCATCAGAATTCTTTTTATGGAAAAAACCCACATAGACCGAATTATGTTCATATTAGATGGAAATGGTACCAAATCCCACGTCTTATTTTGAATAAGAGCAGTAAATTCATCTAACATGACAACTTTCCAATTTGGGTCGGATAAGGCAGCTTTGGGATTTTTTGATATTTGTGATGGTTGGACTGAGGTGGTTAGGTTAAAATGGTGTTTAGGTAAAAAATTCCCGTGTATTGCATGGGTTTTCATGGTCCGTGGTGGAACAGTTGGGCTGTTGGATATCTGGATGGTTGCGGGATTTTGGGCCAGGGCAGTGGGCTCGGTATGGCCACTGGATTGGGCTAGTGTGTCACGGGAAGATGGTTGTATGACGGGTGTAGGGGCTTCTCTTTGTTGGGCCGGCCTGCCACCAAATGTGGATTGGCCCGAGCCCGATGAAAGAGAGACAATGGTCTCGGTTCCTCGGTTTAGCCCATTCACATTTTGTGGTTGGGTCATGTTGTGAGGCCGCGGGTTTGGTGATAGCCCTACACTATTATTTTGAGAGTTTAGATGATACCTCAAAATTGTATAAATTCTGTCATCCAGAAAATCATATGAATGTGAGGATGCCGCTCGAGATGTTGCAAACGGGAAGGTAGATTCATCAAAGATGACATGACGAGAAATAATGATTTTCCCACTTGACATATCAAATCACTTATATCCCCTATGATTTTTTGGGTATCCCAAAAACACGCAAGGAGTAGAACGGGCCTGAAGTTTGTGAATGGTGGTGGAAGGAAATAAGGGATAACACAAACACCAAAAAACCTATAAATGTGTAACTGATGGGAGACGGTGGTACAATACCTGAGTGAGTGACACATTGGAGATTAGTTGTAACATCCCATAATTTCGGGCGATGGTTTGAATAGCTAGACGTATGCAAGTAGACTTGAGGCCGAGGAAATTGGTTATATTGAGGTATTCATATCAAGAGCTTAGTATGTAAAAGAATGCAGTCCCGAAATAATTTAAGGAGTTAAAAAAAATGTGACAACGATGACTAGTAATAATATTTCGTGCATGCCTAAAGAGACTATGGGCTAGTGCTATGTCATACAATCATGATAATGAGTATATAAAGTGTGTTAAAGTGATGATAGTTTAAGTGGATTGATGTCAAGGAATTAGTTATGGATGTAAATGATTAATTACTGGATGATAGTAGAAAAACAAAAGAATTAGTTAGGGATATATTTTAAGGGACATCATGTCCACACGGCAATAGAAATGGGAATAGTTAAGGACTAATACTTTATAACTTCCTGGTGAATAAGGTGTTTTGGTGGCAATAAATTAGGACATAGTGATAAAGGTGGATTACAAAAAAAGGGCCACGTGTAAAGAGATATTGCATGTATGTCTTTTATCCAAATCTTTTGTTAAGTAGCATATATAGAGTAGTAGTTGTGAAATTGGGTGTTTCTTTTCCAGCAACCAATTTACTCTTATATACATAGCAACAACATTTTCCTTCAACAACAAAGCAATACTTTCTTCTTAATCACATAGCAGTGGACTTTTCCTTTAACAACGTAGAAAGTTTTCTTCTAAACACAAAGAAGCAACGTGACCTTGGATGGTATTAGGTGGCATCATAGTAGTTTCATTTGACAATATTGGATGTTAGCATCAGCAAAGAAAAACACGGTCCCTAAATCATATTGAATTCCATTTTTAAGCTGGTCTAGTCGTGCTTAAGATTAGGAGTTATATGGACTACTTGGGTTGTATTATCGGCGTATCGGCTAAGGTATGTTAAGGCAAATAATGTTCATGTTATTCATTCCTATTGTCAAAACATGTCTAAATATGTTCCTAAATCCTTATTGAGGTATCTGGGGAAGATGTTAATATTCCCAATGTTTGCCGAAGGTACATGTTAATATTCCCAATGTTAGCCGAGGTACAAGGATATTATGTCATCCGATAAGTTTAGAATATTTCATTGTCATTCATGCATTTTCATTTGCATTATATTCATGTATTACCCTGGACCCACATGTGTTATATACACTACTATATGGTATGAATTATATATACGTAGGGAATGGGGAAAAGGGAATGTCGTTATATACGGGTCACCACCTGCAGCTGGTACAGATATCACGAAAAGAAAGATGCCTTCCAATATGATAATGATTATGCCCACAGAGGTCGAAATGAAATGATGCCCACAGAGACTGTTATGGGAAGGAAGATGACCTTGTGTGGCCAATATTTATATGTATACCGCATTTGCATTGTGCATAACATTTAGGCACATGTATTAGGGCCCTCAGAGGCATTTACTGCTGGTCAGTCATTTTCGTCGGCTGTGGTTGGTCGGCTGATACTGTTTCAGTTTATTCTTGTATTCTTGTTATACTATTGTTCATCCCTAATATACTTAGTACATCAGTCGTACTGACGTCCCTTTTGTCGGGGGACGTTGCGTTTCATGCCCGCATGCTCAGGTAAACAGTGGAACGGTTCACGCTAGTAGGTTGCTGGTTCAGCTGATGTTGGAAGCACTCTATTTGTTCCAGAGTTGCAGTCTAGTCTCGATATGATATTTTTTCATATGCATATGGATATGGCGGGGCCCTGTCCCGACCTTGTGATGTACGTACTCTTTAGCAGCTTGCAGACAGTTGTCTTGTGGATAGTAGTCGTGTATGGCCATATTGGCCTGGATGTGTGTGTCAGCAGGTACTTGGTGACGGTCCTTGTGGCCATGATTGATTACGGTTAGTTGATATATATGTGAAGGGTGATGCCTGACAGGCAGGGTCCGGGTGCTCGTCATGGCCATCCGATTTGGGTCGTGACAAACTTTGTATCAGAGTAGGTCTGTCCTAGGGAGTCTACAAGCCGTGTCTAGTAGAGTCTTATTTATGGGTGTGTAGCGCGCCACACTTATAAACAGGAGGTTGCAAGGCATTTAGGGATGGTTTCCATTCTTTCATATCATAGATCGTGCAGTAGAGCTGAGTCTTAAGAATTCGAATTTAACTCATGCCTGATACTATTTCAGTAATGACGGTTACGAAAAAGACTTCGATTAGTTCATATTCGTCCCCAGTAAATAAGTGGCTTCTACCAGACGATTGATATGCTAGAAAGGCAGTATTATGTTCAAAATTTGAGGTTGTGAAGAATTGTCTCACTCATATACGGAAGAGATAATGCAAGCCTGGAAAGCAAATATTAGTAAAGTAAAGGAAGTACTAAGCACCGGAACGTAGAAGATTGTAAGGATTCTCTCTGTAGACCTTATCGTGTTTACGATTACAGCAATGCCTCTTTCCAGTAGGATTATGATTAGCATGGAGATTGAAGTGGGATTGAGTGTAAATACGAGCAGTATGCTCTCTATTGGGACAGATCCGTCAGAGGATTTGAGTAAGTTGCTTCCCAGGTATCGATAAATCTAGTAGTACCAGAGGAGTTGAGGGAAGCTTATGTACCATCAGTTCTGCCACCGACTTCGTCCGATTAGGATATAAGGAGACTGGTGCAGGTATTGAATCAATTGATTTCCTCTCAGGAACGACTTCATCCTGAAGCATCTGAGAGAGATAGATCTTTAGAGGTTAGGGAGAAAATAACCTAGGAAATTTATCAGTCATGGATCGCTGATATGCAAAGAGTTCAAAGATGCCAATATCTCAGGGTAAAGGTGGTAAAGGTCAAGTGAGACCGCCTCGGCCATCTTGTGTCAGTATGGTCGAGCGTATGCCAAATTATGCCGTAAAGGTACAGTGGATTGGTTTAGTGTGGCAGTCATAGCCACAACATTCTGAAGTACCCTACCTTGATGCTCCAAGGTAAGGATAAGATGATTAGGAGTTGCACAGATGAAAAGCAGAAGACATAATTGGAAGGTTTAGTAGGTTATGAAAAGCTACACATTTTATAGTGACTCATGTTGATTGGAATGAGGAAATATGTTATGTACGTGCGACCTAAATTGTGATGTCTTACCCATAATAGATTGGGAATTTTCCAAGGGTATAATTAACAAGAACGGATTGCCACAATCGAATCGTCTGAAGAGTGACCATTAGTAAATTTAAGAAGATCATGTAAAGTGATGTACCCAGGATAGTGAGCCCAAGTCATACATAAGGATCGAGTTATCCAAGGTAGTGAAAGGGGACATAAGTCTCTCGTCCTTACGAAAAGGGCGATACTGCGTATTATTGAGAATTATGTGTATCAATGATAGTAAGCTGAGGTATGCTACATGTATTGGACTGGTAAGGTCTTTGGCTTCATTGTGCAACATGTTACAATTCTAAGTAACCTCTGGATAACAGTAGCTTGTTAAGGCAATTGAGGACGAGAATTATGGTACAATAAAAAAAATGGTTATAAGAAATATGGAAACAGTTAATAAGTATGAATGGAATGGTATAATCAAGTATCAAGGTAGAAATATTTTTCGACGAATAGAAGGAAGGATTTCGACAAGAAGGATGAGTGTGAAAGAGATTATAGTATGCAGGTTTCATAAAGGTATGATTATTCCAGAACAACGTAAGAACCAACAGTAAATGAGGGACAGTAAGGACTCTTCGGTCAAAGGTGACGAACCTCTGAGGTTCAGGAAGAGAGTATGAGAGATACTTTGAGATAAAGATTTCCCCAAGGCAACTTGAAAATAGAAATGTAAAGATAAAGACGAATGAACACTCGGTCGATAGGAAATCTAATAATGATAAGACAAGGAAGCGTGACAAGTCGTTGGATCATATAACATCGTGAATTGGATCTATACATACGAAGCATCGGTTCCACAACCTATGCAGTCATACCTCTAAGACAGTATGTAAACGGAAGTAACAGTGAGTAAAGCTTGAGATCAGGATCCAAACAAGTGAAAAAGGGCCAATGACGCATATGGATACAAAATAGACATCAAAGATATATGTCAAAGAGATAATGACATTATAATGAAGATAAAATGGCATGCAAATACATATGTCTATGAGCATTTATAAACTGACCAAAGGTTGTACAAGATAGATAAAGTAATGGGTGTACAACTTAACAAAATCAAGGAAATCTTTTCCCAAAGCGCCATTCACAGAAAGTCTTAGCCATGAGGCAAGTGAAGGAATTTAAAGATAAGTATAACGATCAGGTTTGGATATAGTAGGCCAACGTCATGTAATGCAAATTCTTCAGAATATTCCACGTACTGAATAGGGGAATAAGTTAACAACTCATCCTTCAAGGGATAGTAACGTCAAGGATTGGAATCAGGAGCAATGTTTGAGATTACGTATGTATACTCAAATATTTTAGAATTAAGAAGAGTACGACAAACAAGAAAATGAGTGCAGACATGTCTTGCTGCATAGTGAGGGAAGAAGCACTGCCAAATTATTGAATTCATGTATAATATATTTGTGAGACACATATTATGTTGGCTAATGTTTTTCACAAAATAAATAAATAAAGTTCTTCTTACGAAACTTGGGTCTAATAAGCTAAAGGACGTGCAAGAGAGTGGTAGGTTCTTCCCAGATCCCTAAAATATCCCAAAAAAATAGAGTAAAATAATGTTTATACTTAAAACAATAAAAATAACGAGAGAGAAATCACTTAAATGATGCTACTTACGTGCAAAGCAACAACCCTCTTATACATTTCCTCAATATGTGGTTCCCCGGATATAGTTTTTCTGCATAAATATTTAGTTTCAATAATTAGTTTGTTTTATAGAAAAAAATACAGGATTGAAAAGTTGTACGACATTTATGAGCTTACGTATTTACAAAAAAATCGGCATCGGAGATACATTTGACTCTAACAGACAAGGGGAAAAAAAAAGTCTTAACTTCTCACAATTCAGGATTGCACCCAACCCTCCTGTTGATGTTCCACTAAGGATGTCCTGTCATACAGCTAATTAATTAGAGAAAAATAGGACGGAGAATTGAGACTCACATTTTGAGCATATATCATCCCTTTACTGTATAAAAATTCCTCCATGATTGCTTCGAAAATTCCAGACAACGCCCTGGGCGTAGTGGAGATCGGAGCAACAGGGAACGCCTAGACGATGTTTTTCTTCATGAGCTACAGTAAGTAGATCGAGAGGTCGTTCTGTCCCTTATCCCCGAATATGGGAATATGTTCTTGCCCTCTGAAGTGGAAGTTAGTATCCTGAATTTTTTTGACATTTCTAGTTAGAAAGTTAAACCAATAAATAAAACTTCTAACAGGTCTAATGAAAAAAATATTCTGACTTACGGAGTCATCTTCTTCAATATCGCTAGTGTACGATGACCCATTGCAATATATAACTTTCATTCGGTTTCAATTGTAGAAGTCTAAAATTTGTTGAGGAAATATTTTCATTAGTTATCTTCGAGAAGGACAAAAAATGATAAATACGCATAACCTTTTAGTGACCTGGATTTAGTTGAGGATCGTTGCTTAGAACTCCAGTAAAATGAGCTATCATTGGCATATTTTTGGAAGACTAGTCTGTATGCGCACAAGCTTGGCAGTCGGAAGTAGTTTCACACCACCCCCACCCTGGAAATTCAGAGTTGAAGATGAATCAAAATTTTAAGGAAAATATATAGGATTAGTAACATAAAAATTTGAATTTAATTAATTAATTAACCTGAAGGTGAATGAGCCACTATAAACTCCCGAGCCAGTTCCTGGATGAAAGTGGAATGCAGGAGCACTTTCATCCAAGCATACTACAGCGGAAAAGAACATTATTAACATTAACATGTACTAACTAAAAAGATAAAGACAATATTTCCAAACTACAAAAGTAAAGAAAATTTAATTATAACCTGCTCCCTTTGCTACTGCAGTATCGAGAAAAGTGGTATTAACAATGAGGTCCGCTGCTACAACAGTTGTCGTCCAAAGACAGTAGAGAAACTAAAAATTATAACGACTAAATTAATGTTAGTGGTAAAAAATTAACACTTTTAAAGTATCTAATATGCAACAATGTAACATCAACAAGAAAGCTAGCTGTTGAAGTTCATCCGGAGTATTATTATTTTAAATAATAACCAGTAAAAATATTCGTTATTAGTATTAAAACAAGACAAAATAATGTACCAAGCACTGAGTTGCAATCCATTAGTTTAGCCATTCAAACATTCAAAAGACTTGAAGAAGCAAGAGCTTGAAGCTAGCTGTTAAGAAGAACAAAGAAAGAAGTGAAGTGTAGTGTAACGTCCCGTACTTTCGGGTTACGGTTTAAATCGCTAAGCGTATATAAAATCGCTAGACGTGTGTAAATAGGTTCGAGCGTTGGAAAATTTATGTTATATTTACTTATTCTAATAAAGAGATTAGTATATAAATGGAGTAAACCCCGAAATAATTTTGGACGTAACAAGTGTGACGACGGAAGTAGAAAATAATTTGGTACGTGCATAAAGAGGTTATAGACTAGTGTCATATCACAAATTATGATATTTAGTATATGAAGGTCTTATAAGTTATCAAGGTTTAAGTGAATTGGGATCACATAATTAATTATGTGTGTGATTGATCAATTATACGGAGGCAGGTCACTTAATTAATTAAGTGACCGTGCATGTTGTGCAATGTGGCGTGAAATGAGGGACTCCACCGCCAAGGGTGGCTTGGTGGGAGACATAATCATGGGCAATCTTTAATTGCATTTAAGGCATCTTAAGGGAGTTTATATACAATGGTCTGGAGAATTCTTTGTAGACCAAAAACGTTCAGCATTCCTACAATCTCATTGTAGTAGACATTTCAATGACTTGGAGGTAATACAAAAGAGGACGTGAAGCAGTAAAAAGGATTATGTACTTTTACATTTCAAAGACAAATCAATTGTCTATTTCGTTCCAGAATAAAGAAAAGAAGGGTTGTTGGAACTTCTTCCTAAATTGGTTGTGATTAATAATTGTAGCAACAATTATCCAATCTCCATCTTACCAACGTGATTAAATTTTCGAGATATGTTAAGGCAAATTATTTCTATCTTTTGACATGTTCCATGTAACGAAATATAATCGTGATATTGCTCCATAAGTTATTCTACTCCTAGTTAAGAATATTCATGTTATTGATTTCTATGCTAAAAGCATGTCTAAATATATTCCTAAGTCCTTATTGAGGCATACGGAAAAGATGTTGATATTCACAGTGTTAGCCAAAGGGGCAAGGATATTATTGTCATCCGACAAATTCAGAAAATGTTTTATTGTCATTCATGCATTTTCATTTGCATCATATTTTATATTATCCTGGACCCCTTTGTGTTATGCACACTACTATATGGTAAATATTATATATATGTAGGGGATATGGGGAAAGGGAAAGCGTTATATACGCACACCACCTGCAGCTGGTACAGACTATCACGTAAAGAAAGAGTCCTATGAGGCCAAAATGATGTGATGCCCATGTGTGGCCGATATAACCTGATGCCCATAGAGGCGGTTATGGACAGGAAGAGCCCATGTGTGGCCAATATATATGTATACCGCATTTGTATCATGCATACCTTCCTTAACCATTATATGGTATGATGCCCACATAGGCTGTTATGGTAAGGAAAATGCCCGAAGAGGCTGATGTATATTTGTACTGCATTGTGCATAACATTTAGGCATATGTATTACGGCCCTCAAAGGCATTTACTGTTGGTCAGTTGTTTCTGTTTAAGTTATTGTTATATCCCTGTTATACTATTGTTCATGCCTGACATACTCAGTACATCAGTCGTACTGATGTCCCTTTTGTTGGGGGAAGCTGCGTTTCATGGCCGCAGGTTCACATAGGCAGGGTGACAGTTCACGTTAGTTGATTGCGGATCCAGCGAATTTTTGGAGTACTCCCTTTGTTCGGAGTGTTGGTCTAAATTTTTGGTAACTTATATTTTTGCTTGTATATATGGGTATGGTGGGGCCCTGTCCCGACCTTAGATGTTGCTACTCTTAGAGGCTTGTAGACAGGTGTCCTGTGGATAGTGGTCTTGTATGATCTTGTCAGCGTTGGTATATGTATATATATAAGTTGGATTTTTGAGTTACTATTCCCACAATCCTTTTTCACCTTAGTCGGTAATTAATTATGAATAGGTGATGATAATGCGGTTAGCGATACCCGGCGGGTGGGATTTGGGTGGCCGTTGCGGCCCTCCGGTTTGGGTCGTGACAAACTTGGTATCAGAGCATGTCTGTCCTAGGGAGTCTACAAGTCGTGTCTAGTAGAGTCTTGTTTATGGGTATGTTATGCATCATACTTATAAACAGGAGGCTACCTGACATTTTAGGGATGGTTTCTATTCTTTCATCTCATAAACCGTGCTATAGAACTGAATTATAAGTATTTTACTCTTAATCCATTTCGTGCTTACGATTCCAGCGATGCCTACCGCAAGGAAGAAGTCTAAGAGTATGAGGGAGTTGAATACGGCTGCCGGCGAAGGTACCAGCCGATCGCCACCCGTTAGCGAGGGCCAAAGTGAGACCCTTGGTACGACTCCTTCGTATGGTTCTCCAGTACATCACCATCGGGGGAGATTAGTAGAGTTGCAACACCACTAGTTCCTCCACATGATACTCCATACGTGGATCTTGATATGCGGAGTGCGGTTAAGTTATTAACACAATTGGTGGCCGCTCAGGCCCAACGTCAGGTTCCAGTCCTTCTCAATCTAGATCCTTCGGTGTTCACAGAAACAGACTTGAACGCGGACCCGCAGAATTTTCTGGATCAGGTACAGCGCACTTTGCGGGTGATGGATGCTATCGATACCGAGTCGGTAAAGTTTGCTTCTTATAGACTGCGGGATGTCGCAGTAACCTGGTATGAAACATGGGAGCAATCTAGGGGACCTCGTGCTGCGCCAGCAGGATAGGGGAAGTTTTCAGAGGCTTTCTTACAACATTTTCTATCAGTCGAGCTTCGACGGACCAGACAGGACATGTTCCTACGTCTGGAACAGGGCAGTATGAGCGTTCGAAAATATAGCTTGCATTTTAATTCCTTGGCTCAATATGCTCCTACAATTATAGCTGAAATGAGTGACCGGGTACACAGGTTTGTTACTGGCTTGGGGCCACACTTGGTCAACGAGTGTACTACGGCTTCTTTGAATTCGGATATGGATATTGCTCGCATCCAGGCTTATGCACAGAACCTGGAGAATCGCAAGAGGCAATAGCAGGTCGATCGAGAGCGTGATAGGGGCCAGCATAAAAGAGCTCGGTCTGTAAGTGGCGTGAGGGACTTCGGAGGCGGGCCCAAGCCACAGCCTTATAGACGACCATCTTACCCAGAAGCCGGTGCATCATTGCCATCTTCAGGATCGAGGGCTGATCAATATATTCAAACGAGACCAGGCCAGAGTTCACGAGCACCAGGATCTTATTATAGAGGGAATCCTATGCAGATGAGGTCGTTGTTAGCTCGATGTAGGCAGTGTGGTGGGACCCGGGCAGGGCCGTGCTAATAAGAGAGAAGAGTATGCTATTCTTGCATGGAGCATGGTCATATAGTGTGAAATTATCTGACAAAAGATGAAGGTGTTAGAGCTCAGTCGGTCGGATCTGCAGCAGCTTCATCCCAATCAGTACGGCCGTTAGGTCAGAGTCAGCAAACGTTATCTGATCGAGGTAGAGGAAGGGGACAGAACCGTACTTATGCACTGATGGGATGACAGGATTAGGAGTCCTCACCTGATGTCATTACAGGTACATTATTGGTCTTTTCACATAATGTGTTCGCGTTGCTATATCCAGACTCAAATTTATCATTTATTACTCCTTTCTTTGCCTGTAAAATTTGGTATGGATCCTGGGTTGATAATGGATCCATTTGTGGTATTTACACTAGTTGGCGAATCGATAATCGCTAGACGGGTCTATCAAAATTGTGCAATATTAGCTTGTAGTCATCATACTCTAGCAGATTCAGTGGAATTAGAAATGGTTGACTTCGATGTTATTATGAGCATGGATTGGTTAGTGTCCTGCTACGCTAATGTTGACTGCCGAACAAAGATAGTTAGATTCCAATTTCTAGGCGATCCAGTCCTTGAATGGAAAGGTAATACGGCAACGCCAAAAGGTAGGTTTATTTCATACCTTAAGGCAAGAAAAATGATCTCCAAATGGTGTATATACCATCTTGTACGAGCAAGAGATGTCGATGCTGAACCACCTAGTCCTCAATCAATTTCAGTGGTCAATGAATTTCTTGATGTATTCCCAGACGAACTTCCAGGCCTTCATCCTAAAAGAGAAATTGAGTTCGGTATAGATGTGTTGCCAGACACTCAATCGATATTTATTCCTCCTTATAGAATGGCCCCAACTGAATTAAAAGAATTGAAGGAGCAATTAAAGGATTTGCTCGAGAAAGGCTTTATTAAGCCTAGCATATCTCCTTGGGGCGCACCGGTATTGTTCGTACGAAAGAAAGATGGCTCATTACGGATGTGTATCGACTATCGGCAACTAAATAAAGTTAATATCAAGAACAAGTACCCTCTTCCCCGAATTGACGATTCGTTTGATCAGTTACAAGGTGCGAGATATTTCTCAAAAATTGACCTAAGGTCGGGGAACCATCAGCTAAAGGTTAAGGAGAAGGATATTCCGAAGACGGCTTTCAAGACAAGGTATGGCCACTTCGAGTTCCTAGTAATGTCATTTGGACTTACAAATGCACCAGCAACATTTATGGATCTAATGAACAGCGTGTTCCGCCCATTCCTGGATGTATTTGTGATAGTATTTATAGATGATATTCTGGTTTACTCTCACTCAGAAACAGAGCATGTGGATCACTTGCGGATAATACTACAAACACTCCAGGATCATAAATTGTATGCAAAGCTATCCAAATATGAGTTTTAGCTTAAGTGAGTGGCTTTTCTTGGTCATATAGTGTCAGACGAGGGTATAAGAGTTGACACTCAGAAGATTGAAGCGGTGAGGAGTTGGCCGAGGCCTGCGACTCCAACAGAGGTTCGCAGCTTTTTTGGCTTAGCCGGCTATTATAGAAGGTTTGTAGAAGGATTTTCTACCATATCAGCACCACTAACAAAGTTAACATAAAATGCTATAAAATTACAGTGGTTCGATGCTTATGAGCGGAGTTTCCAGGAGTTAAAGGATAGATTAACATCGGCACCAGTCCTTTCTCTCCCAGAAGGTCCAGAAGGTTATGTTGTGTATTGTGATACCTCGGGAGCAGGTTTAGGATGTGTGCTAATGCAACATGGTAACGTGATTGCCTATGCTTCAAGACAATTGAGGAAACATAAAAAGAACTATCCGATACATGATTTAGAGATGACCGCAGTATTCTATGCACTGAAGATCTGGAGGCACTATTTATATGGTGTTCATGTAGACATTTTTACGGATCACAAGAGTCTGCAATACATATTCAAACAAAAAGAGCTGAATTTGAGACAAAGAAGATGGCTTGAATTATTGAAGGATTATGATATGGACATCTTATATCACTCTGGCAAAGCTAATGTGGTAGCAGACGCTCTCAAACATAAGTCAATGGTCAGTTCGATGCCAGTGCAAGTAAAAAGGAAGGAATTGATAAGAGAGCTTCATCAGTTAGCTAGTTTGGGAGCCCGACTAGTGGATTCGGAGGATGGTGGGTTTGTGGTCCAGAATGTGTCAAAATCATCCCTAATATCAGAAATTAAGGAACGTCAATGGGAAGACCCTAGTTTGGAGAAGATAAGAGAGAGCATTCAACAGAAGAAGAGCACAACCTTGAAGATTGACGAACATGGAACTCTCAGGCACTAAGGCCGTCTATGTGTTCCAAATATAACAGGATTGTGGGATAGAATTATGATGGAGATTCATTGTTCACGGTACTCTATTCATCCAGGATCAACTAAAATGTATGACGATCTCAAGAGTATTTATTGGTGGAATGACATAAAGAAGAGCATGGCAGAGTTTGTAGCTCAGTGCCCCAATTGTCAGCAGGTAAAAATAGAATACCAAAAGCCTGGTGGCTTGACTCAGAACATTGAGATTCCAATATGGAAATGGGAAATGATTAATATGGACTTCATTACGGGATTACCTCATTCATATCGGAAATTTGATTCTATTTGGGTAATTGTTGATAGACTGATCAAATCAGCTCATTTCTTACCGGTGAAAACTACCTACACTGCCGAAGATTACGTGAAGTTATATATTAAGGAGATTGTTCAACTTCATGGTGTGTCTATCTCTATTATATCTGACCGAGGTGCTCAGTTTACAGCTAACTTCTGGAAATCGTTTCAGAAGGGTTAGGCACCCGAGTTCATTTAAGTACGGCTTTCCATCCTTAGACAGACGGTCAAGCTGAGCGAACTATTCAAAAGCTCAAGGACATGTTACGAGCTTGTGTGTTGGAATTTAAGGAAAGTTGGGATGATTACTTACCCTTTATTGAGTTCGCGTACAATAACAACTATCACGCCAATATTAAAATGGCTCCATATGAGGCCTTGTACGGACGAAGATGTAGATCTCCTATTGGAAGGTTCGAGGTAGGAGAATCTGAGTTATTTGGACCTAACTTGGTACACCAAGCCATAGAAAAGTTAAAGCTTATCCAAGAATGGTTGTTAACAGCTCAGAGTCGTCAGAAGTCATACGCAGATGTGCGACGGCGAGACTTAGAGTTTCAGGTAGACGACTGGGTATTTTTGAAGATTTCACCAATGAAGGGTGTAATGATATTCGGGAAGAAAGTAAAACTTAGTCCAAGGTATATTGGGCCATATCGCATAATTTGACGAATTGACCAGGTAGCGTACGAATTGGACTTACCTTCGAAAATGGAGTGTGTTCATCCAGTATTCCATATTTCCATGTTGAGAGCATGTTTTGGAGATCCTTCTCGGATTGTACCAATTAAGGATGTGCAGATTACATAGGATCTGTCATATGAAGGAATTCCTGTTACTATCTTAGATCGACAACTCTGCAACCTGGGGACTAAGGAAGTAGCTTCTGTAAAAGTTCTGTGGCAAAATAGGAACGTGGAAGAGATGACATGGGAAGCGGAAGAGGAAATGATGCACAAATATCCACACCTATTCCAGACTAATGTCGAGATTTCAAGAGAAGCCTAAGGTAAATTCCAATTCCTGTCATGATGTTTAATGATTGTGTATTCGGGCTACGTAACGGGAAATAAATATGTCACCCCAACATTCGAGGATGAATGTTTCTAATGGAGGAAAGATGTAACGTCCCGTACTTTCGGGTTACGGTTTAAATCGCTAAGCGTATATAAAATCGCTAGACGTGTGTAAATAGGTCCGAGCGTTGGAAAATTTATGTTATATTTACTTATTCTAATAAAGAGATTAGTATATAAATGGAGTAAACCCCGAAATAATTTTGGACGTAACAAGTGTGACGACGGAAGTAGAAAATAATTTGGTACGTGCATAAAGAGGTTATAGACTAGTGTCATATCACAAATTATGATATTTAGTATATGAAGGTCTTATAAGTTATCAAGGTTTAAGTGAATTTGGATCACATAATTAATTATGTGTGTGATTGATCAATTATACGGAGGCAGGTCACTTAATTAATTAAGTGACCGTGCATGTTGTGCAATGTGGCGTGAAATGAGGGACTCCACCGCCAAGGGTGGCTTGGTGGGAGACATAATCATGGGCAATCTTTAATTGCATTTAAGGCTTCTTAAGGGAGTTTATATACAATGGTCTGGAGAATTCTTTGTAGACCAAAAACGTTCAGCATTCCTAACATCTCATTGTAGTAGACATTTCAATGACTTGGAGGTAATACAAAAGAGGACGTGAAGCAGTAAAAAGGATTATGTACTTTTACATTTCAAAGAAAAATCAATTGTCTATTTCGTTCCAGAATAAAGAAAAGAAGGGTTGTTGGAACTTCTTCCTAAATTGGTTGTGATTAATAATTGTAGCAACAATTATCCAATCTCCATCTTACCAACGTGATTAAATTTTCGAGATATGTTAAGGCAAATTATTTCTATCTTTTGACGTGTTCCATGTAACGAAACATAATCGTGATATTGCTCCATAAGTTATTCTACTCCTAGTTAAGAATATTCATGTTATTGATTTCTATGCTAAAAGCATGTCTAAATATATTCCTAAGTCCTTATTGAGGCATACAGAAAAGATGTTGATATTCACAGTGTTAGCCAAAGGGGCAAGGATATTATTGTCATCCGACAAATTCAGAAAATGTTTTATTGTCATTCATGCATTTTCATTTGCATCATATTTTATATTATCCTGGACCCCTTTGTGTTATGCACACTACTATATGGTAAATATTATATATATGTAGGGGATATGGCGAAAGGGAAAGCATTATAACGCACACCACCTGCAGCTGGTACAGACTATCACGTAAAGAAAGAGTCCTATGAGGCCAAAATGATGTGATGCCTATGTGTGGCCGATGTAACCTGATGCCCATAGAGGCGGTTATGGATAGGAAGAGCCCATGTGTGGCCAATATATATGTATACCGCATTTGTGTCATGCATACCTTCCTTAACCATTATATGGTATGATGCCCACATAGGCTGTTATGGTAAAGAAGATGCCCGAAGAGGCTGATGTATATTTGTACTGCATTGTGCATAACATTTAGGCATATGTATTACGGCCCTCAGAGGCATTTACTGTTGGTCAGTTGTTTCTGTTTCAGTTATTGTTATATCCCTGTTATACTATTGTTCATGCCTGACATACTCAGTACATCAGTCGTACTGATGTCCCTTTTGTTGGGGGACGCTGCGTTTCATGGCCGCAGGTTCACATAGGCAGGGTGACGGTTCACGTTAGTTGATTGCGGATCCAGCGGATTTTTGGAGTACTCCCCTTGTTCGGAGTGTTGGTCTAAATTTTTGGTACGATATATTTTTGCTTGTATATATGGGTATGGCGGGGCCCTGTCCCGACCTTAGATGTTGCTACTCTTAGAGGCTTGTAGACAGGTGTCTTGTAGATAGTGGTCTTGCATGGCCTTATCGGCCTTGGTATATACATATATAAGTTGGATTTCTGAGTTACTATTCCCACAATCCTTTTTCACTTTAGTCGGTAATTAATTATGAATAGGTGTTGATAGTGCGGTTAGCTGTACCCGACGGGTGGGATCCGGGTGGCCGTCGCGGCCCTCCGGTTTGGGTCGTGACATGTAGCTTTTGAAATGTAAGAATTAATATAACTTTTTTTGTAGAATATAGACACATCACTACTTGGGTTAGATTAAGATTAATCATTTTTGGCGATGATTCTGTTCTGGTTTTGCTAGCACTTAATTTTAAGGAGACTTTAATTTGAATCTTGTGGTAAGTATTAAAATACCACATTCGCAATGTTCTCAATACTAGAAGTGGAGGTTTTTCCGCCAGACATTCAGTGAGAAATTTGTGCTATGAAATATGATTTTTCCACTTTATTATCATTGAATCAGCTCACTAGGAAAACACATAGTAGGAAACAGGTTCCCACTGAAACACTGGGAAACTCTTTAATTTTTCTGTGTGAAAACAACTATTACTATTTAGGTTTTCTCACCACGTTTAGTGGGAAATACCCACTGGAAATTTTTAAGTGAGAAATTTAGTGGGAAAACGAAGATTTTTTAGTAGTGTCTTTATAGATCCACGTTACAACATTAACTATTTTTAGCAGCCAATGCGAGATAGGTTCAAAAACCTTTTTTTCTAGCTCACTTTTTAAAATCAATGGTATACTAGATGGGTGCAATGAAAGAGTTTCCGAAGCTATTAATTGTTTACCCTATATTAGACAAAACTTGGAAGGCTATGTCCTATGTTTGTTTGAGGGACGTTTTTCTGATTTTAATATGGTTCGATGTTCAAAACTTTAAGAGAACTTCTAAGCATATTAAGTCAACTTCTAACAAGAAATTTAATTCATATAGAGCTTGATATGTATAAGAAATTTAATTCATTCTATACTTTAAGTCAAAACTTCAAACAAGATTTGCTAAATTTGTCTCTGGAATAATGATTTTGGTCTTTGCAGAACTCGTTTCTGGTTGTAATTATAGCACCCAGTGAAAGAGCATTCAAGAACCTTTTCTACCATAAGAATTCTGCAAGTTTCAAATCCGGTTGGCCAACGTTAAGTTTGTAGGGTTTTTGTTGGGTTCAAAACACATAAGTAAGGCACAACGGAAGTTTAAAATTTTTGTTTCTTACTTACCCCAACAAGTTTTCTTGTATGGTTATACAACAATCAAACCTGTAACATAAAGCATAATACTTACAGGTTATAGTATATGGAATCTTTATCTACTATAAGGTTGACACGCGGTTGCCCTTCCGATTGCAAGCTCCAAGCTTCAATGTATTTCTCTTTCGGAAAGCTAGGAAATCCGGCAGAGGTTTGAGAGAGTATTTTAATTCTAAGTCTCTAAGGCTTAGAATGATAATCTGAAAATTGGTGTATGAATAATGAAAAGGATGCCTCTATTTATAGTTGAAAAATAGGTCAAAACCGGATTAGGATTTGACCTTGGGCCTGACCCAAAATTCGAGGCAGAGGAGTCGCGGCCCTAGGGTATGGGCGCCGCGGCGCTCGACGTGCTCCTGCACTGTCTCGATTTATTTTCTGCGCATTCTTAATTAAATTCAAAATTCAATTTTGACTTAATTAAAATAATCATTATTCATTATCGAACATTTAATTACTCTCTCAATACATTCTTAGATCGAAAGGACAATCGACATAGTGTGACCCTACAAGCCTTCTCATATCGACATTAATCAAATTAAGGTCTACGCGGGACTCCTAGACGGCGCCGGAAGACGAACTCAATATGTGAAGTACATTTACGTGAATCCAGTAAACTTAACCTTTATGTGGTAAGATAAAATCCTTTCATTCACGACACACCCGATCAAGCTTAGGATTTGTCAAGTGTCTATCCAAATGGCTTAATCATTGTATCTCATCTATATTAGATGACAACTAGACCATATTCTAAATACGTTTATTGTGTTGGCCAACGACTTAGTCAACCTAATATCACTGAGAATCCGAGTGTTCTCTCGAATATACATTCGAGGAATGAATCTTAATCTTGGCTCAACTACCACCTTTAATCCACATCGTAATGTACCCAATACAAGCCATATCTCAACCTATAAGGCATTTGAGCTTAGGACGGGATCAAAGTACATTACTTTGTAGACAAGGCGCGTATTGACCTCAAGTCTAAGGACTTATATCTCCCACACGCTGATCATACTTTAGACAAGTGTAACAAATAGTATATCAGCAGGGTATACCAATACTTCCAAAGTATCCATGTGTCCATCACGAGTAGCCATTACTCGTAGTCGGTAAGACATACTACATCCTCTAAGGATGTGATGCAAACCACATGTCGACTTATCACATATCATCGATATCTCATTCTCAATGATCATTAGTCGAGGCTATTTTAAGAGTTACGTTATAATATTAATATCTCACACTATTAATAACAGTGTAACCTCCAGGGATGCATATTATAGAATATTACAAATAATCAATTAATAATTCAATAATTGCAAATGCAAAAATATTAATCTCCATTAATAATAATACGAATGTGTATAAAGTACATTTGTCCTAATACAGATTGTCTCTTGGACATAAATATACTTTCAATCTCCCACTTGGCCTAGAGCCAATCTCCAACATATCTAATGCCCATATTATCAAAATGACCATTATGTTTGACTAAGCTTAATGGTTTAGTGAATGGGTCAGCTAGATTATCGTCTGTGGGAACATAGTCTAATCTAATCTCTTGAGTCTCCACCAACTCCCTGAGTATGTGGTACTTCCTTGGTATATGCTTGTTTCTGTTGGTTGATCTTGGTTCCTTAGCTTGCGCAATCGTACCAGTATTGTCACAATAAACCGTTATTGGACAAGTGGCACTTGGAACAACCCTTAGTTCCTTCAGGAACTCAGATATCGCGACAGCTTCTTTACCAGCTTCCGATCCAGCAATGTACTCAGCTTCTGTTGTCGAATTAGCAGTTGTAGCTTGTTTGGAACTTTTCCAGCTCACTGCTCCACCATTGAAAATGAACGTGTACCCAGATTAAGATTTGTAGTCATCAACATCCGTCTGGAAGCTAGCATTAGTGTACCCGGTAGCAGCTAGCTTTTCTTCTCCACCATAGACTAAGAAGTAATCTTTAGTTCATATAAGATACTTAAGAATACTCTTGACTTCCTTCCAGTATTCTTCCCCAGGATTCTACTGGAATTTGCAAGTCATACTAACTGCAAAGGCCATATCTGACCTAGTACAGGTCATGGCATACATAATCGATCCTATAGCCAAAGTATATGGGATCTTTTTCATGCTTTCAAGTTCTATAGTATTAGAAGGACCATCCTTCTTAGATAACTTGATCCATTGTCCCATAGGTAGACCGCCTTTCTTGGAATTTTTCATAGAAAAACGTCTAAGCACTTTGTCTATATAGACTGACTGTGACAGCTCCAACAATCTGTTAGGTCTATCTCTATAGATCCTAATCCCCAGAATGTAGCAGGCTTCACCTAAATCCTTCATCGTGAAGGTACTGGACAACCACTCTTTGACTGACTGCAGGAGAGTCTTATTGTCTCCCATTATTAATATGCCATCAACATATATGATAATGAAGGCAATACTCATATCCTTGTGTTTACTATAAACACATGGATCCTCTTTGCTTCTGACGAAATCAAATGACTTGATAGCCTTGTCAAAGAAAATGTTCCAACTCCTCGAGGCTTGCTTAAGCCCATAAATGGACTTTTGTAGCTTGCATACATCATTTGGTTTGGACTCAAGTGAAAAACCCTCAGGTTGTTTCATATACACCTCCTCAACTAGATTACCATTGAGGAAAACAGTTTTGACATCCATCTGCCAAATGCCATAGTAATAATATGCAGCTATTGCAAGCAAAATCTGAATGGACTTAATCTTAGAAACAAGTGAAAAGGTTTCATTATAATCGACCCCAGGTCGTTGATTATAACCTTGAGCCACCAATCTTGCTTTATAAGTCTGTACCTTGCCATATGCATCAATCGTCTTCTTGAAGACCCATTTGCATCCTATGGGTCTAACCTATATTGGCAAATCAACCAAGTTCCAAACTTGATTTATGTACATCGAGTCAATCTCAGATTTCATGGCTTCTTGCCATCTCTGCGAATCAATGTCTAACATAGCTTCGCTGTAGGTTGTAGGTTCATCGTCATCAGGAATATCTATCTCATTGTGTGTTTCAACAAGGAGATTAAGTCTTTCAGGCGGACGATGAGTCCTAGTGGTCCTACGGAGTTGATTATTCTACATTTCAGTGTTTATTGCATTCTGATTGTGAGAAGGTCTTTGTGTGTTGGACAATCCATCACCTTGAGAGCTTTCAGGAATGTCATTCTCATGTATTTCCTGAATGGAATGATGTACAACCATTGTATCATCTTCCATTGGTTGTGTATGAGAGTCTTTCATTTCTGCACCATCTCTCACAGCACTCCCACTGGCTGAAGGGCGTACTCTAAGTACCCAATCTTCACCAGATACTCCCACTGAATCCTTGTTTAGGTCATTGGACAAAGGTTCAACTTCTGTGTTATCTTGTGGTTCTTGAATTTCTTCAAGTTCTATCTCTGTGCTGCTATGTTCCTTGTAGACATATTCTTCTTCAAGGAAAGTTGTGTTCCTGGAAACAATGACCTTATGTTCTCCAGGAATATAAAAGTAGTATCCCTTAGTTTCCTTTGGATATCCCATGAAGTAACATTTCTCACTTTTAGATTCCAACTTGTCAGTGAGCATCTTCTTAACAGGGCACCCCCAGGGTCTCATATGTTTAAGAGCTGGCTTCTTGTCACACCATATCTCATAGGGTGTCTTTTCTACTGACTTGGAAGGAACCCTGTTCAGAACATATATAGAGGTTTGTATAGCATGTCCCCAAAGGTATGTTGGTAGAGCTGAGAAGCTCATCATGGATTGAACCATATCCAATAAGGTTCGATTTCTCCTCTCGACAACACCATTCATCTGTGGCGTTCCAGGAGGTATCCATTCTGACTGGACTCCATGTAGCTTTAAGTAATCTAAAAAATCCTTGCTCAAGTATTCACGGGTCTGATTTTAGTGCAATGCAAGGAGGGGATTTAGTAGCATGAGACCTCAGTTTCCAAACCCGGGGATGACAGAGTTCTGGGATACCGAGAGCGATTATGGGCACCCGATAGGATGAGGCTACAGAAAATGAGGTCATGAAAGGAACTCATTAAATGAAGGTATTTTATAAATTCTAAGTCAGTGAAGATGTATCCTAAGCATAGAACAACATATTGGTGGATGGATGCGGAAAAGGGTACGGTAGAAATTCTAGCTCGGAGTCCGAGTTGTCAGCAAGTGGAGATGGGACACTAGAGATCGAGAGATCGATTCAGGAGCATGAAAAATCTAATGTGAAAGTGGGACACGGTTAAAATGGGCTTCGCTACAGGGTTGCCTCGTAATACCGCAAGTTGATTTTATACGAGAAATTCGGGATCGACGCACAACATCAGCCCATTTCCTACTGGTTGAGACAACTTATATAGCCGATGATTATGTCAAATAGTACCGTAAGAAAATTGTTTGACTTCATTGTGAGCCGGTTTAATCATATTGGAATGAGGGGCTCATTTTGCGGCTACCTCCTAGAAGTCATTTTAGAAAGGTTTGGGTTTTGAAGCATTGGGAATGATGCCCATCATTTATCGAATGGGTTACAACAATAGCCAGGGCCCCAGCACTAAGATTTTGCCTTAAGAGAGTGGTATGGATGCAAAAATCAGATTTTCAATTGGAAAATCATGAAAATTGGGTAGTATGGGTCTGGCTTAGTTCTTTAAGAAGTAAAGAGAGCGAACTGTATTAATGGTCAAATGAAAGTAGCCCGGAGCCTGCGGAAATCATGATCGAGGACTTAAGTACAGAGGTTAGAGTTCGAGGTGGAGATCTGAAAGGATTCGGCAGAATGATCGAAGTAATCAGAATAGGCAAAAGTCCATGGTACTCCGAGCCATATTAAGTAATTCAAAAGTTAGGGCAATTAAGTCATGAATTAAAACTCCTTCAGGGTCAGAATACACTTATTCGGTACTCTACGTATTGTTGTTATGAGAATATATCAGAGATCCTTCCCAAGGTGTTTCAGTTGAAGCATTCCAAAAAATCAGTTACTGTATCGAGATTAGCAGGTTCGCTAACCTAAGGTTTATAATGTGATGTCGGTAGAAATATCGTGAAGGAACAAGAACACCAAAAAGATGGCATAGGAAGTCAAAAAGGTAATAAGGTCTAAAGTACTTTCGTTTATACCAAGCAGGAGGTAGTGATCGTCAGAAAACAGAAACAAAATGAGCTCATAAGGCAAAGGAAATACTCATTCCATATATCCCAATATTCGAGGATAAATGTTCCTAAGGGTGGGGGGAGAATGTTACATTCCGTCCCTCCATATGCTAATTCGCGCCGGAGTTAAGGCCATGAAAGCATAAGGGTGGAAGTGTTGTAAGAGTTCTAGTGGCACAACTACATTAGTCCCAAGGTTAATGAGGTTCATAATCATAATTGATAAGTATGGGGAGGTTTTGGGATCAAGCAAATCGAAGAAATTTAAGTTCATCAAAATTTGGGCAGAATTCTGGATAAGATTTTGTCCCAACTTTCAGGAGGTATATCTCCTAGTATAAAGAATTATGGGATGTATAAACTATATAAGTTCAAGTTCTGAGAGACTTCTTTCCAATGCAACAGATAGTTCGTAAATTGGAAAAGTATAGTGCCTGGTACAGCCCCCATTGAGGCGGTGGGTTATGTGTATATACTGGTTTGGGCCTAAATAAATTCATTTTATTACATCTCCAAATTGCTCTTCCCTCTCTCTAGAACTTCCCCTTCCCTCTATACATATGCATATGTGAATACATACCATAATCCAAGATAATCCACGTAAATAACCACTCGGAAGGCTCGTAGAAGTAGCGGGATCCTCATTTTCCTACTTGTTCTTGGAATTGAGGCGGTGTTAGATCAAATTCAGCTAGGGTTAAGGAATTTTGGAGACAATTGAGGTGAAAACCCATCCCTTTCCACATGCAATAAAAAATAATTAGCTTGGCTATAACTTGATCGCATGACACTAATGTGCGCTATATATGTATATTATAACACCCTGGGATATAACAAGTGGGCATGGCACTAGTGTGCAATTATACCACTGCAGTTGGGCAAGTTATATGATGAAATAAACCCTAAAGAGTGGTGTATATGATATGATACTAGCCCACAGAGGCCTATATATATATGTATATGTAAAAAAGTCTGCATGCATAATGTACGCCCTTAGAGGCATCCAGGTTTTAGGTTGTTTCCTTCCAGTCTTCCTTACTCATGTTATCTATACTTATGTTATCTTTATGCCATGTTAATCCTTTCTTACATACTGGTACACTTTTAATACTGACGCCCCTTGTAGGGATGTTGCATTCATGCATATAGGTCCGACTTCTCAGATTGACATACCCCGTCAGTAGGTTTCTCTAGTTCATCGATCGATTGATAAGTTCCACTACTTTCGGACTTGCTTTGCTGTTAATTTGGTATGCACTGAATATATGTATATTTTGGGTATGGTGGGGCCCTATATTGATCGTTATGTCCGTTAGATGCACTCTTAGAGGCTCGTAGACATGTGTCATGTGTACAAATTTCTTATGTATAACTTTGTCGGCTCATGACTAGTATGTATAGCTTTTGGTATGGCCTTGCCAGCCTTATTATGACTTATGCATCCTCGTGGTTGCCTCGTCAACTCGTGTATATATATGTATGGTTATAGTACATGCTTCGCAAGTTGATGATAGTCGACATAATTTCTACTTGTCAATCATGTATACGTAGGCCTTGTCAGCCCATGTGTCGTGAGCAATGTATGACAAATATTACATGTAGGCACTTGGCCTTATGGTCAGGTGCCAGTCATGCCCCTCCTGCTTGGGGTGTGACAAGTGACCGAAGCCGTTATGACCTACGATGAGTGGAAGATATAAGATCATTTCTCTAATATGAAGCCTATCGTATTCTATGAACAACCTGAGGAGGATGCTTATGAGTTTATAGTAATCAGCCATGAAAAGCTACACACTTTGGGTATCATTGAGTCACATGGGGTTTGTTTTGTTTCTCTTCAGCTTATGGGCGATGCAAAGAAATGGTGGAGGGCTTATGTTGATTATAGACCAGTAGGGTCGAGCTCTACTATCTTAGGCCAGGTTTATGAGATTTGTTTTAGAGAAGTATGTGCCAATCAGCTTGAGTGGGGAGAAGAGGGATGAGTTCTCTAAGTTAGAGCACAGGGGTGAATCAGTTACTGAGTACGAGGATCGTTTTCATACTTTGTCACACTATACAATGCTGTTACTTTCTATAGAGGCTGAGCGAGTTAGATGTTTTGTGATAGGGTTGACTGTTCCCTTTTAGTTGGCTACATTATAGTTGGTGGCCTCTGGGTTTCTTTTGAAGCTATGGTAGAGCACGCCAGTATTGTTGAGTTGGTGAGGGGAAAGCTCCTCAAACAGGAGTTCGATAAGAGAATTCACCGATATAGTTACTATAGTGGGTCTACTTCCCGAGATTATGTGCAGCAGGGTAGGTCCCATAATTCTCAGTATATCCAACCGGTACAGTTAGCTTTCCAAGTTTTAGATGGTGGTTCTGCGGGTCAGACTTCTAGAGGTACTGAATCTCGGTACTCCGATCGTGGGGTCATTTAGGTTCTTTTGTGACTATTTAACAGCCCATGGCGGCCAGAGCTTGTTACAATTGTGGTGATGTTGAGCATCTTATGAGAGATTGTCCTAGGCATGGATCCTAGACACCCAAGACCCTAGCACAACCATCTAGGAGTGGCGATCAGTTTAGCAAAGGGGGTTCTCAGCCAGGTTATTGTAGTCATCAGACCGATAGAGGTGGGTCTCAAACTGGTAGAGATGGAGCGTGTACAGGCCGAGGTAGTCATTAGGGTACTCAGTCTGATGGAGGACGCACTCACTGTTATGCTTTCCTTAGTAGACTTGAGGCTGAGGCATTAGATACAGCTATCACCAGTATCATCTCAGTCTGTCATCGATCTACTTCAATGTTATTTGATCTCGGGTCTACGTTCTCCTATGTGTTTACATAATTTTCTGCTGATTTGAATATGTGGTATGATATGCTTGATGTTCCTATTCATGTGTCTACACCAGTTGGTGATTCTGTGATTGTAACTTGAGTCTATCGGTATTTTGTGGTTACTTTCATGGGTTACGATACCTGGGTAGACTTGGTTATTTTAGACATGGTTGATTTTGATATTATTTTGGGAATAGACTGGTTATTGTCATACCATGTGATTCTTGACTGTTACGCCACGACAGTCACTTTTGCGATGTCGGGTATTCCGAGATTGGAATGGAAGGGGACTCCAAGCCCTGTTGCTAAGAAGATTATCTTTTTTAGGCTAGGAAGTTGGTGGATAAGGGTTATTTGGCATACCTAGATCACATTCAGGATACGATTGGGATACTCCTTCCCTTGAGTCTGTTTCGGTGGTGTGAGAGTTCACCGAGGTCTTTCTGATGAATTTGGCGGGTATGCCGCCGGATATAGATATTGATTTTCATATTGATCTAGAGTTGGGTACTCGATCTGTTTCTATTCCTTTGTACCGTATGGCTCTAGAAGAGCTAAGAGAGTTAAAAGAGCAACATTGAGAAAGAGTTTCATTCGACCGAGTGTGTCTTCTTTGGGTGCTCCTGTGTTGTTTGTGAAGAAGAAAGATGGCACCATACGGATGTGTATCGACTATAGACAGTTTAACATGGTCACCATCAGAAATAAGTATTTGATCCCTAATATTGATTATTTGTTCGACCAACTTTAGAGTGCTTCTGTGTTTTCAAAAATTGATTTGAGGTTTAGGTATCATCAGTTGAAGATCATGGCTGAGAATATTCCCAAGATGGATTTCAGGACTCGATATTGTCACTACGGTCTTTTGGTCTTACCAATGCTCCCGCAATATTTATAGATTTGATGAATGAAATATTCAAGCCTTATTTAGATTCATTCGGTATCGTCTTTATTGATGACATTCTGATATATTCAAAGAGTAAGGAGGATCACGATAATAATTTGAGAGTAGTTCTTGGGTTGTTGAAAGAGAAAGCATTGTATGCTAAGTTTTCAAAGTGAGTTCTAGCTTAGTTTTGTAGCATTTTTGGGATACGTGGCATCCAAAAAGGTGATTATGGTAGATCTGGAGAAGAACAAGGCAGTCATGGACTAGCGTAGGCCTACTTTGGTGATAGAGATTCGGAGTTTCGTGGGTCTTGCGAGCTACTATCGTCAGTTTGTCAAGGGTTTTTCTTCTATTGCTTCTTATTTGACGTAGTTGAGTCAGAAAGAGGTGCCTTTTCAGTGGTCCAATGAGTGTTAGAAGATATTTCAAAAGCTCAATTCACTTTTGACTACAACCTTGATTTTGTCCCTTCCTGTGTGGAGGGAAAGAAATTCACCATTTATGGTGATGCTTCGAGGGTTGGTTTGGGTTGTGTGTTGATGCAGGAGGGTAGAGTGATAGCTTATGCATCGAGGCAGTTGAAGGTGCACGAGAAGAACTACCTTGTTCATGACTTGGAGTTGGCAGCCGTAGTATTTTCTTTGAAGATTTGGAGGCACTACCTTTATGAAGTTCATTGTGAGGTGTATACCGATCACCAAAGCCTTCAGCATGTGTTGAACTAGAGATATTTGAATTCTATACAGTATCGGTGGATGGAGTTGCTTAAGGATTATGATATGACTATTTTTACCATCCAGGCTAGGCCAATGTGGTGGCGGATACTTTGAGATAAAAGCTGGTGAATATGGGGAGTTCGGCACGATTGATTGTTGATGAGCGTCCCTTGGCGTTGGAGGTTTGATGTGATTGAGGTAAGATCGTGGGGTACAGATTTGTTGACAGATTCCTTAGAGAAGGTGAAAGTGATTCAGGACAAGCTCCTGGAAACATATGTGGAATGAAAGGTCTGAGATAAGGAATTCATGGCTGGTGATAGAGTTCTATTAAAGGTCTCGCCATGACGAGCGTAATGAGATTCAGAAAAAGAAGGAAGTTGAGTCCGAGGTATATCGGGCCTTTTGAGATTCTTCAGAGGGTTGGACTAGTGGCATATGAGTTTGCTCTGCCACCAGGTCTTTTAGGTGTCCATTCGATTTTCCATGTTTCTATGCTTAAGAAGTACCATGTCGATAAGTCCTACCTTATCAATTTAGACTCTGTATTGCTTGATCAAAACTTGGAATTTGTAATACCCCGTACTTTCGAGAGATAGTTTGTACAGTTAGACGTATGCATGTAGACTCGAGCCTTGGAAGATTTATGTCATAGTCACGTATGTAAATAAAGAGCTTAGTATATAAAAGGATGTGGTCCTGAAATAATTTAGGACTTAATAAGTGTAACGACGGGAATTGAAAATAATATTTGGTGTGTGTCAAAGAGGCTATGGACTAGTGTTATATCACATGATTATGAAAATGAGTATATAAATTGTTTATTAGTTAAGTGAATAGATGTATGTGGATAAATGTTCACATGGAACGATTATATGAAGCAAATTTGTGACTAATGTTCAGTTATGTGATAAATTGGTGACACCTAGCAAAGTCCCTTGTCTATGCCTCAGTGGAAAATCTTGGATATATGACCAGCACATGAGTGCATACGTTACACATATGGGGGACACATGGAAGCTGGGGTCCACTATAATTCTTATCCTAACTCTTGATATTGAGATAATTCATTTTCTATACAAAGAAAAGGCACCTAGAGAAATAACTTATAAGCTCTTTGGCAGCATACGTTTTGGGAGTTTTTAAGTGCAATACAAATGCATTAGCTACTGATTTAGAGATAATATGAGGGATATTCATTGATGGGACCATATAGGTAGCACTCACGGCACTTGAGGGAGAAGGATGAAACACACAATGAAAGGGTTGTGGGATGATCCGTCGTCTTACAATCTTCTAGGAGTTCATATGGGCAATTAAGGTTAAACATATACCAGAAGGATTGACTTGTTATGGTCATTTGAAGGTCGAATCAAGGTATGTTACTCTTTCTTATTTTGGCATGACCCATATAAAACGAACGTAAACGAATGTCCGTCCAAACTAACTCTACTCTTGAAAACTAGAAATGTATATGTCCTTCATTCTATTGATGAAGCTTATTGATTCATGTATATCTTGTTTTATTGACTCATAATGAAAGGTATATTTATATGTTAGTTCCATAATGTTAATCAGAAATGCAATGACCTTACGTCACTCCGATAGACTCAGAGTGTCTTAGTATCATTCATGCATTATATATATATATATACCTTGAGCTCAAAGGCGTTATATACACTACTATATGTATGCATTATATGTATGGGGATGGAAAAAGGGTTATGGCGTTATATACGCACCACCACCTGATCAACTAGTATATTGTGATGATTATGCCCACAAAGGCCGATATGACATGATTGGGATGCCCATAGAGTCTTGATGGCATTATATACGCAGATATATATGACCAAGCATTATATACGCATGTGCACAATACTTATGCATATTATGGCCCTCAGAGGCAATTCGGTACAGGTTGATTCTCTCTTGGTGCATGTTACTTTTATGTCTCTGTTATGCTATTCTTCATGCCTGACATACTCGGTACATCATTCGTACTGACGTCCCTTTTTTTGGGGATGCTGTGTTTCATGCCCGCAGGCTCAGGTAGATAGGGTGACAGTCCGCACTAGTAGGTCGTTGGTTCAGCTGACATTGAAGCACTCCACTTGTTCCGGAGTTGCGGTCTAGTCCTGGTATGGTATTTTGGATATGCATATAGGTATGGCGGGGCTCTGTCCCGACCTTATGATATCACGTACTCGCTAGAGGCTTGTAAATAGTTGTCCTGTGTATAGTAGTCATGTATGGCCTTGTCGGCCTTAGTATATATATATGCATGGGTTGGATTATTCTGTTTGAAGGATTTTATGTAGCACATTTCCAGTTTATTAATTGTATGTGTCAGCAGGTTACCTCATGACGGCCCTCGCGGCCCATGCTTAATTACGGTTAGGTGGTAAACATATGATTAGTGGTACTTGGCGAGTAAGGTCTGTGCCCGTCATGGCCCTCTGGTTTGGGTCGTGACAAGTTCTAAGAAGATCTTATGGCTATTTTGGACAAGCAGGTGAGAAAGTTAAGATCTAAAGAAATTTCTTCAGTGAAGGTGCAATAGAAACATCGTCATGTTGAGGAGGCTACGTGGGAGACTGAGGCTGATCAGGAGCTGATACCCTCACTTGTTATTTCCGGTATGATTTCCCTTTTCGTTTCTCTCCGTTTGAGGATGAACATTTGTTTAATTGGTATCTTATGTAATGACCCATCCGATCATTTTATATTCATAAGATTGTTCATCTGCATGGGGTACCTATTTCTATCATTTCAAACTGGGGTACTCAGTTTACTTCACATTTCTGGCGGACTTTGCAAAAGGAGTTAGGTACTCTTTTGGATCTTAGTACAATATTTCACCCTCAGATGGACGGTCAGCCCGAGCGGACCATTCAAGTTTTGGAGGATATGTTACGGGTCTGCGTGATTGATTTTGGTGGTCATTGGATCCAATTCTTACCTTTGGCAAAGTTTGTTTACAACAATAGTTATCACTCCAACATCGATATGGCACCATTCGAGGTATGTTAAGATATGTCATTCTCCGATTTGGTGGTTTGATGCATTTAAGGTGAGAATGTGGGGCACAGATTTGTTGAGATGTTCCTTAGAGAAGGTGAGGTTATTCAAGACAAGCTCCTGGCAACTCAGAGTATACATAAGGAGTATGCAGAATGAAAAGTCTGAGATAAGGAATTCATGGTTGGTGACAGAGTTCTATTGAAGGTCTCGCCCATGAAGGGCGTGATGAGATTCGGCAAAAGAGGGAAGTTGAGTTTGAGGTATATCGGGCCTTTTGAGATTCTTCAGAGGGTTGGAGTGGTGGCATATGAGTTGGCTCTGCCACCAGGTCTTTTAGGTGTCCATTCGGTTTTCCATATTTCTATGCTTAAGAAGTACCATGTCGATAGGTCCTACATTATCCAATTAGACTCTGTATTGGTTGATCAAAACTTGGAGTTCGAAGAAGAGGTTGTGGCCATTTTGGACAGGCAGGTGAGGAAGTTGAGATCTAAAGAGATTTCTTCTGTGAAGGTGCAATAGAAGCATCGTCATGTTGAGGAGGCTACGTGGGAGACTGAAGCTAATATGCGGAGCTGATACCCTCACTTGTTGTTTTCGGTATGATTCCCTTTTTCATTTCTCTCTGTTTGAGGATAAACATTTGTTTAATTGGTATCTCATGTAACAACCCATCCAATCATTTTTAGCTCAAACCCCTTATTTAACTAAATTACTCTTCTCGTAGACTATGTGTGGGGTTTGTTTTGTAACGTAATTGAATATGCGGAAGACTTTGAATTAGACGATGGTCATATGATGCATGTAGATGGGTAGCACAGATCCCCGGGTACCTTCATATGATTTTCAGAAGAAAAACCCAAAATGAATAGTTTAGAAATAATAAGTTTGATCTAAAGTTGACTCTGGGGTGTGAGTTCATTTCCAGATTCCATCACTTTCGGTAGTTCTTGAGGGTCATTTATGATTTAGTCGAGTAATTGGTTCGCTTTCTGAGGCATCCAGATGTATTATATTACTCTATTGTAAATTTGTAAAATTTAAATGTTTTTGGTGATTTCATAGAAAAGTATGTCTTAGCCCTATAATTTGCAAAATTCGAGTGTTCGAGCGAGTTTGTATCATCGTTTACCTTGGGAAAGCATATTTGTTTTTTATCCGAGGATTCTTGAGAGTGTTTTGGGTATTTGCTAGAGATTTGGCTTAAATTTCTAGTTACTGGTTTCTGGTGTGCCGCACCTGTGGGTTTCTGGCCGCCTCTGCGGAGGTTGGCTCACAGATGCGAGACTTCTGTGAGTCTGAGGTCTCCGCTTCTGTGGACTCTTTCTCATAGCCTCTGGGGTGTCATTCCGCTCTAGCGCCCATATGATATTTTATGTTATTCCGCCTCGGCGGCCTATTCTCCGCCGAAGCATTCCGCCTACACGACGTCGATTCCGCCGAAGCGAAATCGTTGTTTTCTAGAATCAGAATTTAGTGCCCAACAAGAATTCTTTTCCCTAAAACCTTTCCCTGGGAGTTAAGCTCGATAGAATGGAGATTTCTTCATCATCAATTTTGGGGGTAAGATACTTCATCCCCTTTTTCTTATTTAATCATTATTGGTTTATACGAGGTCGTACAAGTATTATAGGATTTTAAGTCCAGATTACCTACAGGGACTTATGATTAACCGTCAACTAAAGTAAACTAATTCTAATTATCTAAACAAGAGATGAAATTCGAGGGTTATAATTATAAAGTATCTAAATATAGAAGAAAATAATTAATAAACTTCAACAAACGGGTTTTTATATTATCAATGAAATGAAACCGATCTAGGGCTATGGGCTATCTAACAATCACGTTGTATTCTTCAATTGATTCAACTTCTTGATTTATCCAGTTTACTAATTGATATGGTTGATATTACGACTACGAATCTCTCGAGTCCTCTAGCCACCTATTCGTATTACTTTCACGTCTATATCTCTATGGTCATGAACCTTAACACAAATTTTGAAAACACAAACAACCCTCGAAACTACCGAATGAACCAATTTACCGTTATGTTATTTTGTGTTCTTTTCTTTTCCACAAAATTGCTTTCCATCTTCCAATTGTTAATTTCAATCATCAATTTTCTTAGATAATAAAATTTAGAGTCCATCGGTGTCTACTAGTACTACTACATACATCCAACTTAAACAAGAAAATTATTCTATGTGTAATACTCCATTCCTCTTAAATCAAGAAAATGACACTCAAAGTTTTTACTGTCTTGACTCAGCAAAAACACAATACTATCACTTCAATGCAATAATAATCACGGGCATGAGCTTGTTCACTGATGTATATGAGCTACAGAACTAAAATGACCAAGTGTGTTTCTTTTTGCCTATGAGCTACTAATATACTATTACACTTCGTCAATTCAAAATATTATTACAAAGATTCATTAGTACTAAAAATCAACAACACTAGTAATAGCTATTCTTTATTAATATAATCCTGTCACATTGTGTGTACAATCTATTCCCGTCGCGAGCATGCATTTCCCGATCAGCTGAATTAAATGGGATCAAAGTGATAAAAATAAAAAATGTAGGCTAAAATTTAAAAAGTGAAGATAAAAGCAACAACAAAAAACAAACAGTAAAAAAAGAGTGAAAACAAGATTTTGGTAGTTTTTAAAATTCCAAATACAACTTGAAATTGTATTTGGAATTTTCATTGACAAACACTAATTTTTTTAAAAAGTAAAAATATTTTTCGGAGAAAAATGAATAATATCTATGGTCAAACGGGTCCTACATTTTTTAGCAGTATATTAAATTTTTGTTGTTATTTACGTTTTTTAGCAACACTACATTTATTGTTGTTAAAGCTTTGTTGTCAATTCTTTACTTTCTTGTGGTGTCTACTTAATTCTGTCAATATCTCTTAATTGCGTCAGGATAAAGTAGCTTATGGAGTTGTAAGCCGTCTGTGTGTTTTGATTACATAGAATTAACTCCCCACGCAGTTAATAGAGGTATTTATTTCATAGTGACTAAATATTTTTCCCGTCAACTTCTCATAAGCAGTCAATGCCTTAAATAGCCAAAACATACGTAAAATTTGGCATCAAAATTGTTAAGAATATATATAGAGCTTGATAGAGAATAATATGTATAGATTACGTATATATTCTCCATATATTCTTTAATTATGTAAAGTAGAGATCCTTATACGATTAGGTTTGGAATTGTAAACACCAATATATATTGCATTAATGAAACGCCTCCATCAAGGAGAATTTCATAATTCTACATGGTATCAGGAGCCAAACCCTAAACACCCTCCCTACCCTACCCTTTCTGTAATACCCCGTATTTTCAGGTGATGGGTTAAGCATCTAGATGTATGTAAATAAAGAGCTTAGTATATAAAAGGATGCAGTCCCAAATTAAATTAAAATATTTATGAGAATAGTCACTGTAAATTTTTCAATGAAAAAAATTTCAGTGCTAGGTTGGAAGCTAACTCCTTTTATTGTCCAACTATATGCATTATCCACTCTTCGTTATGATAATCCCTATGCTACGGTCACTAGTAATCGTTAAGACGGCTATAAGATAAGTTTATCCATTGATAGTATAATCGACTTCCATATATTTCCTCTCTCCTAATTTATGTGTCATCATTTTCTTTTTGGTTTGTTAAAAAAAATGTCATATTTCTATATTTAAAAATAATTTAATTTTATGAGATAATTTATAGTCACACATTTTATATAAGACTTGTTTTAGACCACATATTTAAAAGTCTTCCTTTCTTTTTTAAAATTTGTGTTAAATCAAATTATTTCACATAAATTAAAACGGGCGGAGTATATATCAATGTTCCGAAATGTCCTGTTTGAATAATATTATTAATAAAATGGATTGCTTTCAAGTAACGAGGACCACTGAAATTGCTACTTGATTAAAACAATTTCAGATTTGCTATCATGAAGTTGTTTCCGTTGCGGCGGGTCCCGGGGGGACGGGACCCGACGGGATGAGATAGGGCGGGACCAGTACCCGATGGAATTGGCAGGTTTCTCCGATGTCCCGTCCCGGTCCCGTCGGAAAAGGGGACCGTTAAATATCGGGGCGGGATCGGGGTTTTTGATGTATTTATTTTTGTACTTAATTTTAAAAAATAACATTTATATAAACAACTCAATAATTGAACAAGATAGTGTAATAAAAACATCTCAATGCTGTGTTTGCGCCTCTTATATTATTTAATAGAAATATGATATTTTTGTAATAGAATTTCAAAATTGCAATTTTGTGGTGTTCAAAATTGCAAATAACATAGTAAAATTACAATTAAAAAAATTATATATGTAAAAACACATTTTCTAGTTTCTTTATAATTTCTTGTGGTTCTTCGGTTGAAATTGGTATTTGTTGGTCAAATTGTTCGACATCGCTTCCACCTCCGTCGGATAAGATTTCATTGTAGTTTTCGTCTTCTTCTTCGTTGATCTCCGGTTGACCGCACCTCCGCTCCGCTCGTATCTAATCTCTGAATAATACTGCAATCTCCAAGCTATCTCCTGCTAATAAGTGTATGTTCTCTCCTATTTGAAATCTACCGGCCGAAAAAGCGCTTTCAGACGCTGTTGATGACGCTTGAATGTTCAACACATCTCGGTCCATCTTTGACAGTGTCGAAAATGTCTTCTCATTCTCCCTCCAATATTTCAGCAAGTCTTCACGTCCTTCTTCATTGAGAATTGCTTGGTACGATACAACACCTTGCAAAACAAAAACATCAAACTCGCTAACTTGGTTAGTAGTGTTACCACTATACATTCTACGTCTAAGGCTTTCAATACTAGCCGCAGAAACGGCATATCTTTTTTGAGGTTGTGTTGAAGAAGAAGAAGAAGAAGGTATGGAAGCTGGTTGGTTGCTAACACTTTCTTATTGGTAATACCTATATACTTTTTTGCATTAATCTTGTATGCTAAACAACACTTCTTTATTTTGTTCAATAAGTGGTGGGTCATTTTGATTTTTTGGAGTTGGAGGTGAAAATACTACTATACAATCATAAATAGTTTCAATAAGTACCTTACAACCGTTTATTTTAATAGTCGGATTTAATACAGCACAAATAATATAAATAGTGGGAATAGAAATAAAATATTTTTTTATTTTGATAAATATTTTTAATAGGTGTCTTATAAGCTAATTTTTTCATATATTCACTATGTAATAAAAATATTAGAGTTATATAAAATAAGATAGTTGAAATAGTAGGATAATATATACCGAAAAATTCTTTTGTTGCTTGAAAAATTTTCTCTAGAAATACAATAAGTTCTGAATTTTTTTCCCAATCGTTATCTGCAACCACATTAGTTGAATTTCGATTATGGGCATTAAAAAATAAAGTTATAGGTATTCTATAATCATAAGCAACAAGTAGTTGCTCGTATAAAGAATTTCACCTAGTGGCTACTTCTTCGGGAATTTTTCTATAAGGTAGTCCACAATCGTAACAAGTTTTTTTATATTTTTTTTTCGTTGTATTCTATTACTTCTAAAAATAAAGTTTATAGAAAATTATATTTTATTAAGAATGTCTTCAAAAAGTGATAGATCATCCTTTACAACTAAGTTATAAATATGACACGCACATTTTATATGAAAATGATTTGAAAAAGATGGAGTTAAAAGATCTTTTGAAATTCTAATAGCATAATTATTAGAAGAAGCATTATCTAATATAATAGTCATAATTTTATCAGTTATGTCATAATAATCGCAGACTTAACAAATATTTTCTGAAATAAAAGTATTAGTGTGCCTATCATCTATATAACTATACGCTAAAATACGTTTTTGCATAGTCCATTTATAATCAATCCAATGACATGTTACCGTTAAATAATCATAACCGTTAGTACTACGGCCTATATCAGACGTGATAGATACTTTACCAGGAAAATGATATAAGGAATAACGTAAATACTGTTGATATTCATGTGCAAATTTAAATACATCTCTCCTAACATTTGATCTAGGAAAACCGTTAAATGCAGGATTATACATATCTCTAATGTAATTAATAAAATCAGGAGAGGAATGAAATGAAAAAGGCAAACCCTCCACAGAAACTAAATTTGTTATTGCTTATCTATCTCTATGTTTATCGTATTTAGGGCCTACAATTCCCCCCGTCATAGGGTTAATTTGACCATGTACTTGATTCAGGACAGTATATGAACCACATTGTATCAATAAACGGTGAATATGTTTCTTTATAGTCGACACTGTGTCTTGTGGAAATGCTTGTGGAACAAAATATGTCTTATATCTTACAAATTCACCCTTTTCTATTTCTTTTCCTACAAAGACTCGTTTTGCCAACTGATATACATTGTTAGGCATTTGGACTACTGATCCAAGAAACTCATGTTTAGCCAGTGAATTCAATTCTGATCGAATTATCTTTTGTCATTGTGGCCAATCGCATTTTTGTCAACATTCAGTTCAAGATCCTCACTCTCTTGCATAATAGTAAGTAGGGATTTTTATGGTTTGGTTTAAGTCGATTTTTACCTAAAAGATGATCGAATCAATTAAATTGATTTCTCAAATACAAAAATCAAATCAAACCAATTAAGTCGATATTTCATTGAGTTAGTTTTTGTCGGGTTTATCAATTATTTTGGTTTTTATCATTTTTTCTAAAAAGATTGATTAATTTGTTAAATAATGGTGCCATCTTTTGTAAAAATAATGTCTGTGGGGTTATCTCATTTTTCAATAACTCAAAGAATTAGGAAGGACTCCACAAATAAAAGAACTCACATATGTCAAACTGAAGAGTCTATGCAGATTAAAGAAACATTATTTATTTTCATTCATCACTAAATAACATAACCAAATGAAGCCATCAAACTTTTGCAGTGAATCGACCTCAATATACACCTCTACTTAGATGTTGCGGTTGAGCAGATGAGCTAGCGGTTTCTTGTCAATGATAATAGGAACAAATAAATATACGTCTCTACTTACTAGATACTGCAATTGCACATTTGTTCTTTGCATACTTTTTTTGGTAACTAGATGATTATACTAATTATCAAAGAAAAATTACAAAATAAGCACGGCAATAACTGAACCTGCTACTCTAAAATTGATCACCCCAACTGTACTACAAAGAAGAAAGCTAGCAAAACTCTCCTAAACATAACCTAAGGAAGAGCAGTGCACCCTTGCCGTTATCAAAGTTAATAAAATTACCCCTCAATTAAATGAAATGTCTCAAATCAACCTCAATTTTCCAATTTCACTTAAAATTACCCGATTTTCTCTATTTAATCCGACCTGACCCATTAAACTAGTTTAACCCATAAAATTTAAACTCCAAAACCCATTTTCCCATTTAATTTCCTTTAAAAATGACAGAATCTGCCATTTTATCATCAAAGGGTTCAAGTGGAAAATGGTCATGCCAATACACGAAGAGAAGAATACGGTCGGCAACGTTCCGGCGAAAAACTCCGGCCAAAAAGCTGTAAAACATTATTAAAACATGTTTGTCTTGACTCTTGAGAATGGTGGAAAGAAAGCCAACGTTGCCGCCTATACGACGTTACACCACTCATTCATTACACTATGGCCACATGTGTATGCCTTACTTTTTAGTACTCATTAGTTTTGAACTATGCTTAGTACTGTTATTACTGTTGCTAATTATAATAATGGATGATTATCACTGAAAAGAATGAGTTAACTTGGAAATGTTTTCTTCTTAATGTTTGTATAATACTCCTCTTCTGGATTCTTTTGGGATAATCAGAAAAGTGTGAAACTTACACAAATGACTATAATTTAGGGGTTTTAAATTTATCATAGCAATAGTTTGAATATTTACAAGGTGTAGCTGCTTTTTAGTTGCTACAACTCGCTGTGTTTATAAAACGGTCTCAATGTATTCATAAAACGGCCTCGTTGTATTCACGAGCGAGTAAAAATTCACTCCGTATTCAACTCAGTTGTATTCAAGTCAGATGTATTGATTTGTAGTTACTTTTATATCGTATTCAATTTATTATATTTAAAAGTTGTATTTAAATTTACTTTATTTATTTGTATACAAAAAACTCTCCTTCAAAATACAACCAAAAACTGAATACATGAAATAAAATACACCCCAAACACTGAATTTTACACTAAAAATTACGATTACACTAAAAACTGAATACAAGAAATAAAATACATAATGAAAAATTGAATTTTACACTAGAAAAAATGAAATACACTCTAAATACACTTCAAAATTTTTTGTATACAAAAAGAACTCCTTCGAAATACAGGCGAATAAAATGTACAAATACACTCAAAACTGAATACAAGTTATAAAATACATCCACAAACACTTGATTTTACACCAAAAAATTAACGAATACACTCAAATATGAACACAATAAATAAAATATAGACGAAAAAGAAGAATACACTCAAAATTCGGTCAGATCTGAGAAAATACAAGAAACAAATACATCCAAATTTGAGAAGGAGAAGCAGATGACAGCGGAGGTAACGAGAAGGAGATGAAGGTAGCGGCAACATAATCTGAGAAATACTAGAAAAATAATACATCCAGATCTGATACGGAGAAGAAGATACGGCGGCAACAATAGTACCGGCTAGATCTGAGCTTTCGACAACAATGATATCGGTGTTGGCTAGATCTGAACGGAGCACTATCATTAGATCTGAATGGAGCACTACCACTAGATCTCTGAACATAGCACTATCATTAGATGTCCAACACATTTCATATGGAAAACCTAATAAAAAATAGAGCACTATCATTAGGTGTTCAAAGGAAACTAGATAACATGTAACAGAGTTCTCCACATTTAGAACTTTTGAAAATGAGGATAGCCAATTACCATGAATCTGAACGGACAATACTATTTATTTTTCACCGCCTTCAATGGTGTTGCATTCGTGGTTCATCGTCGGAGCTTCGGCAGTGCTACGACGGCGAAGAAGAGAGGAACAGGGAGAGATAAGGGAGAAGAAAAGAGTGAAAGCGATAAACCTAATGTATTTTGGTATAGCTATAGGTGATAATTATGTTACGATCCAAACCGGAGGGCCATGACGGGCTCCAGGACCTTACCTACTGAGCAGCACTCTTCACATACTTACCAGCTAACTACAGTCGATTATTTGCCACAAGGACCGTTACCAAATAGTCTACCGATACATACATCACAGCCGACAGAGCCATACACAACCACTATACACAGGACAATTGTCTACAAGCCTCTAAAGAATACATGACATCACAAGGACGGGATAGAGCCCCGTCATACCCATATACACATGCAAGATATCATACTGAGACTAAACTTGCAACTCTGAAACAAATAGAGTGCTCCAACATCAGCTGAACCAGCAACCTACTAGCGCGAACCGTCCCACTGTCTACCTAAGCCTGCGGGCATGAAACGCAGCGTCCCCCGACAAAAGGGACGTCAGTACGACTGATGTACTGAGTATGTCAGGCATAAAAAATAACATAACAGAGATACATAACAACCTGAAACAGACACAGCCGACACAACCAGTCGAAAGAAACAGCCGATAGTAACAGCTGATAGAAACAGTCGACCATCAGTAAATTGCCTCTGAGGGCCCTAATATGCCTAAATGTTATGCACGATGCAAATGCGATATAAATAAATAAATATATATATATATATATATATATATATTGGCCACACAAGAGCATCTTCCGTCCCATAACAGCCTTTGTGAGCATCATTTCATTTCGGCCTCTGTGGGTATAATCATTATCATATTGGCCTCACAAGAGCATCTTTCTTTTCATGATATTTATACCAGCTGCAGGTGGTGACGCGTATATAATGTCATTCCCTTTTCCCCATCCCCTACATAGATATATTGATATCATATAGTAGTGTATATAACACATGTGGGTTCAAGGTAATACATGAATATAATGCAAATAAAAATGCATGAATAACAATGAAACATTCTGAATTTATCGGATGACATAATATCCTTGTACCTTCGGCTAACATTGGGAATATCAAAATCTTTCCCAGATACCTCAATAAGGATTTAGCAACATATTTAGATATGTTTTTAACATAGGAATCAATAACATGAACATTCTTAACTACTAAGAGTAGAATAATTTTACGGAAAAATATTACGGTTACGTTCATTACATGGAACATGCCAAAAAAGAAATGATTTGCCTTAACATACCTTTAGTGTTGATTCTATCGATGATAAATAACTTGACCTTTCCTGCACGTTAATCTTAACCAATGATTAAAGCAGCCCGTTTTGCACCGAGCTTACAAGAACAAGCTGCTTGAAATCTCAAAAATGAGAGTTGGCCGAGAGTATCGCTTTGAATAATAACTTATCACAATTTGTTGGACCATATCTTTCTCTAAGAATATTTGTGGAACATTTCTTTTTTGCTTTTAAGAATATTGCTAGACGTTTTTTTTTTGCTTCTCCTAAAGTGAAAAATCTGGTCACACTTTATTTCTACCATGTCCATAATTATCTCCCAAAAAAAGAGACACATAAACTTCCCACCCCCACCCCTTCTCACTATATTACTCATCCTTTATATTAGTATCCAAGTGTGTGTACATAATGTGTACACGTAGCTAATTGTTGACACAATAAATGGATCATTATCCAAAATATCACTAATAGTAGCCACCTATTATTGACGGGACCCACTTAATGGACACTAAAAATAAATCTTTCTAATCTCATAATCTTAAATTACTTAAATACTAATCATTTTTAACACACTTCATATACTCGTTATCACCATCATGTGATATTACACTAGACCATAACTTCTTTTGCCACGCAATAAAATATAATTTTCAATCACCGTCGCCCCAATTATTTTGGGACTTCATCCTTTTATACACTAAGCTCTTGATTTGCATATGTGAATATGACATAAATTTTCCAAGGCTCTAGTATACGTACCAACGCCTAGTTGTTCAAACCATTACCCGAAAGTACGGGGTGTTACATCCTTTCCCCCTTAGAAACATTCATCCTCGAATGTTGGGGTGACATATCTAATCACCATCACGTAGCCTAAAAACATAACCCCCCTATTTTAACGGGGCCATATAATATAATATACATCATTATACCAGGCCACACATGGTCACCAAGCAGTAATTATAATAATCCAAAATATAACTTATCATATGCTTCTCTCAGAACCTCGGTGTTGGTCTGAAATAGGTAAGGATATTTGTGATTCATCTCCTCTTCCGCCTCCCATGTCATTTCTTTTACATTCTTATTCCGCCATAGAACTTTCACGGAGGCTACTTCTACATAGAAATATGGAAAACCCGATGAACAACCTCTAACTCCAAAGGCAAGTCTAACTCGTAAGCTACTTGGATGATTCATCGAATTATGCGATATGGCCCAATGTACTTTGGACTGAGCTTTCCCTTTTTCCCAAATCTCATTACACCCTTCATAGGAGAAATCTTCAAGAAGACCCAATCATCCACTTAGAACTCTAAGTCCCGTTGTCGCACATCTGAATACTGTTTTTGATGGCTCTGAGCGGTTAACAACCATTCTTAGGTATGCTTCACATTCTCTATAGCTTGGTGCACTATGTCAGGCTCAAATAATTCTGATTCGCCTACTTCGAACCATCCGATAGAAAATCTACATATACGTCCATACAAAGCTTCATATGGAGCCATCTTGATACTATCATGATAACTGCTATTGTACATAAATTCAATAAGGGATAGATGATCATCCCAACTTCCCTCGAAGTCCAATACGTAGTAGCATGTCCTCGAGTGTTTGAATAATACCCTCGACCTACCTGTTTTTCTGAGGGTAAAAAGTTGTGCTAAGATTAACTTGAGTGTCAAAACCCTTATGAAATGATTTCCAGAAGTTCACTGTGAACTGCGCATCTCGGTCAGATATGGTTTAAATAGGTGTACCATAAAGGTGAACAATCTCCTTAACGTATACAACTGCGTAGTCCTCGGCTGTGTAGGTAGTTTTGATCGTCAGGAATTGAGCTAATTTTGGCAGTCTATCAACAATCACCCAAAATAGAATTCAACTTATGATAAGAGCGAGGTAACCTATAATGAAATCCACATTAATCATTTCCTCTTTCCACATCGGAATTTCAAGTGTTTTGAGTCAAACCGCTGGGCTTTGGTGCTCCGTTTTTACTTGCTGACAATTAGGACACCGAGCTACAAACTCTCCAATATTCCTCTTTGTGTCATTCCACCAATACATACCTTTGAGAACATGATACATCTTAGTAGATCCAGAGTGGATGGAATATCGTGAGCAATAGACCTCCGTTATAATCTTGTCTCGTAATCCTGCTACATTGGAAATACACAAATGGGCCTTCTACCTGGGGTCCCTCTCCCATTATACTCGAAAGTTGCGGTTCTCTTTTGCTTAAATATCATTTCCGATCTTCTCTAAAAATGTGATCTTCATCATGACGCTCATTTTCTTTCAATATGAGGGATGACCCTGCTGTATTCCGAGTCATAGGGCTATCACTATCTGAATCCTCCAATCGGACTCCCACTTAACTAACTGATGCATTCCCTCAGGTCAACTTATCTCCTTATTACTCGCGTTAGTCAAGCCGTTTGTGGTGAATATTTTATTGTCAACTTAGCTTTGCTTACTACCGGTGTGCTGAAAACCTTTATATTTGTAGTATCTCAATCCTGAACACTTTATGGACAATGTCATCAAATCTTGAGTGCGCATATCATCGCTATTAACTCTTTCGTACTTTCTCACTACTCGTAATTATAAACAACTTTCTTTCTTTACTTCTTTTGACACTTGTTCACTCATTTTCTTACTTGTCGTACTCTTCTTAATTCTAAAATATTCTGGTATACATACGTAATCTCAAACATTATTCCTGTTTCCAATCCTTGGCATTACTATCCCTTAAAGGATGAGCTGTTAACTTATTCCCTCATTCAGTACGTGGAAGATTCTGAAGAATTTGCATTACTTGAATTGGCCTACTATATCCAAACCTGGTCATTATACTTAGATTTGAATTCCTTCACTGGCCTCATGGCTGAGACTTTTTGCCCATGGTGCTTTGGGAAAAGATTTCCTTGATCTCGTTAAGCTGTAAATTCATTACTTTATCTATTTCGTAGAACCTTTGGTCAGTTCAAAAATGCTCATAGACATATCTGTTTTCCTGACATTTTATCTCCATTATAATGTCATTATCTCTTTGACATACATCTTTAATGTCTACCTTATATCCATAGACGTCCTTGGCCCCTTTCCACCTGTTTAGGCATTAATCTCAAGCTTTACTCACTGTTACTTCCGTTTACATATTGTCTGAGAGGTACGACTGCATAGGTTGTGAAACCGATGCTTCGTATGTTTAGATCCAATTCACGGTGTTACATGATCCCATGACTTGTCAAGCATCATTGTCTTATCATTATTAGATCTCTCATCGACCGAGTGCTCATTCGTCTGACCTTTACATTTCCGTTTCAAGTTGCCTTGGGAAAGATCTCTTATCTCCAAGTACCTCTCATACTCTCTTCCTGAATACCAGAGAATCGCCACATTTGGTCGAAGAGTTCTTACTGTCCCTCCTCTACCATTGATCCTTACGCCGTTCTGGAATAATCATACCTTTGTGAAAACTGCATAACTATAATCTCATTCACCTTTATCCTTCTTGTCGTAATCCTTCATTCTATTCGTCAAAAAAATATTTCTGCATTGATACTTGATCATACCATTCTATTCATACGTGTATCAACTTGGGATACTTCAGAATATTGTGGCCATGGCTGCCACCCTAAACCAACCTTCTGTACCTTTGCGGCATAATCCGACATGCGCTCGACCACACTGACTACAAGATGGTTGGGGCGGTCTCACTCGACCTTTACAACTTTGACCTTGAGATATTGGCATCTTTGACATTTTTAACTATCGGCGATCCCTGACTAATAAACTCCCTGACCCCTCAAGTCCCTATCTATATCAGATACTCTAGGATGAAGTCGTGCATGGAAAAACAACTTACTCATATCCTATGACGGATCTGTCTCAATAGAGAGCATACTACTCGTATTTACACTCAATCCAACTTCAATCTCCCACTAATCATAAACACGATAAGGTCTACAGAGTTCCTTACAATCTTCTGCGTTCAGGTGCTTAGTACTTTCTTTACTTTACTTTTTTTTTCCGTATCCCAAAACAAATATTTTGCTTTCCAGGCTTGCATTATCTCATCCGTATATGAGAGACAATTCTTCACAATCTTAATTTTTTAAACATAATACTGCCCTTCTAGCGTATCAATCGTCTGGTAGACGTCACTCATTTACTGGCTACGAATATGAACTAACCGAAGTCTTTTTGGTAACTGGCATTACTGAAACAATATCAGGCAAGAGTTAAACTCGAATTCTTAAGACTCAGCTCTACTGCACAATCTATGATATGAAAGAATGGAAACCATCCCTAAATGCCTTGCAGCGTCCTGTTTATAAGTGTGGCGCACAACACACCCATAAACAAGACTCTACTAGATACGGCTTGTAAATATCCCTAGGACAGACTTGCTCTGATACCAAGATTGTCACGACCCAAACCGGAGGGCCATGACGGACACCCGGACCTTACCTGCCGAGCACCACTATTCACATACTTACCAGCTAACCACAGTCGATTATGTTCCACAACGGCCGCTACCAAATAGTCTGCCAACATATACATAACAGCCAACAGAGCCATACACAACCACTATACACAGGACAATTATCTACAAGCCTCTAAAGAATACATGACATCACAAGGACGGGACAGGGCCCCGTCATACCCATATACATATGCAAGATATCATATCGAGACTAGATTTGCAACTCTGAAACAAATAGAGTGCTCCAACATCAGCTGAACCAGCAACCTACTAGCGCAAACCATTGTCTACCTGAGCCTGCGAGCATGAAACGCATCGTCTCCCGACAAAAGGGACGTTAGTATGACTGATGTACTGAGTATGTCAGGCATAAGAAATAACATAACAGAGATACATAACATCCTAAAACAGAAACAGCCGACACAACCAGTCGACCAATGGTAAATTGCCTCTGAGGACCCTAATATGCTTAAATGTTATGCACGATGCAAATGCGGTATACACACACACACACACACACACACATATATATATATATATATATATATAATAAATTAAAGGATAATTGAAATATGCAGAAAGTAAATAAATACTAACTTACAATTCAAGGTTCCAGTTATGGAAACCATAAATCACAAGGTTCTACAGGAATTTAAATCAAATAGGCGGTTGAACCAGCCAAGTATTTAATGCAGGAATTTAAAGAATTTAAAAAATTTAAAAGCATGAATTATTTAAAAGATTAGGAGGTAGTACCGTCCATAATCATATTCATTTAAAATAAATTGGAATTTACAAAGTATATTATCAAGGAGATAAACCTTAAAAATTTCTGGGGTATATTAGATCATATGATATGAATCATATGAACTGAATCATATGGGTATTTGAGGGGGTATTTAGGAATATTAAATCTAACCTAAAGGGGAATTTCTATAGAGCTCTCAACTTCTTTCTAGTTTAGAAAGAGAAAGAATTCTTCTAATGAAAAAGACTTATTTAACTAAGGGAGAGGGAGTCTCCTTTTATAGGAGTTTTACATGGCATTTTGGTAATTAAAAAAGAATCTAACTATTCATTCGAGTGGAGAATGACTATTAATCCTTTTGGCATTTTCTTGAATTATTGCTGGAATCTTTGCTTTTGCTTTTTGCTTTTTGCTTTTTGCTTTTTGCTTTTTGCTTTTTGCTTTTTGCTTTTTGCTTTTTGCTTTTTGCTTTTTCGAGCACTTTCTTTTGTCGGAATTTTGTCTGAACTCTACTCCGTGTATTTTGAATTCTTTTGGCAACTTTCTTCAGAATCCACTATTGCCAAAAACCGGACTGTCTTCAATATCAATCTCTAGTTCTTCTTCTTCTGATGAAATACCTTGTTTTGATGAATACGGTGCAAATTTCAGAATTATGGCTTGCATTTCTTCTGGATTTTTTGCCGCTGTAAGCATTGAGGCCATCTGGGATTTCTGTGAAAGGAACTGGGTGTGCTCCTTTGTTTGTAGTGGTGCAAGTGGTGTTTGTGGAGGCGCCTGTAAAGGAATGAGTTTTTGGTTATCTAACCATTCCTGGACTTTTTGTGGTGCGAGGCTTTTTGGTATTTTATAGCTATCCCACCATCGGATTTTGAATCTTCTTCAGATAATTGGGATTTTGTCTTCCGAATAATCTACGAACCATGTAGAAAACCATGGTAAGTGAAATTTGTGTGAAAAAAGTGTAGAGGCACAAATCTTTTTTCTTCCTCGGAGGGTTTAAACTGGATTTGAAGAGGCTGAAAGATTTAGTGACTTCTGTTTTTTGTATTTCTATGGTGGATCTGAATTGCTACCACCATGAATTCCACCATGTTGGAAATTGTGATGGATCACATGAGGTATCGAAATGAAAAAAGCCAAGTGTGGCTTTTGTTGGTAATTTGAATGAAAAAGGAATTAAACCAAGCTTGTTGGTAATCCCAGTAATTAAAAGGAATATAAAAAAATGGTTCATTTTTGTGGGTGTCTGGGAAATTTAGGTGTTGAGACAGGTCATTCCCCCAATCAATAGGAGCAATTATGCTAAGTATTTTGCAAATTGAATAAGAGGGATCTGGGTTATTTTTGTAAAAAATATTTTTAATTATTGCGGATCCTGATATTTCAAGGATAGCCTGATAAAAATATGGGGTTTTTAAAACATCCCATGATTTATAAAAACATTTTTGTCCAAAATAATTTTGTAGTGCTAAAAAATGGTCTTTATTAAAAAACTATTTTTCAAGAGTCACAATATTTTGAAAAAATGGTTTTATGAAGAATTTAGGAGCAGGTTTTTTGGGGACTTGTGGTACCACAAGTTGATTTTTTTAGAATTGTTTTTGAGAATGGTTTTTTGAAGACTCTTCTTTCTCAAGTTGGAGTTTTGAAAATTCTTTTTGAGAAAGGGTTTTTGAAGATTCTCTTTTCTCGATTTTTATAAAATTTTCAGATGTTTTTTCCTCTCCTGAGCTTTGAACAACTTCTTGTTTGAGATTTTGAAGTTGTATCAATGCATGTTGTAATTCTGGGGATTTCGCCAGGAGTTGCAGAAGATTTTCGGCAGTTATCTCTTGTGCTGGTATTTTTTGCACAGATGCTGCGGCATTTTTGTTTACTTCTTTCATGACTGCATCGTACCACGACAGGGGTTTTTTAGTGGGAGATTTGGCAGGGAATTTTTCTTTTTCTTCTTTTGTGGGTTTTTTGGGGGCCATGGAATTTGTTTGTTGTTGTGGTGCAACATCAGGTGTATTTATTGGCGGAGGTACCTCTTCTTTTCTCTTTTGGAGCAAGGCTCCACACATTGCATGGTAACAATATTGTCCAGATTCTCTCATGTCCTTTCTTGATATTTTTTCTCTGTAACCCGGACATTGGGGCAAAGGACAGTGATAGGACATTGATGTGTTGTAACTGGTATTGGAAATCTGTAGATTTTTATAGGGATAATGACAGGGTATTTCTGTGCTGTAGCTGGTTTTGGAAACCTGTGGGTTTTTTCTCCTATTTTTGGGTAAACCACTGGTTAAAAAAAATTTAAAGTAAAAATTGCCAGAAATAAATTTGCAGAAATTATTTTTTGATGCACTTTTCGAATTTTGTAAATTATGTTTAAAAAAAATTGTATGCAAAGGAATCAACTAATTTGATGGGACGGGTATCACAGTTTCTAGATGACTCAGAATTCTGATCTAAAAAACTATTTCTTAATTCGCCTAGATGACAAGAATAAGTTTTAATCAGATCGAGATCGCTAGCTTTTGGTTTTGTCAGAAAAGGGAATTATAAATTCTTATTATTGGAATCAAAAGAGATGAAATCATTATCTACCTTATAAGGAGTGATAAGATTTATAAATGGTGTTCCTAAGATAACGGAGTTGTGAATGTCTTTTACTAAGACAAATGATGTCGCTATAGAAACTCCATTAATAATAACGGACGAATTGGTTTGGGAATTGATTTCTAGCTTTCTGTTATTGGCCGCTGCTAGAGTTTCCTGGGTATTTTCATGAAATTGATTAGGTATTAGACCTGTTTTTATGCAATTCAGGTCTGCACCAGTGTCAAAAAGAGCAATAGTAGTAATTCTAAAATTGCTTGAGAATTTAAGGGTTATTTGAACAAGGTGTTTTTTGGACGTGATCTGTCGTAAGACAGCAAGGAATTCTTGTGGGAATTCTTCAAGAAAAGGGTTGTCAGGAGGTTCTTCTGGATTTTCAGAGTCGGAATTGTCGGACTCAGAACTGGATTCAGAATTATCCTGGGTTTGTGAAAGGACTATTTTCGGTAGAAGAGAGTCTTGATCTTGTTTTTCTCGTAGAGCCTTGATCTCTACCTTGATTTGTTTCACCTCCCTTTGGAGTTCTAGAACTGGAGTTTCTTTGGATTCTTTCATTATTTTATCCTTTTTCAGGATTTTTGTCAAATCGTAGGTATTTCTGGAGGTGTTTGGTAAAATTAAATTTTTGAAATCTTTTTTCTCGTTAGTAAAAGATTTGAGGAGTTTATTCAAATAATCTTTTTGGTGTTCGACATATATGTGTTGAACCATTTCTAACATGAATTCTTGATCCTTGGTTAAAACACAAACAAATTTTCCCTTACCCTTATCGGAATATTCAGAAGAACTGGTTGTAAGCAATTCATCAATTTGAAGGGCTTTGTTGTCTTCAGAAGACAGAGAAATGAAGTCGGGTTCTGACTCGGTATTTGAATCGGAGGAATCAATTAGAAGATTGGAGATTTTTTGGGTGACGTCATCATCGAGCTTCAATTCTTGTAATTTCGTATTCATTTTGCAGTATTTCGATGTATGACTTTTTTGTGACATTTGTAACACGTAAGGTCCTTGTATTTGGAATCAACTTTTTTGATATTTGGTTTTCTGGAACGATGAGTATTTTTGTAGGGGTTTTTGTAATACTCTTCGTTGGTTTTGCTGAAATCTCTCTTTTTGTAACATCTTGAAGTACTCTTAAGGGATTTATGAGTCTTGCTACAGTTTCTTGTACAACTAGAAGAGGGTTTTGAGAAATTTGTATCAAACTATTTGCAAAAGGTTCCAAGTTCGCACTTTGTTCTCTTTAGCTCCAGTTTGAGGTGTTTCTGTAATTTCAGGTCTTGAAAGATCTTTAGACCTTCCTGTTGAGTTATACTGACAAGTTGTCCGTATGTAAACTCACTGTAGGATATAATCTGTTTACCGCAATTTTCTTTGATTTTGTTCCTAACCTTTTCTCCTAAAAGGGTAGGTAATCCAGCCAGGAATTTCTCTTTCCAAAATGGCTGGTTGGAATCTTCCCTGAGCATAACTCTGGTTAAGAAGGTATTTTTGTACCATTGAAAATCACTGAGTTTTTTGCATTTGAGGTTGGAAAGTAATTCGGCATTTTTTTCTTTCAAATGTGAAGAATCTCCTATGAAATTTAAAGAGATTGTGAGAATCAAGGTTGCTACGGCATCTTGTAGGGGTTCACCTTGTTCATCAAGGATTGGTAATCCTTCTTCATCAGTTTTGATGGAATTGAGAATATCTTCCTTTTGTTGATCAGTGAGATAATTATCCCACCAACCTTTCAATTGACCAGAGAATCCTGCGATGAGCAGTTCTGCAATGGTCTTGTCTTGCGTACCATTTTGGGTTTTGTAGGCATTTGCAGCCATAGTCATTTGTTGAAGAAAACTGAGAATATTGTATTCGGTCATCCCATCTATATTCCAATCATAAATGGAAGAGGCATTGAAACGAAATTGAGTTAGGGATTTGACTATTCCTAGGTCAGGAGCAGGAATAATTTGTAATTGCTGTTGTTGGACCTATTGTATTGGTCGTTTCCAATCCATATGGTTAACAAAAGGTTTTTTGTTTTGGATTTTTTTTGGAGTATCACTGTCGTCGGAGTCATGTGTTAGAGCAGTGATCTTATTAGAGGATTGTGGAGTATCTGGAACAATGTGTTATGTGTTAGAACTATTGGAGGTCACAATTCTACTCAATTGATCCTGGATAGCCTGAATAAATTCAGATTTGTTTTGCTGAATATTCTTGACGCCATCTTTGGACACCTGAAAGGGTTTAAAGATAGGTTTTTGGCTTTTCTTATCCTTAGTCGTTCCTGGGGAATCAATGGTGACTAAAGGGTTGGTTTTTAAGTGTTTTTCTACCCTGTCGAGTTGTTTTCCTAGGGTATTCAAACTGATATTGGTAAAATTGTTTTGGGCGAGGATATTCTTGGTATTTGTTTTTTCATCCTCTGCTGAATTCTTAAGAGGAATCACGTCTACAGGGCAGCTATGAATATTAAGCTTGATGTCTTGTAAAGGAGGGTGGTTGGACTGGACTTTCCTAGAATCAGCTAGGGTTTCCCACTCCGGTGATTTGTTCCTAGTCGTAACGGGATTTACCGTTTTAGAAAAGGGGTAATCAATGGAACTTTCGGAGGAGTAAATTTCACACCAGTCAAAAAATAGGATGTTTATCCTATGTTGATTAACAAACTCGTAGAATTTTTCCTGAATTTGTGTCCTAGTTTTTGAAAAGGTTTTGAAGAACCAAATTCGTTTTTCTAGGTTGTATTTTTCATAAAAATCCTTTTGTAGGAATTTTTTATCAACTTTGAAATCCTTTAGTAAAACACTAAGTTCGTTTACTAGGTTCTCTGTAATCGAGGAAAAAGTCGGACTAGTAGGTTCCTGGTCCTCTATCTTTTCTCTAACAGCGGGATTTTCATAAACGGGTCTCGGTATTTCATTGGAGTAGTCTACGTTTCGTAGATTAGGTATATCAGACGTAGAACGTCTGGGTTTTGCTTTGTAAGGAGTATTTATGACTGAAGGAATTTGTGAAACTCTTCCTAAGTCGAGAGTTTCTACGGAACTGGAATCATCGTATCTACTACTCGTAGATTTTCTATGAAACGATAGACTGACTCTACCATCCTGGTATTGGGTTATTTCTCTGAGACAAGTATTTAGTTGGGAAGTCTCTAGAGGTTCAGGTTTAACAACATCTTCTAAGATCCATTCGTCTGGTATGGTAATATCCTTCCATCTAATAGGTCTCGGTATAACGGTGTTAGATCTGGAAAGATCGGTTTGTAAAAGAAGGGTTTCGCCTTTCTTACTATGGTATCTGACTTTTGTGCCAAAAACTGAAGTCATAGCTTTGTAATGGATTCGGTAAATTATAGCTACAGGAATCGATCCTTCAAGCATTTGGTAATTGTGAGTCTTGATTTGTAAGACTAGGGATTTTTGGATATTTTTATCGTTTAAAGAAACTGAGAAATTTGGGTAACAATCAAAAGATATTGGGCCTGTGCAGAGACTAGACTCGACAGAACTCAATAAGGAATCTTCGAAATTTATGAATCTGGCATCACGTAAGATAGCAAGGATTGAGGTGTTTAATTCTTCCTTCGTGAGGGATTTTATCCCTACTTGGACTAATTCAATATGGATATATTTGTAATTTCTTTCTCGGTGTCTTTTCAAGGAACTTTGAGAAGTAATTGGATTGTTTCAAAAGGTTGAGATAATTGGATATCTCTTTCCTCTGTTTTGATTGTGAAATCGGTTTTGAATAACTGGTACTTGAAATTTTTGTAAATCTGATCTCGATTTACTCTCGGTATTTCCCAATTATCGATAGATTTTTCAAAATCTTGTATCAAGATTTCTTCGGAGTTTATTATCTTCTTTGAATCCATGGAAGAAGATGAACCAAAATCACGCGAAGTAGATCTGTTGAGAAACGGATCCATGTTATGGGACTCCTATAACAGAGCACCCGGACTTTCTTCCTAAAGGTCTTTCCTTGGGTATAACTACCTCTGTTCGTTGAGGACTTACCGACCCTGGACCACCCTAACTTCAGAAGTCTCTGAACCTCTAACAAGGAATCTCATCTAATCTGGACAATATTCTCTCTATCTCTACCCTTTATGGCTTTGATACCAAACTTAGGCCGATGATCTAAAGGGGATAACAAACACGGAAGGAATCGGGATATAAGGTATTGAAAAATTAAAGGATAATTGAAATATGCAGAAGGTAAATAAAGACTAACTTACAAATCAAGGTTTCAGTTATGGAAACCATAAATCACAAGGTTCTGCAAGAATTTAAATCAAATAGGCGGTTGAACCGGCCAAGTATTTAATGCAGGAATTTAAAGAATTTAAAAGCATGAAGTATTTTTAAAAGATTAGGAGGTAGTACCGTCCATAATCATATTCATTTAAAAATTAGAATTTACAAAGTAAATTATCAAAGAGATAAACCTTGGAAATTTCTGGGGTATATTGGATCATACGATATGGGTCATATGATATGGGTCATATGATATGAATCATATGAACTGAATCATATGGGTATTTGAGGGGTATTTTAATCTAACCTAAAGGGGAATTTCTATAGAGCTCTCAACTTCTCTCTAGTTTAGAAAGAGAAAGAATTCTTCTAAGGAAAAAAGACTTATTTAATTAAGGGAGAGGGAGTCTCCTTTTATAGGAGTTTTACATGACATTTTGGTAATTAAAAAGGAATCTAACTATTCATCCGAGTGGAGAATGACTATTCATCCTTTTGGCATATATTATATAAGGGCATCTTCCTTCTCATAACAGCCTCTGTGGGCATCATTTCATTTCGGCCTCTATGGGCATAATCATTATCATATTGTCCTCACAAGACCATCTTCCTTTTTGTGATATCTATACCAGATGCAGGTGGTGACGCGTATATAACGTCATTCCTTTTTCTCTATTCCCTACATATATATATATATATTGATACCATATAGTAGTGTATATAACACATGTTGGTCCAGGGTAATACATGAATATAATGCAAATGAAAATGCATGCATAACAATGAAACATTCTGAACTTATCGGATGACATAATATCCTTATACCTTCGGCTAACATTGGGAATATTAACATGTACCTTCGGCTAACATTGAGAATATTAACATCTTTCCCAGATACCTTAATAAGGATTTAGGAACATATTTTGACATGCTTTTAACATAGGAATCAATAACATGAACATTCTTAACTAGGGCTGGCCAGTGGGCCGGGACGGCCCGACCCCGACCCGACCCCATCCCGAGCCCGCCCAGGTCCCGCCCCGACCCCGCCAAAAAAAAATAAAAAATAAATAACGGGGGCGGGACTCGAACTCGGGACGGGATGATGTCTCGTCCCGCGAGACCCGAGCCCGCCCCAGGCCCGCTTGACCCGACCCCGCCCCCGCCCTTTTCCCCCCTTTGCAAAAATGACCGTTGCACCAACGACCATTTTAGATTATGGCCGTTGGCCAACGACCATTTTAGGCCCCCCTCCCCCAACCCCCCTACCCCTTAATATTTATTTTTAACCCATAAGTTATTATATTTACACTTTAACCCAATTTTCCAACTATAAATAACTCATTTTCTCTTCATCTTTCTCACAAATCTTCCTACAATCTCTCTAATTTCTCAATATATATCTCTACAAGTCTACATTGTTTGCTAAATATTCAATTTTATTTATTCATTTGGGAATTGGGAGTGAAGTTGGCAACTAGCTTGAGGATCTTCCATCGAGCAAAGTTTCAATTTTCAACCTCTCGATTACATCGCCGACGTTACGTCGGCGTTTGGTCCTTTCGTTCCTTCATTAAATTATTATTGTCTGTTTATTTTATTTAGCGCTCTTAATTTTATTGTCTTTAATTATTTATTATCATAATTAAAATGGAAGGATTAAAAGGTATGTTTAAGGGTAAGGGTAATGGTGCTTCTTCTAGTAGGGGCAACCAGGGCAAGGGTACTTCTTCTAGTCATCTTATTCCTACACAGGATGATTTTGTTGATACTCAACATTTTCCTACAATACCATTAGATTTAGACCAGGAGCTATTTTCTGGAACTCAAGAAGACTTTAATTTAGACGATGATCTAGATGATATACCCACTAATGTTGATGACAACACACCCACTAGTGCACCTTCAACTGAAATACCTCCTATTCCCCCTAGTATGAGACGAGGTCCAGCAAAACGACCATTAAAATAAGATGCATGGACATTTTTTGATAGGGACATAGAGAATCAAGTAGCCATATGTAAAATTTGTAAAAATGTTTTAAAATTTAAAACTGAAAAAGGTCACGGTGGGACGGGGGGTTTAATTAGACACGTAGTAAGTGCTCATCCAGCTAGGTATGCCCAATACCAGGCTTCAAAATCGGTGCAAACGCCCGCTCCATCGGGACAAAGTTCACATACCGATATTGTCCCGGACCAAGTCTGGTCAAATTAACCCTATGACGGGGAATTGTAGGCTCTAAATACAATAAACATAGAGATAGGGAAGCAATATCAAAATTAGTTCTTTGTGGAGGGTTTGCCTTTTTCATTTCCTTCATCTCAGGTTTTATTCATTACATTAGAGATATATATAATCCTGCTTTTAACGGTTTTCCTATATCAACTGTTAAGAGAGATGTATTTAAATTCGCACATGAATATCAACAATATTTACGTTTTTCATTATATCATTTTAATGGCAAAGTATCTATCACGTCTGATATAGGTCGTAGTACTAACGACCATGATTATTTAACTGTAACTTGTCATTGGATAGATTATAAATGGTCTATGCAAAAACGTATTTTAGCGTATAGATATATAGATGATAGACACACTGGTACTTTTATTGTAGAAAATATTTATCAAGTGTGCGATTATTAGGGAATTACCGATAAAATTATGACTATTACATTAGATAACGCTTCTAATAATAATTACGCAATTACAATTTTAAAAAATAGTTTAACTCCATCTTTTTTCAGACCATTTTCATATAAAATGCGTGTGACATATATATAACTTAATTGTAAAGGATGGTCTATCACTTTTTGAAGACATTCTTAGTAAAATACAATTTGCTATAAACTTTATTTTTAAAAATAATAAAGTACAACGTAGAAAAGAATATAAAAAAATTTGTCATGATTGTGGACTACCTTATAGAAAAATTCCACAAGAAGTATCCACTATGTGGAATTCTTTATACGAGCAACTACTTGTTGCTTATGACTATAAATTACCTATAACTTTATTTTTTAACTCTCATAATAAAAAGCCAGCTGATATGATTTTAGATAATGATTGGGAAAACATTTCCGAACTTATTGTATTTTTAGAGAAATTTTTTCAAGCAACAAAAGAATTTTCCGGTATATATTATCCTACTATTTCAACTATGTTATTTTATATAACTCTAATATTTTTATTACTTAGTGAATATATGAAAAACCCAGCTTATAAGGCAGCTATTAAAAAATGTTTCTCAAAATTAAAAAATATTTTATTCATATTCTCTCTATTTATATTATTGATTCTGTATTAAATCCTACTATTAAAATAGACGGTACTAAATCACTAATTGAAACTATTTACGATTGTATAGAAGTACTACCACCTCCAAGTCCCAAAAATCTAAATCACCCACCACCTATTGAACAAACTAAAGAAGAAGTGTTGTCTAGCGTAGAACATCAATGCAAAAATATATATAGATTTTATCAACAAGAAAATGCTAGTAACTTACCAGCTTCCATACCATCTTCTTCATCTTCAACACAACCTCACAAAAGACATGTTGTTTCTCCGGCTAGTATTGAAAGCCTCAGAAATAGAATGTGCGGTCGTACCTCTACTCTAACCAAATTAGCGAGTTGGATATTTTTGTTTTGCAGGGTTCTGTACCGTATCAAGAAGTTATCAATGAAGATGGACATGAAGACTTGCTGAAATACTGGAGGGGGGATGAGAAGACCTTTCCGACACTTTCATTGATGGCTCGAGATGTTTTGAACATTCAAGCGTCGTCAACTGTGTCTGAAAGCGCTTTTTCTGCTGGCAGATATCAAATAGGAGACCACAGACACTCATTAGCCGGAGACAACTTGGAAATTGCAGTATTATTCAGAGATTGGATACGAGCGGAGCGGAGAAGGTGCGGTCAACCGGAGATCAACGAAGAAGATGATGAAAACTACAACGAAATCTTAACCAAAGATAGTGGAAGCGACGTGGATCAATTTGACCAACAAATACCAATTCCAACCGAAGAACCACATGAAATCATCAAGCAATTAGAACATGTTTTTTTGAGAATGTAATTTTTTTAATTGTAATTTTATTATGTAATTTGTAACTTTTGGACAACACCACAAAGTTGCAATTTAGATTTTAGACAATTGTATTTGTATTACAAAAAAATCATATGTCTATTAAATAATATAAGAGGCACAAAAAAAGCCTTGGGATGTTTTTATTACACTATCTTATTTTGTTTATTGAGTTTTTTTTTATACATATGTTATTTTAAAAAAAAAAGGAAAACCTGTCGTATCCGGCCCCGAGCCCGACCCCGCCCCGACCCGATACCGACGGGATCGGGATCGGGACGGGACTTGCTCCAGTCCCGCCAGACCCGACCCCGCCAGAGCCCGCCGACCCCGGCCCCTTCTCCCGTCCCGCCCCGACCCCGACCCTGCCAGACCCGAGCCCGGCCCACTGGCCACTCTTATTCTTAACTACTAAGAGTTGAATAATTTTACGGAAAAATATTACGGTTACGCTTCATTACATGGACACATGCCAAAAAAGAAATGATTTGCCTTAACATACCTATAGTGTCGATTCTATCGATGATAAAGAACTTGACCTTTCCTGCACGTTAATCTTAACCAATGATTAAATCAGTCCGCTTTTCCCCGAGCTTACAAGAACAAGCTGCTTGAAATCTCCAAAATGAGAGTTGGCAGATAGTATCTCTTTGAACAATGACTTATCACAATTTGCTGGACCATATCTTTCTCTAAAAATATTTCTGGAACTTTTTTTTTGCTTCTCTTAAAGTGAAAATTTTGGTCACACTTTATTTCTACCATGTCCATAATTATCTCCCAAAAAATGAGACACATAAACTCCCCCCCCCCCCTTCTCACTATATTACTCATCCTTTAGATTAGTCTCCAAGTGTGTGTACATAATTTGTACATGTAGCCAATTGTTGACACCATAAATGGATCCTTATCCAAAATGTCACTAATAGTAGCCACCTATTATTGATGGGACCCACTTAATGGACACTAAAAATAAATCTTCCTAATCTCAAATTACTTAAATACTAATAATTTTTAACACACTTCATATACTTATTATCACAATCGTGTGATATTACACTAGTCCATAACTTCTTTTGCCACGCAATAAAATATAATTTTCAATCACCGTCGCCCCACTCGTTAAGTCCAGAATTATTTTGGGACTTCATTCTTTTATACACTAAGCTCTTGATTTGCATACGTGAATATGACATAAATTTTCCAAGGCTCGGGTATACTTACCTACGCCTAGTTGTTCAAATCATTACCCGAAAGTACGGGGTGTTATAAATTAACATATAACTTTTAGCTATGTGATGTAATTAAAACAAACTATAGTTACTACATATAAATGTACTAATAGTTAGTCATGCCATGTAAATTTTTCATCAGAAAATATAATGAAAAATGATAAAACTAGCCATCCGGTCTAAACTATTGGCAACCGGATGACCCAAGTTGCCTCAGACCCATTCCTTAGCCCCTAAACTAATTCTAACATCTAGCCAAACATTAAACAAGACAACTTTTCCCTTATTAAAACTTGAAGTTAATAAACAGGCCCAACTATAAAAGAGACTCAATTATACGCCCATCAACAACTTGACCGTATGGTCCAGCTAATACTGAACCCATTTGGAACAACACTCCAATATGTTCATCAAAATGGAAGAAACAACATAATAGAGAAAATAAAAAAATAAAAAATGTTATATATACCTTTATTTTCAATTCTTTTACAATAGTTCACATAATAACAGAAAGAGGGCTTAGTGTCTTGTGTATCTCTATAAAATAAATATTTTTGTTTTAATACTTAGTTTTTTATTTTCTTTTTGGTTAGTTTCAAGTCTTTCTAAGTTTTTTCCTTTTGTAATAATTTTCTTTTTTTTCTTTTTTGTCAATGATAATTTTTAGATTTTTCCCATCATATGTATAGAGATTGTATCGTTGTTGTATAGAATATGTATCACTATTGCATATGTATAAAAAATGTATCATACGTATATAAATTATAATATTATTGTATATAATATGTACCCCCACAATATGTGTATAGAAATTATATCATTATTGTATAGAATATATATCAATACTGTATATGTATAGAAATTGTATCATTGTTGTATAGAATATGTATGCCTACAATATGTGAATAGAAAATGTATAATTTGTGTATAATAAATATATAATCGACGTATATTCACTAGTTATATACATATTATATAATTGTTAATACACCTATTATACATATTTTAGGAATATTTCTTAAAGGCAATGATCGAAGACCGGAACCCCAATTTATTTTTGTGGACATACCCATTGATTTCTCCCGAAACATAATGAGGCTGAAATGACTTTTTAATTTAAGATAGAAAATATTGATATTTAATTTAATAATAATATATTATATTAGGAGATTTGTGGATAAAATTGAAATTTATTTTTTTGTCTTTTTGTTGATGTGTTACTTTTAGTTTGCTTTACTGCATGCTTAGTAACGATGTACAACTTCCGTTCTGTCAAGTCCAAAGTGTTGCTACTTTGTGGGCCGATGGCAAAGAAAATGAAAGGGATTGTGCCTGTCATCGGGCTATGTGTTATCTTTAATTTGGGCTATTAAAATTTATAATGACTAAACAATATTCTTTTCTTCAAATATAACAGCTAATCCTCCTTGTTGACTTTACAACAATGATGTGAGGTTTCTATCCTTAAATAACTTTTTTCTTCTATTAGGTCGGATTGGATTAAAAAGAGAAATAGATTAATTTAAAATAAATTGGGGAATTGAGATTAATTCAAGAAATTTTATTCAATTGAGAAATAATCTTATTAATTTTGATAACAACAGATATAAAGAGCTCCAACTTCTAACGAAGGAAAAACTTATTCTATTTTTAACCCTTTTCCCGAAAAATAAAAAGAGGAAAAGTAAAGAAAAGGAAGGAAGCAGGGGATAAGAAAAAAGAGAAGCTGGATTGTGTAAGAGAAGAGGAAAACAGAGAACATAATCGGCGGTTGCCTCGCCGGTAGTGAGAGCGTCATCTCCTTTTCAAGGGTTTCGTTCAAGAATCACGGAGCTTCGAGTGTCCTGAAAATGATTCTTCCTTTCAACCCTTTCTCTCTCTCTCATTTACGTAGTAGTACTGTCTTTTTTAATGACATCATCATTAAGCTTTTAACTGTCAGAGTGAAGAAGACGATGCTATAAGAAGGTTAGAAGAAACAGTTGTAGACGATCCTTGTCTCCGCTTTGATCTCCGGGTGTCGTTAAGGGACAAGGGAGGAGACATTCAGGAGAAAGCCGCACAACATTTTCTCATAGCGGCCAAGCTTAACCCTCAAAACGCTGTTGCTTTCACATATTTGGGACACTACTATGCTCGAGTAGCATTCGACTCTCAGAAGGCTATCAAGTGTTATCAGAGTGCCCTCGCCCTTAATCCCGATAATTCAACTGTCGGGGGCAGCAATTTGTGATTTTCTGGACGCAAGTGGGAAAGAGAGCTTAGAGATAGTTGTATGCCGTGAAGCTTTAGACAAGTCGCCCAGGGCCTTTTGGGCTTTATGCAGATTGAGTTACCTTCTGGTTATTATACTGCTCATCCTAATCTTCTACTTGTACTTGTACATTGCCTTCCTTTTTAGGGTTCACACTTTTGGTTGGTTGCTGCAGGTCAACCAAAAGAAGTGGTCCGAAGTAGTGCAGAGTCTTCAGCAGGCCATTAGAGGTTATCCCACATGTGCTGATTTGTGGGAGGTTATTTTCCTGTTTTATTTTTTTAAAATTTCTCTGATGTTGTGTAGTCCATTCCGTCCTCAGTGTCGTTTTCCATCTTGTACTTCTCCAGGCCCTAGGTCTTTCCTACCAGCAAATGGGCATGTTTACAGCCACTGTTAAGGTAATTACCTATATTCTACTTTATAAGGGGCAGTTAAAATCCACGAGAGGGGGAGATTAAGTAATCTATGGAAACATCCAGTTCAAACATATGAAAGGAGAGTGACCCACTTTTTTTTCTTCCTGATAAGAATGGTCGATGGTATGCCTTAAAAGGATAAGTGATATGTCTAATTGTGCTACTTTTACACTTTCTTTATAGTTTTACTGTTTCAAAGCTTTGGTTTATAGATGTATATGTACTAAAAATAGTTGAACGGAGTAAGATGTTCGAATAATTAAGTGCATTGTGTCATAATAATAGTACATCGCTTTGATTTCTGCTACACCTTGATAATAAGGGGTGGAATGGGCGTAAGAAATCTGAAATTACATACTAAAAAGTCTTCAACAAAGTGAAAATAATCAACTATAGACTTGACGAGTTTTAAATGAGAGAAGAAGCTACAAGTAGCCAAAAGGAATTCAAATTTGAAATTGATGAATCTATCATTTTACAATAAACAACTATTTTTAGCGGTTGAAAAATATAGCTCCATCCTCAGAATTTTGAGTTACTAAGTCCTGAAGGTGTAGCTATTTTTTTCAACTGTTACAAAGATAATGACAACGTGAATATAATCAATAATAGATTTAGCAAATTTTAATTTAAATGAGAGAACAAATTACAAGTAATCAAACACTTTTATTTGACCAAATGAAAGGAACTAAATGTAAACGTGTACAAGTATAACACTACAATCTCTACCCATTATTAGATTATGATTCCTCTTGTATTGTGATTAGGATTTCTCTTTCCTCTTGTATTAGGATTGTATATTTTACACTATATATATTGATATTAATGAGAAAGACTTCCTAAGGAAGATTAATATCATCTTACATGGTATCAAGAGCCAAAACCCTAATCTAGAAAAAATTCCTACCTTGCCGCCACCCCCCCTCTTGGCCGACGGCAACATTGTTTTTCTTCTTTTCTTTCTTCCTAAATTTCCACCATTCTAATGGAAAATTTGGCTACTCCCACCTCTTCCAATGCTTCCGCTTCTAACACAGTCGTCATCCAACCACCCACTACCCTCTCCTCACTATCTTTCCATCCGGCTTTCGCCGTTACCAACATCAAGAATTTTATCCCTATAATTCTTGATCAGGAAGATGACCAATATTGGTCTTGGGTGGAACTATTTCGTATCCATGCATGTGTATATCATGTGCTTGATCATATAGATGACTTTTCCCTCGTCCTCCCGATATGGACGACACCACATGACGTCGCCTCGATGTCGTAGTCAAACAGTGGATATATGGCACTATATCCAAGGATTTACTATACACAATCATGAAAACGGGTGCCTCTGCCCTTGATCTATGGACACGTTTGGAAGAAATCTTTCAAGACAACAAGAACACTCGCGCAGTGTACTTGGAAGAACAGTTCAACAACACCCGTCTTGAAAACTTCTCTACTATGTCAGAATATTGCAAATAGTTGAAACTTGTGGCAGACCAACTGTCCAATGTTGGTACGCCCGTGTCCGAAACAAAGATGGTGTTACAATTAGTTCCAGGCCTCTCTAATGGTGAATATGACACCCTAGCCATGATGATACAACAGGCTGACCCTCTACCAAGCTTCAACAAAGCACGCTCGCAATTGTTATTGGATGAGACTCGACGTGCGAAGTAGGACGAGCATAACCAGAAGGCTTTAGCAGTTGAAACGCCCGCACAACCTCAGGCCACTGCCGGCCAACAAGCTCCGCCGGAAAACATCCAACTGCGGCAAAATCGCGGCGGTAGGGGTGGAAAGGCTCGCGACAATGGGCGAGGCAGCAAGGGCCGCGGAAAAGGCCGAGGACAACAGCCACAACAGATTAGCAATAACGCTTCATGGGCCGGCCCAGTCTCTAGCTACCCAAATCAGAACTGGGCCACGATTTCCGGCTTTCATCCAGCCCAATACCCTTTTCAGCAACAAGGGTTACTGGGCCAGGCTCCAGCTCCGCGCCCACCAGTGTTCCAACAATATCAAGCCCACGTCGTGCAGTCCCAATTCCCACAGCAACCCTTAAATCAAATCCCCACGGACTTGGGTCAGGCATTCAGCAGTATGAGTTTGCAACAACCCGACAAAAGTTGGTATATGGACTCCGGAGCCTCCTCTCACCTCACCCGGTCTGCAGGTAATCTTCCAAATTATTTTATTTAAAGTCTCCACAATTTATTACAGTTGGCAATGGTCATCATATTCCAATTCAGGGCTATGGTCACACTCACACTCCGTAACCTCACCCACCCTTCTCCCTAAATAACGTCCTGCATGCCCCCCACATCATCAAAATTTTAATATCCATTAGAAAATTTACTCGTAATAATTCTGTGTCGGTTGATTTTGATCCATTTGGTTTTACTGTGAAGGATCTACGTACGGGGACCCTTTATACGAGATGCAATAGCACAGGGGACCTCTATCCATTCACATCCTCGTCCGCTGCCGGTTCCCGCCCACACACTACCCTAGCTTCTCTGTCTCCGTCAATTTGGCAGAATAGGCTCGGATACCCAGGAGCTCCTGTTTTTCATTTTCTTAGAAGTAATAATTTTATTCAATGTAATGGGAAACTTGCCCAGACCAGCATTTCATGTCAATTAGGTAAATATGTTCGTCTTCCGTTTAATTCCTCAGTTAGTATTATGTTTGCTCCATTTGATATCATTTATGCTGATTTGTGGACTTCCCCCGTTACCAGCTCCCTAGGTCATAAATATTATCTCGTGTTATTAGACGACTACTCTCACTTTTTTTGGATCTACCCATTAAAATTTAAGTCTGAAGTTTTTGCCAAAATTCTTGAATTTTGCACATTTATCAAAACGCAATTCGAACGCGCCATTAAATCTTTCCAATGTGACAATGGACGTGAATTTAACAACTCTGCGTTTCAAAAATTCTGCAACAATAATGGCATGGTCTGTCGATTTTCGTGTCCCCACATGTCCCCTCAAAATGGCAAAGCCGCGCGTCTCATCCATATAATAAATAACATGGTCCGCACTTTTTTGTTTCATGCCTCCCTCCCTCTATCCTTTTGGGTTTATGCGGTCAAAATGGTAGAATACGTCCTTAATATTTTACCCACTAGTACCCTCCATAACATGACTCCAACCGAAATCTTACACTGTAGGGTTCCCTCCTATGATCACCAACGGATATTTGGTTACCTATGTTTCCCCAATCTCTCTTCCACAGCCTCTCACAAATTAGCTCCCCGCACCACTCCGTGTGTCTTCTTAGGTTTCCCGTCGAACCATAGGGGCTATATGTGCTATGACTTATCCACTTGTCAAATTCACGTCTCGCGTCACGTCACTTTTGACGAGACGCAATTCCCCTTTTCCAACATCCAAAATTTCAAAAATCGGATTATGAATTTTTTAGATGAATAAACTCTCTCCTGTCCACCTTCGGAAACTGTGCCCGACTGACACCACTACACCGGCTCCATCTGCCACCATACATCACCTGTCGTCGGCATCCCTACCACCAGCGTCCCCTCTGTCGCCGCTTCTTTCCACCTCTAGCACAACTCTGCCTCCAGGTTCCACCAACTCACCGATCACCGTCTCATCCACTGTGTCATCCCAACAGTCTCACCACCATGTCGACTACAGTCCGACTATCAACCACCACCCAGAAAACCAAGATACCGGACCTAATACACCACCGACATCATACCCTACCCTACAAACCTCCTCCATTTCCGGTATATCGAGAATCCCCATAACTCCCTACCATAGTTCACCGGCAACCAACGACCAAGCCCACTCGACTCTAACCCCCAACACCGTCACTATTCCGCACCACCCGACAGCCACCCTCGACCGAAACCCAGTCCCGACAACACAACATGCACCGCACCCGAATCTGTCGTCACCCAGTCCACCCAACCAGTCGACCAATACCCTTACCCAGCCAGCGCCCACACACCGGATGGAAACCCTTGCCCAACACGGGATTTTCAAACCCAAAGTCCAATTTAACCTGTCCACCCAAACAATTTCACCTATACCAAAAAGTCCTAAATTAGCCAAACTAGACCCGGATTGAAATGCGTCCATGTGTGAGGAATTTAATGCTTTAACGAAACAACATACTTGGGACTTGGTTCCTCGACCAAAGGGGGTGAATGTGATCCGTTGCATGTGGCTTTTTCATCACAAGTTCAGGGATAGTGGTGACTTAGAAAGATATAAGGCAAGACTAGTGGTAAATGGCACTAACCAGCAGAAAGACATTGATTACGGCGATACATTCAGTCCGGTTGTTAATCCGGCCACCATCCGCATAGTTCTAAGCATTGTTATGGGAAAGCATTGACCGATTCATCAGCTAGATGTGAAGAATGCATTTCTTCATGGGGATTTACGAGAAACTGTCTACATGCACCAGCCATCTGGTTTTTTCCACCCAGCAGCCCCACATTATGTGTGTCTTCCCCGTAAGTCACTCTATGGCCTAAAGCAGGCCCCTAGAGCATGGTATGATCGTTTTGCACAGTTCATTATACGTCTCGGGTTTACATGCAGCAGATGTGATACCTCTCTCTTTACTTTACATCGAGGCCATGATACTGCTTATTTACTGTTATATGTGGATGCCATTGTTCTTACTACCTCTACTGCTGTGTTGAAATATGAGATTATTGCACGGCTCAAGTCTGAATTTGCCATAACTGATTTGAGAAAGTTGAGCTATTTTTTGGGGATCTCAGTCACTAGATCCGCTGATTGTATGTTTCTTTGCCAGCGTAAGTATGCAGAGGAGATCATGCACAAGGCTAAGATGGATAATTGCAAAATCATGGCCACTCCAGTTGATTCTAAATCCAAACTTAGTGCAATGGTCGGTACTCCAGTGACTGATCCTACTATGTATCGGAGTCTTGCAGGTGCACTTCAGTATCTCACCTTCACCAGGTCTGACATTGCCTATGTTGTCCAGCAGGTATGTTTGTTTATGCATGCCCCCAGGGAATCTCATTTTACTTCCCTCAAACGTATCATTCGATATGTTAAGGGCACACTGGATTATGGACTACACTTATACCCCTCTGCACCAAACTCACTATTATCCTACACCGTTGCAGATTGGGCAGGTTGTCCAGACACCTGTCGCTCTACATCTGGCTACTGTGTGTTTTTGGGTGATAATCTCATCTCTTGGTCTGCCAAACGACAAGCCACATTATCCCGTTCGAGTGTAGAAGTTGAGTATAGAGGAGTTGCTAATGTTGTTGCTGAGATCTGTTGGCTCAGAAACCTTCTCTTAGAGCTTCAGTGTCCTTTAAGTAAAGCGTCTCTGGTCTACTGTGATAACATATTCGCTATATACCTGTCTCACAATCCGGTTCAACATCAGCGAACCAAGCATGTTGAGATGGACATCCACTTTGTTCGCGAGAAGGTTGCTCTCAGGCATATTAAGGTATTGCACGTGCCTTCCTTATATCAATACGCAGATATTTTCACGAAGGGCCTCCAAAGACAACTGTTCCTTGATTTCAGATCCAGTCTTAGCGTTAGGCCTCCTCCCGCTCCGACTGAGGGTGTGTGTAAACGTGTACAAGTATAACACTACAATCCCTACCCATTATTAGATTAGGATTCCTCTTGTATTGTGATTAGGATTCCTCTTTCCTCTTGTATTAGGATTGTATATTGTACACTATATATATTGATATTAATGAGAAAGACTTCCTAAGGAAGATTAATATCATCTTACACTAAACGTAGAGGTTGGTCGCACGGCTGGCTAGAGGGTAAGCCACTAAAGAAATTGCTTTAGCACACCCCCCAAGTTGAAGGCCCCAAATCGTTTTATTTTATACTATTACATATTTATAAAATTATGAATAAGAATATTAAATTTTATATTTTTTTTTTGAAAATGTGAGAGAAATTATTTAGATAAATAATTTGAACTAGGTTAAACATGTCATATTTGAAAATGAACAAATTGACGATGATTTTGATTAAGCCATTGTTTTAAAACGAAGTCTCTTATAGAGTCGATTATTTCTTCTAAAGAGTGGATTAAGCCATTTTATGTTAAAATAAACTTGAATTATAATGTATGGAATTATTTTGACATCTATTGATACAAAATTGAGATTATTAGATTATGAGAATTTATAAAATACTATCTAAATCCTCAATATATACTTTGTATATAAATGACATTTAAATTTTATCGAGCAGAGTTACTAAATATATCTAATGGTGATAAATATATCTAATGGTGATAGCTAGCAGGTAATAAAGATACGTATAAGGTAGTTCCTACAATATATGAAATTTTATTTAATAAATTTAATTAAGGCCTCTTATAAAAGTTTGGCTTTAGGCCACCAATATCGTTGAGTCGTCCCTAGTTGGTCGACGTCCATTGAGCAGTTTGATACAGATGAGGTAATCTAATTCGAAGCTTGGTTAAATTTATTTTTCTCATGTGAATAATGGTTTGGAACAATTACAACATCATTTTTCAATTGCTTCAAACGATTATACATAATGAAAACAATAAATTTAGTAAGGTTCATATTTGATTACCTCATACACATTAAATTGTCAATGGACTAGCACAATTTCTTTTATTTCACATTTGCTAAGTCTAATGTTGATTAAGTTTACCTTATTCGGGCATGTGGATTTGCTGATACCCTTTCATCTTCTTATCCCTCTATTGATATGAAGTTTATTGATCAATAGTTTGTCAAAAAATGGTACTTCGATGAAACGAAATATCACGACTATTTATATGCGTCATTTTTTTTTACAATGAATAATTGAATTTGTAACCAAATCGGGAAAATGCAAGTAATATTTCTTTCATAACGAAAATTTTAGTAACAAAATGAAAGTGATTTGATACTTAGAACATGGATACGTATAAGTAATACAAATGAGATCTGAAAATTTTAAGCTAAATAGGAAAATACTTTTAATACATTAACCAACTTTACAAGAGGTGATTGGTAAATGGGGTTATAATTGAAAAAACATTTGTTACATACCAAAAATTTCACAACAATCAATCATATTCTCCTTTTACATCAAATTTAATTAAAATAAATTTAAAGTTTTAACTTGAAAAGGAAAACATATTAATGTGCTTATAGACATTCAGTCACTCTGGTTTTAAAGTAAATCCAAAAAACTTTTTTTCTTTTGTTGTTACTATTTGGTATTCGAATTTCTTAATCTGACTAAGCTTAATACGTGTCCATAAGATTCATTAAAAAGAAAAAATACTTTTAATTTATAAGGCTCAAACCCAATCGGAAAAAACTTCTTTTCTTTTGTTATTACAAATTGGTATTTATATTGCTTGTTGGATTAAGCTTAATATGTGTCACATAAGACTTATTAAAGGAAAACATATTTTATCATAATGTTTTTAATTTTATAAAATTCGAACGCAATAAATAAAATATTTTTTCTTTTATTTTCCACGCGATGCTCGATACCTGTATCAACAACAATAACATATCCAGTGTAATTCTACAAAGTAGGATCAGGGTAAGGTAGAATAAAGGGTCTCGATAGCTGTATCGAAACCCCATTAAAATTAGATTTGCATCGAAATGTCCACGTTAAGAGTAACTGCTCCCTAACAAAAATAATTTTATACTCATCATTCGACACCAAAACCTCTAATTAAGGATAATCCTTATTACACATTTTTTTCACATGAATTTCGTTACCAAAATAGGAAGCTACACCTTTATTTGGTTGATAACAATGAGGACAATTTGGTCAACACGTAGACAAAAAGTCAAATCTAGCATCTTCATATATAAATACTCAAATCATTCTCATTTTCTCGTTCAATTTTTTCATTTTCATTTTCATTTTTTCCCCTTTCAATTCATTCCTTCCTGATTTCTCAGAATTCTTCATATATTTCCTCAAGAAATTGATAAGTATGAGTCATTAATACCCCTTTTTCTTCTACTTAAAGTTACAAATATTATTTATTTAGTTGTAATTTTTTCTCTTTTTTGTTTTTTACTTTCTGGGTTAGCTGGATTTGTTATGTTGTTTTCGATCTGGGTTTGTTTAATTGTTTAAAGGGTATTTGGATTTGGGTTTTTTGAGGTTCGATCTCTGTTGGGTTTTGTTTATTTTTTGTTTAATTGAGGAAATAAATTTGAAAAAAATAGTTTTAATTGGTTGATTATAGTTTGATTGCTTAAATTATGAAAATAATAGCTAAGAGTGCTTGGATTTGGTTTTTTTGAGGTTCGATCTCAATTGGGGTTTCTTTATTTTTGTTTAATTTGAGGAAATAAATTTGAAAATAAAAGTTTTAATTGATTGATTGTAGTTTGGTTGCTTAAATTATATAAAGAATTTGTTGGGATTTTTTTTAATTGTTTAAAGGGTGCTTGGATTTGAGTTTTTTGAGGTTTTAATAGTTTGGTTGCTTAAATTGTTTTTCTGAAAAGAAGTTTTAACAAAAGTGTTCCTCAAAATCATCAGTTTTTTGTAGCTTCTTGTAGTCAGTATGGTCGAGCGCATGCCAAATTATGCCGCAAAGGTATAGGGGGTTGGTTTAGTGTGGCAGCCATGACCACAACGTTTCGAAGTATCCCAAGTTGATGCGCAATGGTAAGGATAAGATGATTATGAGTTGTACAGGTGAAAAGCAGAAGACATCATTGGAAGGTTTAGTAGGTTATGAAAAGCTACACATTTTACAGTGACTTTTGCATATTAGAATGAGGGAATATGTTATGTACGTGTGACCTAAATTGTAATGTCTTACATAGAATAGGTTGGGAATTGTCCAAAAATATCATTAACGAGAATGGATTGCCACAATCGAATCATCTGAAGAGTGACCATCATTAAATTTAAGAAGATCACGTAAAGTGACGTACCCAGAATAATGAGCCCAATCCATGTATAAGGATCGAGTTATCCACGGTAGTGGAAGGGGAAATAAGTCTCTCGTCCGTGCGTAAAGGGTCAGACCATGTATTATTGAGAATTGCATGTATTAATGTTAGTAGGCTAAGGTATGCTATAGGTCAGGACTGGTAAGGTCTTCGGCTTCATTGTACAGGATGTTACAATTCTAAATAACCTCTGGATAACAATAGCTTGTTAGGGGCAATTGAGGACGAGAACTATGGAACAATCAAAGAATGGTTGTAAGAAATATGAAAACAATTAATAAGTATGAATGGAATGGTATGATCAAGTATCAAGGCAAAAATATTTTTCGTTTAATGACGAGTAGAAGGAAGGATTACGACAAGAAGGATAAAGGTGAATGATATTATAGTTATGCAGGTTTCACAAATATATGATTACTCCAGAATAACGTAAGGACCAATGGTAGATGAGGGACAATAAGAACTCTTCGGCCAAAGGTGAAGAACCTCTGATGTTCAGAAAGATAGTATGAGAAATTCTTTGAGATAAGAGACCCCCCAAGGCAACTTGAAATGGAAATATAAAGGTAAGACGAATAAGCACTCGGTCGATGGGTGATCTAATAATGATAAGACAAGAAAGCTTGACAAGTCATGGGATCATGTAACACCGTGAATTGGATCTAAACATACGAAGCATTGGTTCCACAACATATGTAGTCATACCTCTCAGAACGTATGTAAACGGAAGTAACAATGAGTAAAGCTCGAGATCAGCACCTAAATAGGTGATAAGGGGCCAATGACGCCTATGGATACAATGTAGACGTTACAAATACATGTCAAGAGATAATGACATTATAATGAAGATAAAATGTTAGGCAAATACAAATGTCTATGAGCATTTTTGAACTGACCAAAGGTTATACGAGATAGATAAAGTAATGGGTTTACAGCTTAACGAGATCAAGGAAATCTTTTCCCAAAGCGCCATTGACATAAAATCTTAGCCATGAGGGAAGTGAAGGAATTCGAATCTAAGTATAATGACCAGGTTTGGATATAGTAGGTCAACGTCATGTATGTAAATTTTTCATAATCTTCCATTTACTAAATAAGGGAATAAGTTAACAACTCATCTTTTAAGGGGTAGTAATGCCAAAGAATGTAATCAAGAGCAATGTTTGAGATTACGTATGTATACCCGAATATTTTAGAACTAAGAATAGTACGACAAGTAAGAAAATGAGTGAATAAGTGTCAAAATAAGTAAAGAAATGAAGTTGTTTATAATTACGAGTAGTGAGAAAGTACGAGAAAAAAAATTCCTTTCAGATCATGAATAAGAAATAACTGTGATGATATGTGCACTTCAGATTTGATGACATTGTCTATAAAGTGTTAATGATTGAGATACTACAAATATAAGAGTTTTCAGCACACTAGTTAGTGAACAAAGCTAAGTTGACAATAGAATCATTCACCCACAAACGGCTTGACTAATGTGAGGGATAAGGAGAGAAGTTGTCCTAAGGGAACACATCAGTTAGCTAAGTGGAGGCCCGATTGGAGGATTCAGATATTGATAGCCTTATGGCTTAGAATACAGCAGGGTCATCCCTTATACTGGAAGAAAAGGAACGCCATGATGAAGATCCCATTATTAGGGAGGATCAGGAAGGATATCTAACAAAAAAGAACCGCAACCTTCGAGTATAATGGGAGAGGGACCCTCAGGTGGAAGGTCCATTTGTGTATTCCCAATGTAGCAGGATTACGATACAAGATTACGATGAAGGTCCATTTTTCATGATATTCCATTCACCCTGGATCTACTAAGATGTATCATGATCTCAAAGGTATGTATTGGTGGAACGACATGAAGAGAAATATTGCAGAGTTTGTAGCTTAGTGTCTTAATTGTCAGCAAGTAAAAGTTGAGTACCAAAAGACTGATGACTGGACTCAGAACATTGAGATCCCGACGTGGAAATGAGAAATAATTAATATGGATTTCATTACGGGTTTACCTCGCTCTTATCATAAGTTTGATTGACTGACCAAATTAGCTCATTTCCTGGCGGTCAAAACTACCTACACAGCCAAAGACTACACAAAGTTGTACGTTAAGGAGATTGTTCACCTTCATGGTGTGCCTATTTCTATTATATCTGACCGAGGTGCACAACTCACAACTAATTTTTGGAAATTATTTCAAAAAGGTTTGGAAACTCAAGTAAATCTTAGCACAACTTTCCACCCTCAAACAGACGAACATGCCGTGCATACGATTCAAACGCTCGAGGACATGCTACGAGCTTGTGTATTGGACTTTAAGAGAAGTTGGGATGATTATTTACCCCTTATTGAATTTGCGTACAATAACAATTATCATGTTAGCATTAAAATGGCTCAATATGAGACTTTGTATGGACATAAATGTAGATCTCATATTGGATGGTTCGAAGTAGGCGAATCAGAATTATTTGGGCCTGACCTAGTGCACCAAGCCATAGAGAAGGTGAATCTTATCTAAGAACGGTGGTTAACCGCTCAGAGTCATCAAAAGTCGTATTCTGATGTGCAACGGAAGGACTTAGAGTTCCAAGCGGATGATTGGGTCTTCTCGAAGATCTCTCCTATGGAGGATGTAATGAGGTTTGGGAAAAATGGACAGCTCAATCCAAGGTACATTGGGCCATATCGCATGATTCGATGAATCAGCCAAGTAGCTTATGACTTGGACTTGCCTTTGGAGTTAGAGTTTGTTCATCCAATTTTTCATGTTTCTATGTTGAGAGCGTGTATTGGAGATACTTCCCAAATTGTGCCAATTGACGATGTGACGGTTACAGAGGACTTATCATATGAAGAGGTTTCTATTGCTATCGTAGATCGACAAGTCCGCAAGTTTAAGACTAAAGAAGTAGCCTTCGTGAAAGTCCTATAGCGGAACATGAATGTAGAAGAAATAATGTGGGAGGCAGAAGAGGAGATGAATCACAAATATCCATACCTATCTCAGACCAACGCCAAGGTTCCAAGAAAAGCATAAGGTGAGTTCTATTTAATATTATTATAATTAATGCTTGAGGACCATGTGAGGTCTTATGTAATGATGTATGTTATATTATATGGCCCCGTGAAGAGATGATTGTGTTTTCTAGCTACGTGACGGGGATTAGATACGTCACCCCAATATTCGATGATGAATGTTTCTAACGGGAAAAGGATGTAAAAACCCATAATTTTGGACGATGGTTTGAGCAACTAGACGTATGCAAGTAGACCCGAGCCTTGGACGATTTATGTCATATTCACGTACGCAAATGAAGAGCTTAATATAAAAAAAGATATGGTCCGAAATAATTTAGGACTTAAAAGTTTGATGATGATGGTGGAGAATAATATTTTGTGTGTGCCAAAAGAGGTTACGAACTGGTATTATATTTCATGATCATGATAAGGAGTATATAAGGTGTGTTACAAATGATCTAGTATTTATGTGAATTAAGATTGGTGGATAAATATTAAGCGGAATAAACCCATAAGGGTCTTTAATGTGGTAGCAAAAGGGCATAACATACATGCACCTTATCTTGTAAGTGGAATCTTTAGATGACAAAGCATAAATGTACTACAAATCATACACGTGTAAAGAGAAAAAGGGTACCTTAAGGACCTTTGTTTCATTTTAATGAATGGTTGTCTAATGGGTAATTTGCTGGAGCGTTCTAGAAGTATGAAAGTCACATATGTATTATCTTATATCATGTTAGTGAAAGATCAACTACTTGTTTTCATCTCCAATCAAACAGATTCCAAATGTTTAAGTCGGTTTATGAATGTAAATCACGAAGCATGCTACTATTTAATAGGTCACCATTGAACCATCTTAGGATGTGGTTTTCTCAATCCTATTTGAATTTTATATCTCACTTATTAGTGAAAGAAAATCTCATAAAGACAACATTGGTTTTAATTTTGAGAAGCAAAAGTGGTATTCTTCTTAAAGCCAATCAGATTGAAGGTTACTTCTTAACGAAGTAAGGTTACAGAAAGTTATAATGAGGGCAACCAGGGTTGAGGTGTCGTGATGATTGGTCGCAACAACAAGTAAGGATATAACGTTAAAGGTATGTTAAAGCAAATTCTTCTTTCTTTTGGCATGTTCTAAGTACGAAACGTAAACGTAATACTGTCCTATAAATGATTCTACTCTTAGTAGTTAAGGATGTTCATGTTATTCATTCCTATGTTCAAAGCATGTCTAAATATGTTTCTAAATCCCTATTGAGGTATATGAGAAATATGTTAATGTTCATAATGTTAATCGGAGGTGCAACGACATTACGTCACTCCAATAAACTCAGAGTGTCTCAGCATCATTCATGTATTACCCTGGACCCCACATGTGTTATATACGCTACTATATGATATGCATTATATATATGTAGGGGATGGGAAAAGGGATACGACGTTATATACGCACACCACCTGATCAGCTGGTATATGATGATAATTATTCCCACAGAGGCTGAAATTTTTATGATGGGATACATCATTATACACGCATATATATATATATGTATGACCGCATTATGCATAACACTTAGGCATATTATGGCCCTCATAGGCAGTCTGCACAAGTATGGTACTAAGGCATATTATGGCCCGCAGAGGCATTCTCTACTGGTTGGTTGTTTGTTGTCTCATATCACTTTCATGTCTCTATTATACTGTTCTTCATGTCTGATATACTCGGTACATCATTCGTACTGACGTCCCTTTTGTCGGGGAACGCTGCGTTTTATGTGCGCAGGTTCAGGTAGACAGGGCGACGGTCCGCACTAGTAGGTTACTGGTTCAGCTGATATTGGAGCACTCTATTTGTTCCAGACTTGCAGTCTAGTCGTGGTATGATATTTTGGATATCCATAGGGGTATGGCGGGGCCCTGTCCCGACCTTATGATGTTACGTACTCTTTAGAGGCTTGTAGACAGTTGTCCTGTGTATAGTAGTCGTGTATGGCCTTGTCGGCCTTAGTATGTATATATGCATAGATTGGGTTCTTTTGTTTGTAAGACTTTACGTAGCTCCTTTCCAATTTATCAGTTCTATATGTCAGCAGGATACTTGGTGACGGCCCTCGTGGCCCATGATTAATTATGGTTAGATGTTAAATATATGATTAGTGGTACTCGACAAGTACGGTCCGGGTGCCCTTCATGACCCTCTGATTTGGGTCGTGACATAAATGAAATAAAGTTTAGATGAGTTGTTCAAGTAAAAAATCTTGACGACCACAAAGGGCTGTCGATGGATTTAGCTTTTTTTAAAAAATTTACTGCTTAACACTGTCATTTACTCCGTAACATAATTTGGTGCATGCATTATCTAATAAAATCTTGTCCATATTCCATTGGCATTAGTTCCCTCAACATTGTGATGGTTTACTGGCTACTCTTACTGTCATGGACTTCATGCTTAATAGAAAATGGGATGAAAGGACCCTTTCCTGCCTTCTTCCTCCTAACATAGTCCAAGACATTATGAATATAGAGATTGGCCCAGAAAATCAGCAGGATGATCCAATCTAGAACCTTGCTGAAGATGGTATTTATTCTAACTTTTTTGTTTGGCATCTCATTAGAAATAAAAGACAGAAGAATGAGTTCTTGAACAATATTTGGCACAAATCCATTCCTTTCAAGATGTCTTTCTTGGTTTAGAGAGGTCATCAAGGAAAATTGTCTTTTAATGAATCAATGAACATATTGGGTATATACTCCAATGAAGTATGCTTTTGTTGTACAAGTCCTATGATTGATTATATGAATCATACTTTTACTCATGGACAAGTTTCTAAACATATTTGGAGATACATTGGGCCCCACTTGGTATTATTCACCAACCAAGTCCACTCAAAAATGTTATCCAAAATCGGTGGCATCATAAGACTAAAAATAGTCTTCATAAGCTGATTATTCAAGTTGACCCATTCTTTATTTGTTGGGAAATTTGGAAACAATGGACTTCTTGCATGTATGGAGACCAAACGAAGATGAACCACAGGAAGATGGAGTATCAGATCATTTGGAACATCAAGTCTTCTATGAACTCAATTTACCTTAGATGTAACATCACTGGAAATTGGCCTACTTTTTGTGAACATATTGGAAGGCTCTAACCTGTCATTAATATTACTCAAGTTACTTGGCCATTCTCAGAACAAGGTAGATTTAAGGTAAATGTTGATGGGAGTTACATCAAGGATAAAGGCAGAGCACGTATATGAGGCATCATTAGATACAACAATGATGAATTTGGTAAAGCTTTCTCCAAACCTATTCAATGTAGCAACAACAACTATTTTGAGGCAAGTGCTGTCAATTTTGTAGTACACTGGTGCATGGAAAATGGTTTCAACATAATCATATTGAAATGGATTCGAAGATGATTAGTGATATGCTCAAGAAGAAAAATACTACAAACATGAAGCTGAAAAACATTATCCAAGGAATTGCTAGAGACGATATGTGAAAGATGTATATTTTCACATATTTACATTAATATACTTTGTATATATAATATAGAGAAAATACATTTTCACCCCTAAACTTATCTCAAAAACTAAGTTTAACAGTTTAACTTTACGGGCGTTTATGTACCCCTATTCTAGTTTTGAAGTGAAATTAATACACCCTTAATGGGTGACATGAAAAACAAAATATTATTAAACAGTTTATATTGTAAGATTGTAATAATTTCCCGTGGTGAGTATTCTCATTATTACAAAATATATATAATGTGTACAAGATAGGAATCCTAATTCGGTAAGGATCCTAATATACCATAAATATATAGTATACATAATTACACAATATATGGAGAATATTCGCTAATACACTCCTTGTCGGAGTGGGAGGAGGTCGGACGATGAGACTAGATCTGACGTCAAGGAATAATTGTCTGGGAAGTCCTTTTGTGAATATATCTACGTACTGATATGACGAAGGCACATGCAGCACTCTGACATGCCCTAGAGTAACCTTCTCACGAATAAAATGTATATCCATCTCAATGTATTTAGTTCTCTGATGTTGAACCGAGTTGTGAGAAAGATATATGGCAGATATGTTATCACAGTATACGATAGACGCCCGACGCAAAAGACACTGGAGCTCCAAAAGTAGTTTTCGAAGCCAACAAATCTCAGCCACAGCATTGGCAACGCCTCTGTATTCAGCTTCGGCACTCGAACGGGATAGGGCGGCTTGTCTCTTGGCATACCATGAAACTAGATTATCCCCTAAAAATACACAATAGCCGGAGGTGGAGCATCGCGTGTTCGGATACCCTGCCCAATCTGCATCTGTGTAAGAGAGCAACTTGGTCGGTGTAGAAGGGTATAGATGTAATCCATAATCCAGTGTGCCCTTAATGTATTGAATGATATGCTTAAGGGTAGAGAAATGAGACTCCCTAGGGCATGCATAAACATACACACCTACTAAACAACATATGCAATATCTGGCCTGGTGAAGGTGAGATACTGAAGTGCACCTGCAAGGCTCCTATATAGAGTAGGATCAGAGACTGAAACACCATCCATAGCACTGAGCTTGGACTTTGAATCAACCGGAGTGGGTATGATTTTGCAATTCTCCATCTTAGCCCTGTATACTATCTCCTCTACATACTCACGTTGACTCAAGAACATATAATCTGCAGATCTGGTCACTGATATACCCAAGAAGTAACTCAACTTCCCCAAGTCAGTCATAGAAAATTCGGTTTTAAGTAAAACAATAATCTCATTTTTCAACCCATTAGATGAGGCAGTGAGAACAATATCATCCATATATAGCAGTAAGTAAGCAGTGCTACAAACTCGATGAAAAATGAAAAGAGAGTTATCACATCTGTTGCATACAACCCAATCTATATAATATACCTGGAAAATCGATCATACCACACATGTGTGGCCTGTTTTAGGCCATACAGTGACTTACGGAGGTGGCAAACATAATGAAGGGCTGCTGGATGGACAAATCCAGGTGACTAGTGCATGTAGACTGGTTCTTTCAGGTCCCTATGTAAAAATGCATTTTTTTACATCAAGTTGATGTATCAGTCAGTGCTTGCCCATGGCTATACTCAGAACTGTGCGAATGGTAGCCGGTTTGACAACCGGGTTGAATGTCTCACCACAGTCAATACCCTCCTGTTGATTTATGTCATTTGCCATAAGTTGAACCTTATACCACTCTAGGTCTCCACTGTCTCTGCAGTTGTGACAAAATAACCACATGCAATGGATCACATTCACCCCATCCAGTCTAGGTACCAAATCCCACGTGTGATATTTCATTAAAGCATTAAATTCCTCACACATAGCGGCATTCCAATTAGGGTCTTATTTGGCCAATTTTGGGTTTTTAGGAATTGGTGAAATGGCTTAGGCAGACAGGTTAAACTGAGCTTTGGGTTTGAAAATCCCATGTTTGGCACGGGTTTCCATTTGGTGAGTGGAGGCAGTGGGTAGGTTGGTCTGCTGGTTGTTGGCTTGTGTCAGGTTTGGTAGCGGCTACGGGTGAGTGGGTGGCGTTATGTCAGAACAGTGTATGGGTATGGGTGTTGTGGCGTTTACTGGTAGATTTGGTGGGGTCGACAGTAGGGGGTTACGGTCGGAGGCGATAGTGATGGGGTTGGTAGCATCGGGTAAGGTGAGGGTGGTGGTTTATGGTGGTGGTTCAGGTCGTTGGAAGCTGGGTTGATGTCGGGTTGTTTGGAACTGACGATTTAGGGATGTGACAAAGTAGCTTGTGGTGGGGGTCGGAGTGAGGTGGTCGGCAGGTTGTGAACCGATGTGGAGACAGTGGGAGTAGCCGGTGAAGACTGTGGTGAGGGTGACTTCAACGGTTCTGCCACTGGTCGGACTACCAAAGTGGTTGTGGTGGGTGGCAGAGAGGATATTCTGGTGGCGAACTGATTTATTTGACTGAGAATGACAGGAGAGATGTCGGGCTCGTCAAGAAAAGAGTAGTCTATTTTCGATAATATTTGGAGATTTGAGAAAGGAAAGGTGGTCTCATCGAACGTGACGTGACGAGATATGTGGATTTGACGAGTGGATAAGTCATAGCACAAATAGCCCATATGATTCGACGGGAAACCTACGAAGACACATGGAGTAGTCCGAGGTGATAATTTGTGAGAGGCGGTGGAGGCAAGATTGAGATAACATAGGCAACCAAATATTCTTAGATGGTCGTAGGAAGGAATCCTGCGGTATAGAATTTCAGTTGGAGTCATGTTATGAAGGGTACTAGTGGGTAGAATATTTAGCATATATGCAGACATTTTGACGGCATAGATCCAGAAGGACGGAGGGAGAGAGACATGAAACAGGAGAGTGCGAACCATGTTATTAATGGTGCGGATAATGCGTTCAGCCTTACCATTTTGAGGTGAGGTGTGGGGGCAGGAGAAACGAAAAACCATGCCATTATTTCTAAAAAATCGGTGAAATGTAGAATTATTGAATTCACGACCATTATCACACTGGAATGATTTTATAGATTTTTCAAACTGTGTTTTTATAAAAGTGCGAAACTCAAGATATTTGTTTCATACTTCCGATTTAAATTTGAGTGGGAATATCCAAATATAGTGAGAAAAATCATCTAATAGGACTAGATAATATTTATGACCAAGAGAACTAGACATTGGAGATGTCCATAAATCAGCATGAATAATATCTAAAGGTGAAAAAGTAACGTTGGCAGATGATTTAAACGGAAGACGAACATGTTTGCCTAAATAACAAGAAACACAGTGTTGGGAAAGTTTTCCATTATTACATTTGATAAAGTTATTGCCTCTAAGAAAATTTAAAACTGGGGTGCCTGGGTGGCCAAGCCAATTATGCCAAATGGACGGAGAGATAACAACGAGAGATACTGGAGAGTAGGATCCGACAGCGGATGTGGATGGGAATGGATAAAGATCCCCCGTGCTATTGCATCTCATAAGATGGGTCCCCGTACGAATATCCTTCACAGTAAAACCAAACGGGTCTAACTCAACAGAGATAGAATTATCGCGAGAAAATTTACGGACATAAATTAAGTTCTTCATGGTTGTGTGTGGGAGGTACCATAGCCCTGTTTTGAAATGCGATGACCATTGCCAACAATGATGTATTGGGGATGTTTTAATGGAAACAATGTAGGAATATTACCTGCAGAGCGTCCATGTACCAATTTTTATCGGGTTGTTACAAATTTAGACTGCTAAAAGCCTGGCCCAAATCAGTGGGGCCAGACCGGCTTGTGGCTGCATGTATTGGGCCTGAGTGAAAAGAGCCTGTGGCACCTGGTATGAGGCTGTTCGTTTGCAGGGGATAGGCCCAACAGTCCCTGCTGACTGTAAGGGTATTGGGCTGGTACCTGGGCAGGCACTAAGGCCCAATTTGGCTGCTGAAATTGTGACGATGCGCCGGTCCAGGTAGAGTGTGAACTGGGCTGCTGTTGTGGTGAATAGTGTTGCTGGCAGCGGCCTTTGCCACGCCCTTTACCTCCTCTGCCGCCACTGCGGCCTCTGCCTCCCCTACCGCCGCCGTTATGTCGCAGTTGAGTGTTTTCCGGCGGAGGTGGGCCGACGGTGATGTTTTTTTGTAGAGACGTTTCGACTGCTAACGCCTTTTTAGAGTGTTCGTCCTGCTATGCATGGAGGGTTTCTTCTAGCAACAATTGTGAGCGGGCCTTGTGGAAACTGGGCAACAGATCGGCATGTTGTATCATGGTGGCCAAAGTGTCATATTCGCCTTTTGGAAGGCTTGTAACAAGTTGTAAAACCATCTTTGTTTTAGAAACAGGCGTGCTGACGTTTGATAGTTGATCCGCCACAAGTTTCAACTGTTTGCAATAATCAATTATGTTAGAGAAATTTTCAAGATGTGTATTATTAAATTGTTCCCCTAAATACACAAAACGAGTGTGCTTGTTATCTTGAAAAATTTCCTCCAACCGAAGCCATAAATCGCAAGCCGAGGCACCGAATTTCATGATAGTGAGAAGCAAGTCCTGAGATATACTGCCATATATCCACTGTTTGACAGCGGCGTCAAGACGAAGCCATGTGGAGTCATCGACCTTCGGTGGGCGAGGGAAGGAGTCATCTATGTGGTCAAGCACGTTGTAGAGACATGCATGAATATGGAAGAGTTCAACCCATGGGGAGTACTGACCGTTTTCTTGATCAAGAATAATTGGGATGCAGTGCTTGATGTTTGTGACGGTGAGGGCTGGATGAACTGATGGTGAAAAAGATGGTTTTGGTATTTCGGAAGTGACGACTGTTGAGGATGAGGCCACGGTGGGAGTTTGATGAGGAGTCATTGTAGTGGATGAACTTTAATGGAGAAGGAAGAAAAGAAAAAGAAATATTGAAGAAAAATTGTGATGTTTGGCTGGCGGCAGTGGTCCGACGGGGGGGGGGGGGCACTTTTTAGAGAAACCCTAGGGTTTTGTCTCCTGATACCATGTAAGATTGTAATAATTTCTCTTGGAGAGTATTATCATTATTACAAAATATATATAATGTGTACAAGACAGGAATCCTAATTCGGTAAGGATCCTAATATATCATAAATATACAGTATACATAATTACACAATATATGACGAATATATGGAGAATATTCGCTAATAATTATGAATCATGAAAATCAAATGACTCTCAAAGTCCAAAATGATCCCAATAGCTAGGAAATGTTTGTAACTGCAGTGTATGCTAAATGCACAATTGCTGAAAGAATAGATCTATGGAGCAGTTTAGAGGAGATAAATGGGGAGATTAATCATCCTTGGTGTATTGGTGGGGACTTATGTCATTCTCCATCCCAAAGAAAAACTAGGAGGATTACCACATAGAAATGTGGAAAGTTTTGACTTTTCTGAATGTATGAATTTTTATGGTATGATGGATATTGGGTACATAGGGTTCAAATATACTTGGTGTAATAATTGGAGGCCAAGCAAAAGAATATGAAAAAGGTTGGATAGAGTGTTTGTTAATGATCAATGGGGCCAAAAATATGGCTCCAGCAGTGTGAAACACATGCCTAGGGTGGGTTCAGATCACAGACCTATGTTGTTCAGATATAACAATGATCAAAACAAGGAAGTGAAATATTTTAAGTTTTTGGAGTTCTGGACCTCCCAAGATGATTTTTTGGAGGTTATTAATAATGAGTGGAAAATGCATATTGATAGTAATCGTATGCGGAGACTTCAACAAAAGCTGGAAAAATTGGGAAGAAGACTGTTTAAATGGTCTTAGAGAAGAAATCATGGATGTTCATGAGAATGCTGATCTATGGGAAGATAAAATGCAAGTTTTGGAAGACATAGACATGGAGCTTAAAACTGAAAATAGCAGAGAAGAGCTTAATACAAGACATGCTGAATATATTCAATGGTTGTATAAACAAGACAGTATCCTGAAGAAAAAATCTCAAGTCAAATGGTTTGCATAAGGTGATAGCAACACCAAATATTTCACTCAGTGATTAGAAGATAGAAGAAGAAGGCTCAGTCTAAATAGGATCATGAATAAGAGGGGAAGATGGGTCTCTGGGGATGAGAAGATTACAAGAGTGGCTCTTAAACATTTTCAGCACCTTTTAACCTGAAGCAAGCTAAGATGTATCCTAAGATATTAGATTGTATCCCTAGATACATCATTGAAGATGACAACAGGAACATGATCAATGTGCCTCAAAAAGATGAAATAAATGATGCAATGTTCAATATGAGTACTGACAGTGTTGTTGGGCCAGATGGGTATTCAGGGAAATTCTATCATTGCTGCTGGAAGATTATCAAGAAGGATGTGATAGAATTTGTTCAGTTTTTCTTTCTTGGAGGAAAACTGACAAAATTCTTTGCACATACCCTTCTAGTTTTAACCCTAAAGTGGAGCTCCCTGCTATATTTACATAATTTAGGCCTATAAATCTTAGCAACTTTTCAAGCAAAATCATCACCAAAGTTATTTCACAAAGGCTAAATCCAATACTTTCACTCATGATTTCAAAAAAATCAAAGTGGGTTTCTTAAAGGGAGGTTGATCACAGAGAACATTCAATTGGCTCAAGAAACTGTCCAAGATATCAAGTGTAAGAACAAAGGTGATAATGTGGTTCTCAAGATAGATATGGCTAAAGCTTATGCCAGAATATCATGGCCTTTCTTGGTTGTTGTTCTACAAAAGTTTGGATTCTCTGAAGAGGTTATCAATTTGATTATGATCATCATCTCCACAGTATGGTATTCTATCATCATTAATGGCACCAGGAATGGCTTTTTTATATCCAAGCAAGGACTTAAACAGGGAGACCCTCTATCACTTTCCCTTTTTATTATTGGTGCTGAAGTTTTGGCTAGATTACTTAATAATCTTAATCAAAATGAGCATTTCTTACCTTTTTCTATGCCTAGTAATGGGCCTTTAATCAATCATTTGTCTTATGCAGATGACATAGTCATTTTCACAAGTGGCAATACTAAATCAATCAAGATGGTGATGAAGCAAATTCATTGGTATGAAAGAAGTTCAGGGCAAAAAATAAATAGCAACAAGTGCTTCTTCTTAACAACACCTGGAACTGGTCCTAGTAGAATCAACAAGATCAGGGATGCTACTGGATTTATGGACAAACAATTCCCATTTGAATATTTGGGTTGTCCAATTTATCTGGAAAGAAAATAAGGAGAGTATTTTGAGAAAATGTTGTTCAAAATCATCAAAATACTCAATGGATGGCAAAGAAAAATGCTTTCTTTTGGAGAAAACTTGTTCTGATAAAGCATGTTCTACAGTCACTACATATCTACACTCTTATAGCTCTTACTCCTCCTAAAGGGATCATCTACAAAATGGAAAAGCACTTTGTGAGATTCTTTTGGGGATCCTCAAATGGGAAAGATAAGTATCATAGGAGCTCTTGGGATAATTTATGTTTACCAAAGAATGAAGGAGGGATAGGGGTCAGAAAGATGAAAGATATCTGTGAAACTCTAAATATGAAAAAATGGTTGAGATTTAGAAGTCAGGATTCCTTATGGGCAAACTTCACCAATGCCAAGTATTGTATCAGGGCTCATCCTATTAACAAAGTTCGGGTTTCTGGAAATTCACATATATGGAAAACTCTTACCAAGATCAGGGGCAAAGCAAAGCCAAACATGGTATGGAAAGTCCAAAATGGTGAGAGTAGCTTCTAGTGGGACAATTGGATAGGAATTGATAATATTGCTAAATATTGTCCACAATATGTACATTCAACCAAAATCCAAGTACCATGTTTGATTTTCATAATTAAGTATCCTGAGCTTAATTATTTGGTTGTTTAATCACCAATCGAATACTATCTTTGATTCTTAGGTTGAACTCGAGAGAGGAATACTAGGATAGCAATAGGGTTAAATAGAGTAGGATCTCATCCCTGGGCATCCGAGACCAAATTTGCATCTAAGATAGAGATATACCTAGTTCTCTCTTCTTGCTTAATATACATGAAATATAAATGCATTCGTGTTAAGGTTCATGACCATAGAGATATAGGCATGAAAGTAATACAAATAGGAGGCTAGAGGACATGAGAGATTCGTAATCGTAATATCAACCCTATCAATCAGTAAACTGGATAAATTAAGAAGTTGAATCAATTGAAGAATACAACGTGATTGTTAGATAGCCCATCGCCCTAGATCGGTTTCATATTGTAACGACCCAGTCGGTCGTTTTGAGAACCGATGCTCTATTTTGTGTGTCATCTATTTTAGAATCTCCGTAATAATTATTTTGACTTACTTGCAAACTTTGAAGTCAAATGGATAACATTTGTTTTACGTTGGGAGAGGTTTCATTTTTGAAATTCCAGTATTTAATTATTTGGATTAATTATTCATTTTGAGAAAATATGTTTCGATTGGCCACCTGAAGGTTTCGTTAGATTTGTAATATTATTTATGACTTGTATAAAGTGACGAAACTAATTTTAGAGTTTGTTTGGTTGATTTTTGACAATTAAATCGGGTTTTGTACTTAATATGCTTATTTATGGCCAAACGATGGCCACATGAAGAAATAAGATCCGAATTGGAAATTTATCGATTCCGTTAGCTTTGTATTGATGCTTATGACTTTCGGGGATATGTCGCATGATTCTCGAGGCAATCGGATGAAAATCGTTGAAGGAAATCTAAGTTTTACAAATTTTGAAGTTTTAGTTTGAGAAGTTTGACCAAGAGTTGACTTTCGAGTAAATGCACCCAGAATAGAATTTCGTCGGTTCCAGTAGGTCTAGAATGTCATTTATAGTTAGTCGAGTCATTGCTTTGGTTACCAAGAGGTTCGAGTGTGATTTGGGTTGTTGATTGAGAAACTAACTTTTGAGATGATTTGGAGTTGACCATGATCAATATTGGGTCAAGACAATCCCGTTTGGATATTTTGAGAGTTCGAGCAGGTTCGTATGATGAATTTGGACTTATTCGCAATTTTTGGTTAGATTCGAATGAGTTTAGGATGTGTATGAGTTGTATGGTGTTTTTTTTGTTTTGACGTCGTTTTGGGCATAAAGGGTACCATATTGATCAAACGAGCTTTGATTTGTGTTTCGATTGAACCGTTAGATCTGTATTATGATTTTGGAATTATAGTAACAAGAATCATTGCATTTCGACATCGTATGAGGGAGTTTTGTCAAATTACTAAATTGCAAGTTGGTTGATGCAAGGTTGCTGGTGCCCAGATTTCTCATTTATTAACGACCGGATGTATACGTTTAGCGACCAGATATGGGAATACATATTTGTGTTTTCTTTCATTCTTCATATCACGATTTTGGGAGCTCTAGACCTCGGATTTGGGCGATTTTTGCGGTGTTCTTCTTGTTTTGAAGAGAGGGTGAGTTTCTATTCTAATCCTTGAATATGTACTTTCCCATGATTCCACCATTTATTTAGCGTTTTATCCGTAGTTGAGTTGTAGAAATTGAGCTTTTGAGTCCTAAAGTTGAGAAATGATAAAATTTTGATTTGGAGATCGATTCATGGATGAAATTGGATGATTTTCTAGATCTAGACTATATAGGTTATGGGAAAACCGATTTTCAAATAAAATTCCAATTTTGCCCTTAGAGCTCGAGGTCATGTTTTGGGTTCTTTTTGGATTTCGAATTGAAGTATTGCAATATAGGTATCATTAGACCTGTTTAAACTCGTATAGTACTATTTTGACTATATTGAACCCGATTTTTTAATGAAATTACAGCTTTGCATTTGTGGCTCGGGTTTGACTATTTTGGGCCTATTTTGAGTTTCAAACTATGATATAGCAATTTAGCAATATGAGTGTCGTTGGGTTCGTATGACCTTGTAGAACATTAATTTGACTGTGATGACCTTTATTTCGCAATAATTGACTATTTTGACTTTCGGGTTTGGAGCGGGGTTTTAGATTGATTTTCTCTAGTCCACATTCTTTTATGGCAATATTGGTGCCTATAGAATCACATATTAATGTAGATTTCATAATTGATAGACTTTGTTCGTTCGGAAGCTTTTCGGAAGGGAAGGACTCAAGCTTGATTGTTCGTGGCTCTCGCTCGACCTCGAGGTAGGTTACAGCTTACTTGAGTTAGACTTTGATTAGAGAATCGTATATATGTCATAGAAATTGACAGGGATAGCATGATAGGTCTTTGGGCATGAAGGTGGTGATAAATTCCACTGGTTTGGTATGGATGTTATTTACGTGGGCTTATCGCCATATGTGTTATATTTTGTGATTATTGCTTGTCTGATTTTCTGTCACATACTAGCTCACTCATCTCACGAAAAGAAAAGAGTAATATTTATTAATTGAAATGTGAACGGTAACATGACTTGTACTTGTTAGTTAATTACTGATGATATTGTTGAGATTGATATTATGCATGTCATGCTTTACTTATTACTCTGACATGGTCATGATGGTGAGGTGAGTGATTGAGATACTCCGAAGTCTTTGCCGGAGATTGAGAGTGATAGAGATACTCCGAGTTTTTTGTCGGAGATTGAGAGTGACAGAGATACTATGAGGTTTTTGCCGGAGATTGAGAGTGACAGAGATACTCTGAGGTTTCTAGCGCAGACGAGAATGATTGATGCTTTCGAGATTTTGTCGGAAAGCCCGAGTGGTACATGAAAGTCGCGGGTCCCCCATAGGTCATGACTTTGAGACTTTGTCCTTAGCATGTGTATACGAGAGTGGCGTGGGAGAGGTGACAATTACATTACATTGCACTCGTCCATTCTTATATTCTCAATTATTCTGTTGGTGACCTATATCTGTTTTTCGTTGATTACCTGATTTTCTTGATATGGACTTGTTTATGATACATGATCTTACTCGTTTTGTTTATGTGCTACTTGTTAGTTTCTACTTCTTATTGCGTTATATAATCATAGTCAGCCTATGATACTTACCAGTACTAGTGTTGTACTGATACTACTCTTGCTGCATTTTTGTTGAGTGCAGAGTACAATCCCGGTTCCAGTTCTATGCCTCGTGACTGATATACAAGGGTGACATCTTTGGTCATTCAGAGTGAGCTGCTTGGTCATCCGTGGCCCCTGAAATGACCCTCTTTATTTACTTATGTATTTTATTTTCATAAGACAATATGTAGCCTTCGGGCAGTTCAGACTTTTATTTCTTATTGTATTAGAGCTCTTGTACACTTTGACCAGATCTTTGGGGATATTTTGATATTCAGTTATGATAGTATTTATGACTTGTTAACTTATTATTATTTAATTTCCGCTTATTTAACATGATATTTCTAGATGTTGGGATGTGGTTTGCCTACCCAAGGGATAGTGTAGGTGCCATCACGACTTACGATTTGGGTCGTGACACATATCATTGCTAGTATAAAAATCCGCTCTTTCTTTGTCAAAGTTCATTATTTATTTTCTTTTTATTTTAATTAGTTTAGAATTACAACCTACGAATTTCCTCTATTGTATAGATAATTTGGATCATTTATTTTAATTAGTTTAGAATCACTATATTACTTGTACGATCGCATATGCTTGTGTGTGCATTTGGGAGAAACAAATATACACACTCTATAGGCTTTGCCTTATAGATATGATCCATGGGGGACCCGCGTCATCATATACCGCTCCTAGCCAACTAGTATTCAACACACGAATATGACTAGAGCCCAAAACTTATTTGTCGAGCCATATCAATAGTTATTATCATCTCAATCGTTTCCAAGGCATCTCACAATAGTTTTCCTACATTTCCTTTTCCGGTTTCATTGGACCCACAATATTTTCCATATCACTCCACCTTAAATATCACAATAATCATGAGTGTATGAATGCAACAATTGTTATGGTTCACTTTTACGTGGAGGCATAAAAGATACTAAGAGGTTGTTGGAACTCTACTCGGATATGTATTTTTAGAGTCGCCACTTAATTTATAGAAAAATTAGGAAAATTGGGTAAAAAGGTTTATTTAAAGTATGTGAAAAATCCTTTTAAAATCAGAGTTCGAGGTAAGTATTCTAGTGATCCCCTAGAGAAGGTGTTAGACACCCCGATATTAAGGATCCATAGAATACGGTTGACCTTCGGGTTCTATAGCACGTTTAATTGTTAAAAATTGCTTTAAGAGTGTCTATGTTTTGCAAAAATCATAACATGTCATCTCATCTTTCATTTCAAGTTTGAAAAGAAGTTTTGAAAATCAAAGAGTTCAATTCCCCTTGAAAAAAATTCATATAGGGGTAATTTAGTCAATCCATTTTTATACTAAAGCACATTCAAAATTTAATTTGAGTAGAGTCCTACTATTTTAGTCCAATGGTTTGTCCAATATCCGTATACATTCTTTGAAATTTTTTTGAAGAAAAGAGTATAGTCCATTTGAAATGACATGTCGTGGTTTTTAATAGAATGAAAGTTTTTTTTATTATCATTTTGAAAGCCAAACCTTATTCTACTTCCCTGACCAAATACTTCAACTCAAGTTTCAAAGACTTTCTATTATAGAAATCAATTTAGTTGGGCCGGGCCCAAAATGATTGTCCTAAAACTTAACCAAATTTCCATTTAAAAATTGATTTTGAAAACCCAATTTTTTATCAACTTTCAAGTTTCAACCAGCTCTTCTCTTCAAAAAACAGTGTCCTTTTTCCATTTACTCTGTCCAGATCTTTTCAACATTAACAGTCCATTTTTCAGAAAAATAGTTCGATTTTAAGTCAAATTCAGTCCAAATCATCCTTTGAAATCATTTCACTTTTTTATAAAAAACGTATATATATATCATTTGGGACCAATTCGAAAACATGTTCCGGGACTCTATCCGGTCTAAACGGTGTAAATATCGTTTTGCCTAATCCTAAGTTATAATAACATGTGTTCCAATATATCAAGTATTTTTGCAAGTATAATTACATAAATATAATATGAAAATGAAAAGAGAACAGTTAGGATGGTGGGCTACCGAGCCCACCAGTTAACTAATAACGTGAATTTTCAAGATTGTTTTCAAAATCATATATTCGGGGGTTTCTTGAAATCCCTGAAACTGATAGTTCCCAATCATAGCAAACTCTGCCCAACATATAAGATAATGGGGCGTTTCAAGATGTAAGTGTTTTTGCTTTGTTTATTCTATGTTTTGTTTGTTTTGAAAATGAGTGAAACATACATGACCACTTTAGGTTGGGTCAATCTTTTTTTCTGCCCTGAAACAAGAAATATAAATTAACTGGATTTTTAGTTGTTCAGTTAAAATTCATTCATAATTTTTGGTTTTTGTTTGCTGCAATGACACTAGTTTTACTGTTTATTATGCTATGACTGAAGAGAGATGGTGATGAGCATTGAGCAGTTTAGGATATGATGTATTAAGTAGAAATCTAAGAAATAGAAAAAACTGTGTGTAAATAGAAGTTTCTAGGTATCGGCAAGGATGACTCAGTTGGTTGAGCATTGTATTTTCATAATGGGAGGTCTTAGGTTCGAAACCCCCTACCTATGATAGTAGGAAATTTGCCTTTTGGATTAAGCTGCGGGGCTTGCCTAACGTGAGTTATCTCTCCTATGTGGTTTGCGGGCTATTGCACAGGAGCGGGTTCTTTTCATAAAAAAAAATAGAAGACTTCTAGGTTTCTTTAGCTGCAACAATTATTTGTGATGACCCTTTATTCTTTTGGTTTTGTCATCTTCCCTTAAACAAAAAAAAAACAATGATTAGATTGTATAGAAGCTTTGTGTTTATAGCGGTTGTTTTTGTAATATCCTTAACTGTTATCGATGAAACTTTATCCTTCGTTTTTGTTTTTCCCCTGGTGTATAACAAGTAATGATGATTAATAACTATGATTGAATTAATTTTTGGGTTTTAGCTTTGACCTTTAACCAAATTTCCTTCTAAAAAGAGGGTTTAATCACCTGAGGTGAATTCTTGAAATATTGTTGCGAGGAAGCCATCGTCTGAATGGAAGATGTCACGCTTTGCTTATCCATTTTTGGTTTTAGTGAAAGCTAAGGAAAATAAAATGACTCAAGTCACTAAATTTTGGTCTTTTTTCTTGAACTGAAACAAGAAATGATGATTAACCAAACAATGATTCTGTAGAAGATATGAGGTTCTTTATCTGAACTTTTGTAAGCTCTGTGACGATTAATGTGCTGGTGGATGAGCTGAATTCTTGAATATCATTTAATCAGAAGAACAGGTTTTTCATCATTTCCTACTTCTATTTAACTTATTGCTAGAAGTGGATTCATAATAAGGTTCTTATCACTTTGCATATATATTATACTTTTTGAAGTTACAATTTCAAAATTCTTAACATTATTTCATATCGAAGAAATTGACTTTTGTTCCTCTGAAACTTATTGGATCAAGGTTCACTATAATTGTCCTCTATCGTACGAAAGTGAAGGTGGAAAGTCATTAATTAACATTAAAAAAGTAGCTAGCAATAATAATATTATTAATAATAATGATAATAATATAGTAGATAGCAACACTATTTCCGTCACATATTCTATTTAGTATACTATCAAATTTGTTTCACATTTATAACAAAGGCCCATCATATTAATCACCTTATAACGTGGGAAACAAAAAAAAAGAACAATTGTCCACTAATTTTTTTTTTATTTCCCACATTTATAAAGAAGGGCCCATCATACTAGTAATGTGGAAAGAACCATATATTTATGGGTGAGAATCACTTGTATTGAAAATTAAACATTTTCTTTCACTTTAAATTATAGACATTTTTCTGTTCTACCTTAAAATCATATCATTGACAGGTGATTTTGTATATGTAGTCTTTCTCTGCCACTTAACTATTAATTTCCTCCTCTTAGATTTTTTTAGTATAATAATGTACTTTCTTTTTTTAAATTGTTTATTGGATTCGCCTATATAGCTTAATCAAATGTTATTTATAGAGTCAAGAAATTAGATAATAGTAATTTACACATTTGTTAACAAGATCTAAGACTGCAAGATTTTCTTATAGCAATATAAAAATTCTAGAAGGAGAAAATTGCTTGTAGTTATTTGGTAGAGTCCGGAACCTAAATGATGGACAAAACCTCCAAATGAACAGAAGTAAGGTGTGAAAAAAAAAAGTTGAACCAGACTACCTTAGGGATCACGTACATGCACTATCAGGGAACTTTTAAGGGTCGATAGGTCCTGGCAGGGCTGTCTTAACTCAGAACAGATCAAAAAACTCCCTAACGCCATCACGGCTCAGCGGACTAAAGCAGGACCATCAGCCTGAGCTTCAGATATTCCGTCTGGGCTGTTCTCTGCCCAACCTTAGTACAATCTCACATGAATCATCAGCTTTATTAAAGTATTAGTACCATGATTTCAAGTAGTCTAGTGCAACATAGCTCAACACAAAAAATTTAGCCGATCATCGGCTAATCCCTTAATAAATATATAATTTTTATCAAAGAAAATAAAATGAAATTACCAGGGCCTTTAAGTTGTGCTAAGTAAGAAAGATGGATAGCAAACTTCAACTTCTTATATAGAGAGAGTTTTTTACAATAGAGAGATAGGTTGGTGAAAGCTTGCCTCCTTACTAAAACTAAGAATCCTTATATAACGAATCCCTTGGAATACAAACAAACCAAGAGGCCAAATCGTGGCCGACAAGATAAAAAGTGAAAAAGAAAAAGCTAAAAAGAAAGGGCCCTATACCTGTGGCCGACAAAGAAAAATTATAAAAGGCCAAAACATATGAGGCCAAAATACAGTAATTCAAACTTTAATAATTTCTGCTTTATAAAAGAAGATTCCATCTGTCCGGTCCTCTTTTATGATGGGTCCACCGGCTGCATTTTCCTATTATTCTTTTCCTTTTCCCTTATCTTTTTCTGTAGTGGAGGATTCATCCAATTTTTCTTGAAACTTCTTGAGATATCCCTCAATATCGAAGTCTGTATCATAAGGGTCTTGAGAATCTTGGATATGATCTTCTTCTTCATCAGTATGAACGAATGCCATAGAGGTGTCTGAAGGAAATTCTTCATCTAGATTTTTCATTAAATCTTTTTTTATTTCTGCCATATATGAGGCTATAATATCAGCTCTGGAAACTACTCATTTTTTAATTTGAAGTTTCCTAGCAATATGTTGGAATGGACTATTAACTTCAGCCTGTGATTGATTCTGTTTTAATTCAGTATAACTTGAAATGGTGGCTGTTATTTGATCTATAAGTTCTTGTCCATTCACAATACCATATTTGTTCCTCTGTATTAATTTATTCCAAAACCTTGTATAGAAGGTCCCCTTTGAAGACCAAGAATTTGTTGGGGGGGGGGTATAACCCACTTCTGCAGACCATCTCATAATCCATGGAATAGAAAACTCAACAAAGAAGTGCTTATTAGCGATCCCTTTGATGATTGTATTATGATTCTCACACTTTATAATTTTAGGGGAAACATCAATCTACTCAGTGTATAAGCTTTTGAATGGTTGAGGCAAAATATCAATAGATGGGCCATAGTTTACCCACCAATGCCAAAACCAATTTGAAATGTTCTGCTTATAAACATTTGAACATATCTTTATGAACCACAAATGTTTTTTATTAAGATTTTCATATAAGAAAGTTTTATGAAAGCTATCAATATAATCTCAATAATTGAATTTTGCCTAAACTTTTGCTCAGGATGGAAATATTCCCGTTCTTTCGTTGTGCTATATTCCCAATCTTCTGGGGTAAATATCTTCTTTATGATAATCTTAGAAATGCTATAAACCTTCCTGGTATGCATTGGAAAATAATGTTGAATTTCAGCTGATCCTGTGGATGAGAGAATAGTATTATAGTGCATTCTTGATTTATAAGTCAATATGGGATATGGGGAGGGAATGAGACTGGGAGTTCGATTTCATTTATGACTTTAGCTCAATCAAAACTAGCTACACTTTCCTCTCAACCTGCCTGCCCCGTTTCCAAATACCTTTCCATGAGCTTTCATGTCTCATCTTTCCACTGGAGATCTTTATAATCAAGAAGAAGTGTTATTCTTTGTTTTTATGTCTTTCATAATCATCATTATCTTCTTGCTCAATATTAGCAAGCTCTGAGTATGAGGGTTGTGGATTATTATCATTTTCTTTGGATTTTATAAAATTCATGAATTGTTGACATAAAGGATTTTCTTTATCAATTTTTGAAGTCCCTGCAACATCTGCTATAAGCTTTTTGGTACCCATTTGGGCGAGGATATTACCTCTTCCTGTTCCTCAACCTCTTCCACCGCGACCTCTATAATTGGGGTCACCGTCTTGCCAAGTAGGCCTCATCATTCTGTAAATATGTATAACAAACCATTGAGTTATGAACTCAAATATTCTCTAGTCAAGAAATTGGGAAGACTATTATTTGTCCCCTTTTTATAATGTATCTCAAAATCAAATGACGCTAATAAAGCTTGTCATCTTGCTAACATTTGTTTAGAAACATCATGTTTGCAGTCTTTATTAAACATAAATTTAGCAGATTGACAATCCGTATTTATAATAAATTTTTGGTTGTATAAATCTCTTGAAACTTTAAAATACTTTTTACAATTGCTAAGATTTCTTTAGCAACTGTGGAATAATTTTTCTGACTAGGATTCCATTTGCCAGAGTAGAATTGTATTAAATACTCCTATTTATCAACTGTAGAGTATTGTTTCAGTATGCCCCCATAACTGTAGAGTATCTGAAACATATGTCTCTATAATCTTTGGCCAAGTAGGATTGGCTAAGGTAAGATAAGGAAGGTTATGAACCTTAACCTTAATTTTTTTACAACTTGAGTATTATCATCTGTCCAAGGTGTAAGAACATTTTTCAGCCGTTCAAATAAGATGTCTGTATCCTTTGCTAAATCTTTTATAAAAGGACTAATATAATTCAAACTACCTAAAAATCTCTGAAGTTGAGTTTTTTCAGTTATAATATTTGAAAATTTTGATGCAAATTCAATACTTCTATTAATAGGAATGATTTTTCCTTTTTCAATATTATGACCCAGAAATCTTACTTTAGTTTGGAAAAGGGCCATTTTTGGTTTGGATATTACTAAGCCATTCTGTATAATAACCTTCTTGAATAAATCCACATGTTTAAAATAAATTTCTATAGCATGTGAAAATACTAAAATGTCATCAATATAGATAATTATAAAATTACTATAAGGCATAAAAATATCATTCATAATATTTTAAAATTCTGAAGGAGCATTCTTTAATCCAAATGGCATTACATTCCATTCGAATTGCCCCATTGAAAACAATCTTATATTTATCTGCTTCTGCAATCTGAATCTGCCAGTAACCAGACTTTAGATCAAATTTATAAAATATAATAGCATATTAAGTCTGTCAAGTAAATCTTTTTTATTAGGAATAGGATACCTGATCCATCTCAAAACTTTATTAAGTGGTTTATAATTGATAACGAATTGAGGGACTCCTCTTTCCTGGTCAACATGTTTATTAACATAGAAGGACGTACACGGCCATGGATACTTTGAGGGTTTTATCAAACCTTTCTGTAACAGGGAAGAAATCTCATTTTTGCATAATTCCAAGTATTCAGAATTCATTTGGCATGGCCTAGCTTTTGTAGGGATATTACCTTCTTTAAAATCGTCCTCATAAGGGAGAGAAACAATTAATTTTTTCCTATCCCAAAAAGCATTAGGATGGTCACTACAAATCTGAAGTGAAAACTGAGTTTGTATTAAATCAATTTTTTGTTGTAGCTTAGGTTTTCCAAAAAGCTCTTCAATAGTAGATATATAAATCTCTTGTTTTAGAAAACTGATTTGCTGGTGTTTATGTACCAGCCTATCTTTGAGTTCATTTAGTACCCTTGAAAAATGTTCAGTTATAAACTGAAATGTAATGGACTTTCCATTAAAGGTTCCTATGATACCTTTCTTATAAATATTAGTAATTGGAAATAGTTTTTGTATAAAAGGTGTGCCCAATATAGTTTGGCTAGAAATATCTTTTACCAAAACAAAACTTTCTGCTATACAAGTTTTATCATTGCAGATATAAGCCTTTGGTAATTTGAAGGTAAAATTGTAATTTCTGCCCATTAGCAAACCTAACACTATGAGTGATTTTATGAAAATATGTCGAAGGAATAAATCATTCATGTATACAATTTACATCTGCTCCGCTATCAACAAGAGCAGTGAATTCTCTTTTGAAATTACAATCAATTAAAAGATTTATTTTTATATAAAACTTTTGTGAAGTGATTAATTCCAGGGTTCGTAGAAAGTTCCCTGCCTCATCACTAGTACCTGTAATCAATGGATTATCTAAAGCAGAAATATCATCTACTATATCCAAATTTATAATCTCTTTACCTTTTCCTTCAATATTGGAAATTCGTGCGTCAAGCATATTATTACTCCTTTTTAATGCCAAGATTTCTTGTTTGAAATTATTAATCTTCTTCTCCAAATCTATGGGAGTACTTGTAATTCCTTGTTTCTCCCTCATTTGTTTTCTTAATTCTAACATGGTATATGCGCTTGATAGTTCTAGAGTTTTCCTTCCTTATGAAGGTTTTGGAGTATCCTGGAGTTGATCTATAATATGTGATCTCATACCTGGATCCTTAATCAATTTTAATAACTCCATAAGGTTATCACCTTTGAGTACATTAATGTTCATATCCTGGAATTGAGCAAATATATTATAGAACTCATCATCTTCCTTATTCTGTTTGTTAGAACAAGGTTGTCCGATTTGACAGGGTAATCATTCTTCTTCCGAAGCAATATAATCTTCGTTATTAAGAACTCTAATTTCCTTATCTGAGAAGGAATCATTTGCTTCATCAGTTTCAAAACCTGAATCTTCTGGCTTCGAGTTAAGCAATAGCTTGGATAATATATCCTTTAAATCATCTCCAATGTTAAGGGCCATAATTTTTTTCTTAACTTTACAATCCTTATAATAATGGCATGTCCTGCCACATTTCCAACATGCCTTTGGTGTTTTTGATTTTATAAAATTCTTATGAGTTTTAAACTCTTTCTTTCTTCTCACCTTCTTATCCAGGCTTTTTGCTTTCCATTTTTGGAAACTTTCCTGATTTTTTGCTTTTCATCTATGAGACACCTTGGCTTTGGGTATTTCCATTCCAAACTGACCACAGAACTCCACTAAATGTTGTCTTTCATTGAGGTTCAAACTTTTGATCTGCCGATTCATCTTGATTTCGTTACACAAGGATAAGCCCTCTTGTGTACATGTACCTATTAGGCTCCCATAAGTATAAACATTATAATTGATGGTAATTTCCTCTTTTCTAAGAAATTTTCTAACTCTTCCAGTGAGGGCTATTACACTCTGGTAATTTCATGACTCTGCTAAGGAAAATATTCTTATACCACCTAAATGAGGTAAAAGTTTGCATATTAGGTTCTGGAGTAAGGTTTTAATGTTTTCACTATCATCTGACCGTCTTCCAGTAAAATGCTCTATAATATTAATCCCTAAGGTATATATCGCATTCTGCGTAGGTTCTAGACCTGGTTCAATTTTTACTGCCCTAATAATACTATTACGTTGTTTTTGGGTTAAATAATGATCCCACCAGCCTTTCAATTGACCTGTAAATCCTGATATGATCATTTCTACAATAGTCTTGTCAGATTTACTGTTAGCTTTGCAAATTGTGCTATACATAAGCATCATGTGAACCGCCGTATAAATTTGTCTTTCCGTATAACCATTTATGTTCCATTCATAGATACTCTTTCCACTATAACTATTGTTATCCACAATCTCTTGCTCCTCAAACAAAACATCCTAAGGAGTAGGTTTGGGATAGTAGTACATCCTTTGCACATGTTTTCTAGCATATTTTTCTAGGTTATTAATCTCATCAGACATCATCTGCTTATAATCATCTCCAGAAAAGTCCAACTCATAATCGTTTGTTAAAAGGATGATTCGTAAATCCTTAAACTTATCATCTAGTAATTGCTCAAGCTCTGAGTATGCTCTTAACTGGAAATCTTTAATTTCAGGCGGAGGCTGTACACTAGGAGTAGCTACAGGTGTATGGTGGATAGAAGAAGGAATCGACTTCATAATTTCCGAAGTTAATTTCTCTACTCTATTATGTAAAAGAATAATTTGTTCACCCAATAAGTTCATATAAACATTTGTGTAGTTATTTTGTTTGAGCGTTCTATTAATATGTGAAGTTGTAACCAAAGCAGTATTATCATCAAATAATTTTGAAAAGGCAGCAAAATCAAGAACTTTATTATCCTTTTCAATTTAGAAAGGTTGTTGTGGAGGAAAAACAGTATGAAAGACATCCCCATTAGAGAGTTTGTACTCTCTTTCTAAAACAGAGATATAATCTCCCACATAATTAGCCATAAACTAGGGAACAAAAGATATAATTTTGTTAGCTTGAGAGAGATCTTTATAAAATTTCTCTTGAAGCACTAATCGTTCACTCTTATCAAAAGTTTAAAAAAACTATTTTTAAACGGTTCACAACTAGGTTTATAAAAGTCCTCACTGATTTTTATGTGTGCGGGCGATCCCCGACTAAAATTAATTTTTGACTTTGATCCATTAGGCACTTGGATAACCCATTTCTAACTCAGTTATATCTGGATCTTCATTAACTCCTCTGGTAATATTATCATTACCAGTTATAATCCTATCAATTCTATTTCTATAAGTATTATCTGGGATAGGTGGATTTATAAAATCATGAATACGTGAAGTAGAAGCTCGTTTTGGATATCTAATAGCATAATCAACTGGTGAAATATAAGAACGGCTTGAAACATTAGATCTAGTAGATCTTGATCCAAAATCATTTGTCAAGTAATTAGGTTTAGAAAATTTTAGCTTGACAGTCCCATCTGGGGTATCCCATTTGATAGGTCTTCTGGTGGTAATTTTTGATTTATCAAAATTTGTTTCTTTTAAAATAGTTTCGTTTTTAAAATTCATGATCTTGCATATAGGATTCATAGTGTATAAGAGTTTAAAATAAATTCTATAACAAATACATATAACCTCAGTTCCAGGCATATAATCATATTCATGCAACTTAATACTTAATATTAAAGCATTTAATGAATTCTCATCTTGCAAAGATACCCGCGAGTTAGGATATGCATTAAAATAAATAGGGCAATATGTCAAACTGGTTTGTACTGTCCCTATAAGGGATTTTTCCCATCAAGTTCAATCATCAATAAGTAAACATCGTCTTTCCAGAGCTTCCTGGTTATACATATGGAGTCTTTTGCGGAGATATGTACAGTATGGGTAGGTCGGGGTCCTGTCCCAGCCATATGTTAGTTCAGCCACTCGTAGAATCTCACAAACTTGTTTTAGTATGTTTAGTGTGGATGTGTATCCTTGTCAGCTAAGTTATCTTTTGTTAAACTATGTTGGGACCTTGTAGGTCCCATTCTATATATGTGTTAGGTTAATCCTTCTTATCCATTGTTGTTGTTGTGATATATTCTAGTATGGCCTTGTCGACCAAAAATTCCACTTGTACAGAAGATTGGTTATCAAAGTGATATGCTCGGGCCAACTGGACACCGGGTGGACCCCCCTCCCAAATTTGGGGTGTGACAATTTTCACTTAGCTCCCTTCTAATCCTTGAAACTTCCTCAATCAACATATAAACACATATATAAACATCTCCAGTCCCTTCATATAACAATACAACCCACTTTACCACCAACCAATCCCAACACACTATATAGCACAATCAACACTTCAACCACATCATCTAGTAATTCAACTCACAACTTGTATCTTCTAAGAATTTGTAAATCATCCATCTTACTTATATACAACATGCTAATACTTCCAGCACATGCACACAAATACACAGTCTCAATAATCTATACAACACAGCTAGTAACTCAACTACATCAATCAATCTTCATCTTACAAACTAATAGAAACTAAGCAAATTTAAATCAATAATTAACTCATCTCCAACATGCTAATATATCCAGCATCTAAAGTATAACAAAAACAACCCCTTCACATACCACAAAACACCTAACACATCAACAACAACTTTTAACTATCCACTTGTAATAGCTAAATATATCTAAAGCTAGATATAGTTCATAACACATAAGAAGGAGGATAACTCTTACCTCAAATATCAAGAACAAGCCCTAGCTTTACTTTGCTTCAACTCAAAGTAAGCTTCAACTTCAGCAATTTGCTGTCCAGATTGCTTATTCTCTACTTGCTGCCCTTTAAACTTTCCCTAGATAACTTTATCTTGGAGGAGAGGGCTTGAACTATGGAGGAGGTTAGGAGAGGCATACATGGCAGCCATGAGATCTTGGAGCTAAACATCGAGAAAATGGAGAAGGGGGAAAATAGTTGTTGCTGGTTCAGATCTTAGAGAGAGAGAAAAGAAGGTTGTAGAATGTTTTCTAAGTGAAATAAGATACTATAAGTATAGATATATCCCAATTAAATGGGCTTTGACAGACGGGTCTTGGGCTGACCCATCTCACCTTTCTTTCCCTTTTAATACAGTTCACGCCTTTTAAGTAGGTGCATCACCTACTTAAGCAAGTAGCTTGCCAACTAGCTTTAAACACGTGTGTCATCCTCGTTTAATAAGTAGGACATGAAACAAGTAGCTCAAGCAAGTGAGACGTTTAATCAAGTAGGACAAGTAAGTAAGTAGGACATGTAAGCAATAGCTCAAGTACATAGGACGTGTAAGTAAGTAGGTGAAACTAGTAGGTTGTCTACCTTCGTCTGACGTCTCATTCGTTTATGAATCTCATTTAATTTAACTACATTAATATTTTCGTACACTTGGATCCTTAGGCTTAACTATAACCTTATTCTACCACATTCAAGAAAGTTTGTCAATTTCCACTTAGTCGTACACACGTTGAGAAGTATGGGGTGTTACATCATTCCCACCCCTTAGAAATATTCATCCTCGAATGTTGGACTGGAATTAGAGGCTCTAACACATGGATAACATATCTCATACACGACTGATGTGTGAAGGAATTTTGTTATTACTTATTGCCTTATTCATAACCATGTGATGAGTAATAACATTTTAGCCATCGCTCTATCGCACGATCTGGAATGTGAAAGAATGATAACATTTCCTAAATGTCTTGTAGACTCCCAGTTGTAAGTGTGGCGCGCAACACACCCATAAGTAGGACTCCACTAGACACGACTCCATAGACTCCCCAGGATTGAACTTTTCAAATACCACTCTGTCATGCCCCAAATCTAGATGAGATGGACAATATTCTATATGCAACTACTTTAAACCTGTACAAGTCATATGACATAACTCGAAAGGCAAATATAAATGACTTCTGTATGTAAATATGGCCACTAGCCTCATACATGCAAATTTTATACAAATGAATCCACATAATTACCAAATACTGGACAAATGATACAAGTGTCAGGATAGGGCCCCGACTTACCTATGATCTCTATGTATGCAAATACTAGACTTGTCTCAGCTCCCGATAGAAGGAGAGCCTACACCCTTTCACTAAGTGTCCACAACAACTAGCAAGTGTGTCCGCCAACCTGTATATGCCTGCAAATATGAACATAGCAAATGCAGCGCCCCCGGCCAAGGGACATCAGTACAAAAAAATTGTACATAGTACGTAAGGCAGACATGAAACAAATACAATAAACTGAAGCTCATAGAATAGACAACTGGAATGAAATCAAGAAAATACAATTGCAAGCTCGGTAACGTTTATGGAAACACTTACTGGACCTTACTGTACATTTGTCTTTCTGAATCATCTTTAGAGTCTTTCTGATGATATATGTGGGTTGCTGTGTGGAGCAACATTCTGGAATTGATTATTTGAACATTTGGGATCATTACATTAGATTTGTTGTTTACCTTCCTTTATAGCACATGAATCAAATGCACACATAATATAACAAGTAATTTATCGAGCCATAATATGGACAACAAATACTTATTCTTCAAATGAGCCTCGATAGGCTATCAAATAAGCCACTATGGGCCATCAAATAACCCTATATGGGTCATTAAATAGGTCTTGCTAGGACAACAAATAAGCCTCAATAGGCTAGCAAATAAGTCGGTGTTGGCCAACAAATAAACCTCGATAGGTCACGTACTCTGGACGACAATTATACCCAAATACTTATCTTTAATGCACATATAACACTTCTCCGATTACTTATAATTTGGAGGGGATCTTACAAATGATTTAACTATACAGCCTATATTATACTTGAAAGTGTCACAACTAGGAAGTTTAAACACTCTCAAGAGGAAAATCAAGTTCATGCAATCAAATACAAACTTAACAATGATGAGTGCAACTAACTGGAAGAGCTGAACAACTATTAAATATGTAAACTAGGCTCCTATGACTCATTGTTCTTAAGAGCTCTTGGCTCATAACAAAGGACAAGTGCTGCAGATCTCTATTAGGGGAGACAACAAATAGTCGTTATTTACAACTCTAATGTGATAGTTCAAGTGTAGACCGATCCATGTGATACTCAAATAGTTTACGGATTACTCAAGTAGCGGAATTGTTGTTTCTCTAGCCACAGCTTTATATGTGGACACGGAAGCTTGATGGAATACAATTGACATCACATAGAAAGAACAACTAAGTTGAAGAGGAGAACATATACTCCTCATCTAGTGGAATTCATATAGAAGAGATGACAAATGACTTGAGTTCAACTCGAGAGATACTATAGGGACATACATACTTATGCTTTTATAACACTTTCCTAGTACTTCAAATACATTTGGATGATCGTGTGAAGTTAAGAGGAGCCCGGAGCTGGACCTATCACAGTCTGCAGTTGAAGTGTAACTCATAGGCATGACCTGCGATGTCATCTATGAATCGCAAATGATGCTGCCGAGTGAATTATTGGCCATTTGGGTTACTTTTGCAAATTGAAGGCTTTGGTCACTTTTGGGCCAATATTTTAATAATGATTAGTATAAATAGGGTCCTTAGTCTTATTTTATACTTAAATTTGATGAATTGAGAATTGAGAATTGAGATACTCATTTGAGAGTGATAGTTGTTTAGTTAAATAGCTATAAAGTGTAGTGTTAGAGATAGTTAATTATGGTGGATTCCATTATTGGCTATTGAAACCTTTATCCCTTGATTTCATATGAGAATCGCTCATTTGTGGATTCAATTGAGTCTCTTGTTTGATTTTAATTAATATAGGTTCTTTTTGTTGAATTCAATTGGGAGGGTTTGGATTTCATATATCCAAGTTTGCCCAAAAATTCACTACCAACTGGGTCTTGCTTCTATTCCTATCCCCTTTTCTTCTCTTCTCACCTATTGATTTCTTGTTATCTTTAATTTTGTGTATTTGTTGTTTGAATCTGTGTCTTCCACAAGACAGACCGTATCACCATCTCACTTCTTACCTTATGCTAGACATTTGTAACATAATATTTGAGCTACAAGCTCTTAGCAAAACAATCCACTACGACTCATAGGAGTTCAATCCCAACAAGGAAATGATATAACTCACCCTTATGGATCAAAGTCAGTCCTTTTAGCACCCTTTACTTGTACAAAATAACCTCTACAATCAACCAAGAAAAGAGGAGAAATAGTAGACTAGGCTTACAATTTTTTGAGGGAGAGAGTCATGTTGCTCTACTTCTGAACCATACATGAATCATCAAGAACACTTTGAGAAACTTTGGAGGATTTCAAGGAGTATTGTAGGAAATGAGAAATGATATAAGGACTTAAAAGTCGACCACTGCCCTAAAGTACGGTACAATTGTACGGTCCGTACATTCAGACCATACATTCAAACCATACATTTTAATGACTTTCTTGCTTAAGGTAATTATTGTCCTACCTGATTCATTAATCACCCCATATGACAAGAGTTGGCCTTTTTCCGTTTTAGTTAACTTTTAGTAGAACCCTTTTGGATAGAGATGTCAAGGCAGCAAACTAAGTGAGGACACATCAATCCAGCCTATGTAATGGTATGGACAAGTATATTTAACTACTTGGTAGCAGCTCAAGTATGTGTGTGGTGTATATTCCTACACTAAGTAATTAAATTAGTATGTGAATTAGTAAGTTAGGTGGAGAGGGGGGGTTCACGTGTCCTTTGTTGGCTAATGGTTGTATACATAGGTGATGACTAATATAATCTCTCTTGTAGGAAACTCTATTAAGAAATTTTAGCAAAGCAGCCACTGATTCTAACTTGAAGCTCATGACCAAACTCCATCTTTTGAAGAGAATTCATAACTTCCAACCAGAATCTTAGAGCTAGGTGTACAAGCAAGGTATCCTTTCCACTTATTGAGGTATGTGTACTTTTACTTCATCATGTATTTGAGATCATAGAGGCCATAACTGGATTGTTGGGTTGAGAACTTATGAAGGGAAGGTCGGAAATTGTATTTGAGATGTTGGGCTATTTTGGAGGTTGCTCTTATGATACTATGTGGCTGGAAAATGATTGAATAACATGAGTGTGTTATTGTTATTATTGTTATATGTGTTGTGATGGAATAAAGGATATAGAAGATTATTGGTTATTGTTGTGATAAGCTTATCGCTCGATGAATCGTATATTAGATATAGTTTGACGATAGTTCTATTATCGTTATTGTATATTTGAGGTGTTGTATGGATAATACTCGTTGGGATTGTTTGTATAAATTGACCAAAGGTATGTAATGACTCTCCTTTATTTCAAAGCATGAATTTCGAGTCATATATATTGTTTTCTTTTCAATGAACATGTCTTAGAAATGTATTCTATTCATTTGTTGATTGTCCCTTACCGGGAGTACTTTCTTGTCATATACCATATCATGTTTAGGTTGGGTTATTAGCTGTTATTTTGAGTTACGTATACTTTCTTATTTCTCCCAAACAAAGTAGAACGAAAGAGTCATTGGTATGTTCGGCTAAAGGTCGTATAAAGGTAAATAAAAGAGTTTCTAAGAGAAAAAGAGCCAATAGTGCCATATCTATATATGTATTTGAGTTACACGTACCACCGAGCTATAATCGGGGGGTGATGGACCCTATGATGCATATATATGTATTGACTACATACCACCGATTGGGCGATAGACATTCATACATGTTATATACCACTACGCTATAATCGGTTGGGCGATGGACATTTATATATACATGACTACCACCGAGATATAATCGGTGGGTGATGGATAGTTATATATGTACTTGAGGATTAGTAAGGGTTTTAGAGTTTCTTTGTTTGCCCTGAGTGGCATACATGTTAACAGGGTATCAGGTTGGTCCTTATACCTTATTTTATTGATTATGATTTCATATTATTATTCATGCCTTACATACCAGTACATTTCATTTGTACTGACGTCCCTTTTACTGGTGGCACTACATTTCATGTTGCAGGTTCAGGTAGAGGTAGACCTCCACAATAGGAGCTTGTGAGTTCAATCATTAGTTGGTAAGCTTCACTTCTTTCAAGGCTACCAAGTCAGAGATCGTAAGTTGAGTTATAGTATATGTACAGATGACGGGTAGGTCATGGCCATATCTTGACCATTTCATAGTTATCCTTTCTTAGAGGCTTGTAGACTTGTTATCTGTTTAGATATGTTGTATGACCTTGTTGGCCTAGATGTTAGTCTATTGATCTGTCCGATGAACTTACCTATATTGTATATGTATGTACATATTTTTTTTAGGTTTGTGTATCCTTCTAGTAGAGTCTTCTAGATGACGTATTATGTTTCCATATTGTGGCCTTGTCGGCCCTATGGGTATGTTGGTTATACCTCTATACTCATCATGATTGTTATGGCCTTGTCAGCCCTACTTTCTGTACGTTTAGGTATTGTGTCTCATTGTGGTATGCTTGGTCCAGTATGACACCGAGTGTCAGCCACACCCAGTCTGGGGTGTGACACGGGAGATCCCGAGAGTGTTTCAGATGTTTCATAGAGAGTTTGATGATCTTTGGCTACTGCTGGTTTCTAGTGTTTGCTCCAGCGACCCCTTGTCCACTTCTGCGTGTCCTCCTCTGTAGAGGCCTGACTCGTAGATGTGATACTTTCCCTTAAGTTGAGTTTCCGCTTCTATGGACAACATCCTCACAGGGGTGAGTGCACCTCTATGGAATTCTTTCCTCTCTAGCGGATATCTAGCATAGTAAGTGACCTCGCCTCAGTGGCGTGATTTTCTGCTGAAGCGCATTCGCGCCAGCGGCGTCGATGTTGCTAGAGTGAAATCGTTGTTCCTTATAAAATTATTAAATTCCCTAAAATGATTTCATTCCACAAATATTCTTCCATTAGGATTGGAGCTCGGCCAATAGAGGTTTTCTTGAGATTTGCAAGTGGGTTCTTCAATAAAGGTACAAATTTCACCCTTTGATTATTGTTTAATCACTTAAGTTCTTTGTCTTAGTTTAATCATCTAATTGGGGAAGGTGATGGCTTAGTTTCATGTTAAAGATAAGAGGGTGAGAATTAGATTTGGGGATTGGTTATTGATATACTGATGTTGATATTGTAAACTGGTGTTAATCCATCCTAGAGGATGAGGTTTAATTGATTAATTTCATGTTAGAAACCCTTTTTGGAATTAGAAATAATTCTAGGGTTTAGAAATTGGAGCTTTTTCCCAAACTTGTAATTGAGGACCCAATCGGGCTTAGTTTCTAAAATTAACTTAAGGATATGACTATTTAGCATGTTATTGTACTAATTGGGTAATAAAGTTTGAATTTTTACTATGGTGGGCCTGGGGTTCCTTTGTAGTTTGACTTGGAGATTCTAGTCTTGTTTATCAATATGGGTATTGTTAGACCCGTAATCTTATCTTGTTAACGTAATTGATCAGAGTGGGCTCGCGAGGAGGATCAGAGGAAAGGAAAAGTTGTTGCGTTATTCTTCGACTTTGAAACAGGCAAGTTGAGACTTACTAGACTCTAATGTAATATTTATGTGTTTGTATGCCAATTAAGGGGATTAATGGGTAATTGGGATCACGTACTAGTGAGGTGACGAGCACTTATACGTGTACCAATGAACTTACATGAACTTAGAATGATATACATGACAGAGACTATGTGTTTAGCCTTCGAGCCGTGAGCATGGTGCATAAATTCTCTTAGGTTTGGTAAGATTATTGATTATTTGGGCTTGTAGCCATGTTTGATATTATATCATTGATTGACTTGTCATGCATTCATCACTCTATATCTCATCTAAATACTTGAAAAGGAATTGATAATATTGATTGTATTTATTATATTGATTGCATGGTGTACTCATATCCATATCATTCATACATATTATATTTGACATTTGAACTATTGAGATACTGATGAATGGGGCTTGGGAAACCGGTTATTAGATATGGTACATAATATGAGAGTGATCATTGAGGATGACATCACATCTATAGAGTTGGGGTCCGATTGGATCAGAATAGGTATATGTACCTCATGAGTCCCCCACGGGTCATGTGACACCTACTGCAGGAGCGTGTGTATACCGGGTACATATGGCCATTATATGCCTACATTTCATTCATTTATATTTTGATATGTACTTGATGTTGTGTGTACTCGGTGTTGATTTCTGGTAAACTGTATGATCTTATGGCTTTTGATAGAGGAAATACTAATACTTGAGACTTATAACTGTTGTGAGGTTGAGTTGTGAGACTTTATGAGACTAGACGCCCTGAATGGGGTTTAGGATGATTTGGTAATACTGTTGGGAACTTTGATGAGACTTGTGAACCTTGATATTTCTGGTACTTTGTTGAACTATAGAAACTACTGGTAGGCTTGGATTATTGAACTGTCTTTATACTTAGTTGACTAACTAGTAGATAAGTATCAGAAAGTAGCAACCCTCTCCACCGTTATAGTTATGGTAGACCGATGATGTTGTTGGGTACACGTGCTTTCCATACTCACTCTATATTTGTTGCACTCTATGCGCAGGTACTGAGCCAGACCAGTGCGGAGCAGCTTGAGAGTAGATTCTTTGAGATTTATATTGGAGTCAAGGGTGAGCTGCAAATTCCATCCCGGCACTGGAACTCCTTCCTTATATTTATGATTTTGTCCTTTGTATTTTTAGACAATATTTGTATTTCATTTCTCAGACTTGTATTTGACTTTAGAGCTATGTACTCATGACTACTAGATTTTGGGGGATTTCATTCAAGTTATGTAGTAAGTCCTAAGACTTGTTAATACTTCTATTGTTTCCTTACTTTTTCGCATTTACATTATTTTATTCTGTTTGGATGATTGTGGTTCACCTACGGGTTAGGGTAGGTGCCCTCACAACACAATGGGATTTTGGGTCATGACAAAACCAGTCCCAACACACTATATAGCACAATCAATACTTCAGCCACATCATCTAGTTATTCAACTCATAACTTGTATCTTCTAAGCATTTGTAAATCATCCAACTAACTTATATATAACATGCTAATACTTCCAGCACCTGCACATATCAAAACACTCCCAATATGCTATACAACATAACTACTAACTCAACTACATCAATCAGTCTTCAGCTTACCAACTAATAACAACTAAGCACATTTAAATCATCAACTAACTCATCCCCAACATGCTAATATTTTCAGCATCTAAAGTATAACAAGAACATCCCCTTCACGCACCACATAACACCCAATACATCAACACCAACTTTCAACTATCAACTTGTAAAAGCTAGATGTAGCTTATAACAGATAAGAAGGAGGATGACTCTTACCTCAAATATCAAGAACATTCTTATAGCTTTACTTTGCTTCAACTCGATGTAAACTTCAACTTCAGTAACTTGTTTTCCAGATTGCTTATTCTCTACTTGTTGCCCTTTATACATTCCCCAAATAACTTAATATTGGAAGAGAGGGCTTATGATATGTAGGATGATAGGAGAGGCATCCATGGTAGCCATGAGATCTTGGAGCTTAACATGGAGAAGATGGAGAAGTGGGAAAACATATGTTGCTAGTTCAGATGTTAGAAGGAGAGAGAGAAGAATGTTGTAGAATGTTTTCTAAGTGAAGTGAGATACTACAAGTATATATATAGCCCAATTAAATGTGCTTGGACAGATTGGTCCACCTTTAATTTCTTTTTAATCTAGTACACACCTTTTAAGTAGGTGCATCACCTATTTGTCACCAACTTAAGCAAGTAGCTTGCTAACTAGCTTTAAACACATGTGTCGTCCTTGTTTAATAAGTAGGACATGAAACAAGTATCTCAAGCAACTGGGACATGTGATCAAGTAGACGGGTAAGTAAGTAGGACGTGAAAGCAATAACTCAAGTACATAGGACATCTAAGCAAGTAGGTGAAAAATATGGGTGAAACTAGTACGTCATCTACCTTCGTCCGACGTCTCATTTGTTTATGAATCTCATTTAATTTAACTAGACTTAACATTTCTGTACACTTGGATCTTTAGGATTAACTATAACCTTACTCTACCACATACAAGTAAGTTTGTCGACTTCAACTTAGTCGTACATACATTGAGAAGTACGGGGTGTTACACCCATGCTAGCGGTATACAAAATGATTGCATCTACTATGCTCCAAAATAGGTTCGAACCCGGAAGAGGCTTGGGTAGAGATTTGCAAGGCATATTAAAGCCAGTATCAATTTCGGAGAACAGTTTCCATTTTGGCTATAGGTATGTTCCAAACCCCAAAGAATCTTCATAAGAAAAACAAATGCCAATGCTCAATGATAAAGATATGAAAGAAGGGTTAGGTATGCTATTCCAAGAGTAAGATTTCTTTGGTGATCCTAGAGGAATGCAACAAAAAGCCACCATCCAAGAGTCTTATCCTGGCGAGCAACTATTCAACTGGACATCTACGCCACTCCTAGCTCCTTGGTAGAGATGATGATTTTAAATTTTCATTAAAATTGGTGAAAATTGGTTGAGGCCCGAATATTCACCATTCGCACTTTAAATTTCCTTGTTATGTTTTATAAATGGAAATGACTAGACGTTCATCCGAGTCAGGATCACAGTTTGTACTTTTTTTTATCAAATCAATGAAGCCTCAGTTTATGTGAAATAATATTTTTTTCTTTACACATGATTTTTGTACTATTTGTGCTCTGCCTTACCTTTTCAGTAATAATAATAATAAAACAACACTAAATTTCATGACATGTTGCAAAATGAGTGAGTCAAATGACACTAAAGAAGACGAATATGAGGAAAAAAACATGTTACTTGAAGGTCTCGTCGAAATAGAGCAATTTGAGAATGAACAAAAACCCAACCTAGATGAAACTGAAGTAATTAATCTAGGAGATGAGGAAACAGTTAAGCAAACCAGGATAAGCACATTTTTGGAAGCGCCTCAAAAAGAGGAACTAATAAGTTTGTTGAGGGATTACGTGTATATGTTTTCTTGGTCATACGCGGATATGCCCGGGCTGAGCACTGATATAGTGGCCCACAAACTGCCTATCAACGCAGGTTTCGCCCCAGTTAAGTAGAAAATCAGGCAGTTCAAGACAGACTTGAGCATCCGAATCAATGATGAGGTTGAGAAACAAATCAAGTCTGGTGCGGTGGAAGTAACTCCATACCTGATATGGTTAGCCAACATTGTGTCAGTGCCAAAAAGAGAACGGGAAGATTCAAATATGTCTGGACTACCATGACCTCAACAGAGCTAGTCTCTATTGACACCTAATTTTCATCCTCCAATAATTTTATTTATTATTCAGGGTTCTCGTGTCACATACAGAGTGAAATATATTTTTTACAAAGCAAATATGATTTTACAAAATTATCTCGGGAGTATTTTATCATTTGATTTGATAAAATATCACTTGGTATATATATCGTATATCATATCCTTATTTTACATAATTTTGATCATTAATTATGATTTTTAGAATTTTAACCGATAATTATAAATGTAATTGTCTCAAAAGAATTTTCAAAATTAAAGGATTAATGTTCTGCTCAGTTCATTCAAAGCGAAGGAAAGGGGCATAAGACCTCGTTCCTTATCATTTTACGCCTTGTTCCCAAAAAGAAACCCTAGACGTCACCTTCGTCGATTGCCAGAAATAGCAAAGGGTCAAATGGTACAAAAACTCTCTACTCATGTATGTGGATGGAAGAATAAAGGCATTAAATGCCTCGCCTCTCTCCTCTAGTCACACCACCATACCCACCCTCCAAACCCCATGTAAGGTTGCCTATTTTTCTATTTTTTTAGAACATGTAATGCTCTCTTGTCCTATTACAATTCAAACTCTTCGATTTCATCGGTGGATAACCAATTGGAGGGAAATTTCCCCCCAATTTTATTCTCCCACATCGGTTGAATCTGAAAACCTAGGGTTCAAGGGGATCTATTTTATAGATCCCCACCTTCTCATTGTTAAATAAGTTTCAAATGGTCTGAAACTCAATTCTTGGATTTGACATTGATTAAGAGTTGAATCAAGTAAAAATTTTGATTAGTTGAGCTTAAGTTGGGATCCAGCCCTTTGGTGATTCACAACTTACACCTTTTCTTTTTCATGTGTATGCGAGTCTGTGGGGTCCACAGAGTGTAGACGAGCTCACCTTCGAACTTCAGCTGCATCCACACAAGGTAACCCCTTTCCCTTTTAATTTTTTATTTAAATTACATTATGTAATCTGTATCGTGTGTTTATATGCTTGTTAAACATGTTTTAGTTTAAATTAGTTTTTGTTTGTGTTCATTACTGTTAATCATGTTAGTTCATGTTAATTACTATTTAAGTTTATTAGGTTAACTGTGAGTATGTTTTAGATAATGTTGATGATTGTTTAGGTTCATTGAGTTGATTGTTAGCATGTGATAGGACATTATTGATATTTAGTTAGTGATAGTCACGGTTAGATTTTATGGTGATGATTATCTGTGTGTGTGGTTAGCTAAGTGTTTATCATGCTAAGGTAGTTTAAACATGTATACATCCTTGAAGTTACAAAACTTGTGATTAAATTTCTCGTAGTTTAGTTTAATGTGTTAAAATTAGCTATAATTATTGTTTTGTTGACTGTTTGTGTGTATTTAAGTGGATAGATACCTAACATGTTAGTTTGAGGTTGGTTCTGTGCATATACAAATCATATAGTTATCTTACCATGAAATTGAGGTCTGTTTGACCATATGTGACTTGCTCAAGTGATTAACATGTTATTTATAGCTTGTTTTAGTCAAATATAGGATGACTAAGTTAAAAGGTGTTCAAAATGATAGTAGTTTCAAACTGGTTTTAACTAATAATCATTATATATGACTATGTACCTCCATTCAATTTTGGTAAAACTGTTAACTTGTTTAGGTCACACTGTTATCAAAAGCCTAAAAATGAAGACAAACATAAGAAACACCGTGTCCATGCCCTGTTCGATGTAACATATGCTTAGTATGCTAGTTTGAGCTTTCTGGAATATATACCTTTGTTTAAATTAGCTCAGAAGTTTGCTTGATAATATACGACATGTTCTAGTTAATTTGTATGTCATAATATGTCAACTTGAGTTTGTTTAAGTTAAGAATGGGTTGGTAAGGATAGTTCAGGCCTGCATAATGTGTATGTTGGTTCTTGAGGGTCACATCTAGTTGGGATGTATTGTGAATGCCTATATTGTGTTATTTAGTCTCTGTTTAGGTTTGAAATAACTTAATATGTCAAGAGTTTAGCTCAGTTGGTCTGTTTTAGCCAAAGAAAGCCAAGACTATATCATGTTTTACTTAATAAAAACCTGACTGCATATCCTTAAATGTTCTAGTTGCCTTCCCCCACCATTGGCATGTCCCAATAGCCTCCAAATGATCTAATTTGCATCTGCTCCTAACCATCTAAGACAACTTTACCTCTTTTTTATGGGAATGACTTTGCATCTGTCTGGTCTGATTATCTGCCTATCTACTGTGATTGTACATCACTTATTAAGTGCTAAACCTGCGCATTTAGTCTAAAGAGGGTCTAAATTTGGAAGATACCATATATCAACTTGGTTGAATAGCTTGGTATAGACTGGGGTTTACTTATATATCCTTGTATTCTTGAAGCTCTAGAAACTAGTAACCTTAGATGTATATTTGCAATATGACTGTGTTTTTCCCTCTCACATGAATATGGTAGTACATGTAGGATCAATGTTACCTTTTTTAGTGTACTAAGTGTTTAAGGCTATAATTAAATTAGAATAGTTGTTATGTGGATTCTGTTGTTGCCCCTATATTTCGGTGTTTGTTTGGTCATTTGAAATACATGTCAATATACATCATGGTATATAGGTTGTATACTGAATATACCTAGTATACGAATGTATATAAGTTGTATATCATTCATAGGTATCATGTTATATGTGTTTGTTGGGCCTGACCCATTTCTAATAGTTTCCTCTATTTTCCTTCTTCATGATGCATATTAGGCTTGGCCCACTGCTTGCTTTCTTCTTCTTTTCCTTATGTGTTGATGTTGGTTTGGGCTAGTCCAATCATTCTGCATAAAATGCAAGTTATTGTGGGTGGTCTACTTGTTTGTTGCACAAATTAATTGAATGATAAGCTTAGATATTCTCTAACTTGGGCCTTTGTTTTCCCCTTTGTGTGTTTTCTGCTGCATTTCCACTAGATGGGCCCTTACTGGGCCCATCACTTCTATTCAAACAAGTTAATGCGTTCCATCGTTAGTCGATTGGGCTGAGGCCCAATCATACCTATTATGGTCGATAAAATGCAAAGAAAGCTAATATTTGCATGAAAGCCTAGCTATGGATAAAAATAGCCAACTAGTGGGCTTCGATAGGCCCACCAGCCTAAACCCTTCTATATATATATATATATATATATATATATAATGTATGTATTTATTGTAATAAAATACTTTGACAATATTGGAACTTTTACTTGTGGTTCGAATCTAGGATAGGCAAACGATATGTAGATCGTTTTAGTATAGATTGCCAATAAATGGATTTCAAGACTGTTTTAAAACTGAAAATAGAGATAAAAGACTGTTTATTCGAGAAAATAAAAGAAATGTTTGGATGATAAAAGCTAAAACTAGTTTTAAAGATAAGTGTGGAAAATTGATTTTGAATTAAAACCAATGCTTGGGCTTTGAATTCTGAAACTGGAATGAACCGATTTGAAGGACCCAGATCCAGCCTAAGTGACCTAAAATGTGATGCTGAGTTTATATGAATGGACTGAAAATGGACACCTTTCTTCAAGATTAAAACACGGGCTAAGCCCAATTGGATAGCTCATTTTGAAATAAAACCTTATCTTGGACTTGATGCTAAGTTGAGGGTTTTGGAAAGTGGATTTTGGTTTGACCTTAGGGATATGCATGAAAAATGAAACAAAAACTGCTTTTATATTACTTCTCTTTAAACCAATGTTGTTATTTTAAATCAAACTATACCATTTGTTGAAACATGGGAAGGTTTTTTTGAAAAGATGCAAGTGTGAAAAAATAGTCAATGTAGTTGGACTAGATGTGGAGTTGTACTCAAATTCACATTTGAGTCTCCTTAGTCCGAAAATGAAATTGAATAAACTCCCCATCCATACTATTTTTTGGCGAAAGTTTGACTCTTTATTTTAAAATAAAACCTTGAGTTTGAATAAATAAAATGACAAGTTATTTTGCAGATTTTAAACACTAAGGCAATCTAAACCATTTTGAAGCATGCTATAGAGCCTGTAAGTCAACTGTATTCTACGGATCCTTAATATCGGGATGCTAAGACCTTCCCTTTACCTTGACTTTAGTTTAGATAGGATTTATCAACGAATTTGAATAAACCATTTCACAATGGTTTTCTTAATTTACCTATAAATTAGGTGGAGACTCTATCCAAACTTAGAGCATCATTCAAATTCTTAGTATCTCTTTATGCGCTCTACCGTGTAAAAGTAAACCATAATAGATGGTGACTCTGCTGTGAATAAACCTAGGTTCTAACCATAAGGATTCTAATACATCGTTCTTTTAAATGATATAAATTGATTATGTGTTTAAATACCATAATTATAATTGTCATTCATGCATATCATAAACTCCGCCAAATGGCACGCACACACACTTGCATCAACATATAAAAGTGATTATGCGGATTTCACAATCACCATCCAATATAAAACAAAAAATCTTTTCTTGGAGCACGTTGAAGACGGAGTTGGTACGCAGTCATTACAACAGTCGACAACAGTCCCCCTGGGTTGTCCACTCGGCTTCCTAAGTCATTTGCTAAACCACTCTAGTACAGTTAGGATAGAGCGAAGCCAAATCCCTACTGAACTAGCACATGCCGACCTAGATAGATTCGGGTATCTCAAATCTACCCAAAGGCATTGCATCCAACTACTTTCTATGTGGAAGCATTTAATGTGCCTTATGTGATAAACAATTAATTTTTCGAGGAGAGGAACTAACCGTGTTCAGTTTTCTAGATGCCTAAAAACATGAAATTCGACAGGGTTACCGATGCACCCGAGATGTTGAAAATTTGGTGGTCATGGCTGAGTTCCCCATAATAAAAGGAAGTAATGAACTGTCTAGGACACCTACCCTCTCTTATGACCATGAAAGGCAATACCAACTTCCTAGAAGTCTTTATCGGGAATCGGGATAACGAGAGAATGGTATTTAGGTTCAGAGATTTGAGATGACCTCGACCTTAGAAGAGATCTGAGACTACATAGACAATGTAGATACCTCTATGAGGCAGAGAAAGAAACACGACAATAACCTTCTTGTACCCTATAAGCCGACTCCCGACGAGATCCTTAAGATGTTGTCCTTAGCTAGCGTTGATTGGATATTTGGCTTGAATGTAGCTTTTAGGGACCTCCATACCCGCTTTGGGTATACCCTTTTGGTTACGTTGAGCACTCCGTAGAGTTTCACGTCTTTGCCTCTTGGGAAGCTACCCGGCCCCTAGCCTTCGCCATATGCCTCCAATGAACCATGATATTTCCCAAAAACTATTACCAAGCCATAAATACTCATTTCATCTTTTTCACCCATGTTATCTTTCGTGGCATATCCACTAATAGGGACAAGATCAGAGGAGTTGCCGACATTATCCAAGAGAGGAATGGCCGAATCAAGTGGGGTCGAGAGACTTTAGCCTATGATCCTCTTTGCTCGGGTCATGACGAAGACAATTTAGACTGGTTAAGAGAACATTTGTAAGGTACCCTCACACTCGGGCCCAACCTCTACAAGACCAAATAGGATCGGGATTCAAAGGATGAGTCCAAAGCCCACCACATTCAAAGACAAGCGGATGATTGAGATGCCCGATACCAAGAGAAGATATAGTATGAACAGACTGTCATAGCCATCTTGACCGAGGAGGTAGCCTTCACTCATGAGTGTCTCGAGGATTTAGACGCTCATATGATGGAGGTTATGGACTGCACAGATGACCCCCATAGATAAGGGTCAATGGGTTAGTTCACTTCTGGTATCTACTCATCTCAGGATCCAGTCCGCTCTTCAAAGGGCCAAGAGAGCTCGGACTGACAGAGACTCATCATCAGCCACTAGAGGAGACTTTTTATGATTTTCATGCTTTGTAAACCCATCGGGGAAGATATTATTATTAATGAAATGATTATAGGGCAATGGTTTTATTAACATTTGGCACATTTATGCTTCAAATGATTAGAAAGCCTCTGAGCAACGAGGTATAAGAATGCGAATATTATAACTGCTTATGTGCTTTTGTTGGACAAAAAGGAAAACAAAAGAAAATACCAAAAGTTGACTAAATCCACCTCCTCTTAAAGGTTGATTTGCTACCCATGGAAATTCCAGACAGTCAGAGTGCTATGTCACTAGTCCTTGACATGATTAACGATGAATAGACTGAGGAGTTGCTTCAGGCCAAGATTCACATGATAGATGCAAATATTGAATTGGCAAGAGCCAAAATGAAGGAAGTTGAATACAAGACTAACTTAGCTAATGCCAAAATGAAAGAGGTCGACAAGATCTTGGAATTCATGGAGAAACTAACGGGAAAATCCCTAGAAGGAAAACCGCAATCCTACAACCTCCCTGAAGAGGTCAAGACTGTGGTAGACGACTATGTCCCCCTGACGCACCAACCTAAGGATAATGTAATACCATATGGGGAAATAAGTGGGGACCCAAAAGAATCACCCTAGTCATTCATAAAGCTTCCAATCATTACAGGATGCTGCAAGGGCATCCCCGTAGATCATCTCTTATGTGGTGGACGATTTCCATCAAAGACAGTGGTTCTTACTTCAGAGTCGCACCAAGAGAAGTGCAAAATATTGAGGTCTTTGATGGAATAAAATCTGTCGGACTGGCACACACTATCTCCCATGTTCTCCCAACTTGCGCATCTCTGTAAGATCACAAGAGATACATGTACCATAGAAGCCAGCCTATACATGACACTAATGCATTTGTGGCCTTCAAGAGAAGAGTCGTTAGACTAATTCATGAGAAACATTCACAGTTTGTGGGAACCTCACTCCTTACTAGTCTATGACTCCATTATGCCTGGTGAAGGAATCACCATGGGCATACGACTTTAGTGCTACGACTTCACTACCTTTGAAGATTCGTACGCCGACATCTTCTCAATCTTATCCCACACCAGCAAGGTTTGACCACTCAAGACCACCTAGAAATGTTTCACAAGCATTTCGAGGAGGAAGATATGCTTGTACCATTCAGGAGATCCCAGAAATGACATCGAATAGTGTGAAGCCTTCAAATATGATTTGGAACATTTGGTTAGCACCAGTCAGATCTAACTCGTGATAGATAACCTCTTTTAGAAAGGTTACTAGGAAATACACGATCGTAAGGACAATGACCCGCCATGACTTCGAGATGAAGTCATCTTTTAGGTAGTTTAGGCATCACCCTTTTTGAGATTTCAATCAAAGATATCCCCCTCCCGTTTTTTTGTAAATGAAATCACGTCCGACTTAATGTCCTGAGGAGGGATATGTGGGACGCCTATATCGGGCCTGGTTAGGGTAAAATTAAGATTCGGGTAGAAGAAATTAGGATATAATTTCTATGTAACTTGAACTACGGAAGGGTCTGACTTCCCGAAGAGGGATACGTAGGTAGTCTATTTAAGTCTCTCCCCTATATTATATATATAATCCCCCATTTTTACAGGGCAATTTCTGGTTCAACGATGACGTGGTGAAAAATCAACCACGAACCTTCAAAGTGAAACACTAAAAACCAAATTGGCCAAAATGACCAGAATACCCTAGAATGAAAAAATAAATCAACAACAATGTTTGGGTTTCTGGTTCAATGATGAAATTGTTTTTCTTCTTATAGAAAATGGTCGATCTGTTGCAATAAACTAGCATACTTCACCAAATCTAATGATGTGGCATAATCCTTAAACTAAGAAAACCAAGCAAACATGACTGGTAGCCCCGAGGACACTTGTAACAATAATCTTGTAATTAAGGACGTTGTGCCTTAAGTCCTCCAGGACGCTTCGCATTCTGAGGACATAATCACATTGATGTTCAATAAAGTCACCGACCTCCAAGAACAGGTCGCGAGAAATGAAGCAATCAATGCTGCCAGAGAAGTAGTTGCTAATGAAGCAAGAAGGCCTCCACCACATTTTTCATCTCTAAACTCACCCATCACCAAACATTTCCCAAACACCTACACATGTACTTCATACCAAACACTACCTCAACTAAATGCCACCCACATAGCTGGGACATCCCAATTAGTGCCTACTTTTCAAACGCTACCTACTTATACTAACCTTAGCATCCACCAAAACACTACTACCCATACTACCCACAGAGCTGCGCGCACTCCCAAATGTTATCCCACGCACCGAATTGTATCATTCCACAATCCAATCACTCCCATTAACGCCTCGTCAGAATTGGATCACTACGAGGAGATGGAAAAAACATGAAGGTCCTAGCAGGAACGAAGGGACAGAGAGATTGAATAAAAATGATGGATCTATTCGAAAAGGCTAATAAGGGCTCCTGCAAAGCGATGAGACTAAGATACGATGAATTATGTATGCATCCAGATTTGTACTTGCCAGAGGGCTTAAAAGTGCCCAAATTCAAACTCTTTAATAGCACAGGCAACCCTAAAGCTTATTTGAGAGCTTATTGAGACCAACTGGTCGGTGCCAAAGGGAATGAAATGTTGATAATGAAGCTCTTCAACCGAAGCCTCATAAGAAAATCATATGAATAGTTCACAGTGCAAGATATTAGCCACTAGGACTCATAGGAGGAAATAGCAAAAGCGTTCATGGACAGATTTCGCTTTAATGTGGAAAATGTGCCTGACCACTACTCTTTGGAAATAATCCAACAAAAATTAATAGAAACCTACCTCGAATACGCAAGTAGGTGGAGGGCCAAAGCCTCATGAGTACAGCCTCCAATGAGTAAAGAAGAACTAGTTTCGGCATTTATCCAATCTCAAGAATTGGAATGCTATGACCGAACGTTGGCTATGACCGAATGTTGGCTATGGTCGGGAGGCCATTCGCTAATTTATTCAAAATGGGAGAGGCCATAGAATATGGTCTCAATACTGGGAAGATTATCAGCATTGTCAACAAAGTTGACACAATAAGCTCCACAAGAGCCACAAGGAATAAAAAAGAGGACGTCGCAAATATCTCTCACACCCCCAACCCGAGGAGTCTCAAAAGAGAATGATCACAATCATCCTTCGATGTATATAAATCTACTCGTCTGAGCAACTAAATACCAGCACCCTTGTCACACCCCAACCTTGGGCTTTTTTACACTCATAAAAGATGTATTGAATATCTAAGGAAGATAACCAATATAAATAGAAGGTGCAACATATGATATAAGAGTACAAAATTAAACCTAAAACTCATAACAAGCCTCTGAGGGCCTACCTGACACAATCATAAAAAAATATGCATGTCTGTAAAACTCAAGCCGCTCATTGAGGCTATATAAATTAAAATTCAGCCTCTCTGTGGGGAAAATCACGTCATAAGACATATATATCATACCTTGCTTCGGTGAGGACTCAGTCGTTCCCGGCCTCGGTCATACCTGACCCAAATGTGGGACTTGGTAATGTCTGATATCCAAACAACTGCAACTGGGTGAACATCTACGTGCCATACCCGACCAACTATAGCACGACTCGGTAGGAAAATAGCAACATATATATAAGTGCAATGCAAGAAAAACTCCGAAGGACCTTATGAAGCCAATCAAAGTGACCCAAGGTCATTATCCTCCGATTTTCATTATGTAATTGTGTTTGTATTACTTACTGTGAGTCATCAATGATTAGGAAAAGCATAAGATTCCAGAGATTATCAGATCGGGAAATTTCATCCGAATAGAACAACAAGAATTATGAATTGGAACAATGTGGTACGAAAGTAATCACATGCTTTAAATTTAAGAGTAGAGTTCTTTTTGAAGAGACATAGTTATAGTCATTCTTATTCGTCAGTCATTCTAAAAGAATAAAAGAGTATTCTTTAACATACCTTGTCATTGACGCAACAATTGTCCTACGATTCATCACACTTCATATGGGTGATTATCTATATCACATAAAAATCAGTATCAATATTGAATCCAAATTTCATGGAAAGAGTCATGTAAGTATCTTACTGACAACTTCGAATACCTCGAATTCTTAAATCCCTTTACAAAGAATTCTTCTATAATTCAATCTCACGGCTCCCATCCAAACTACAATTTACATAGAAACTCATTCAGGTGTTCTTCGACAATTTTAGCATATATGATTCCTTAAGCTTTTCTTATATGCAAAATCTTATGTGATTCGACTTCACAATCCTTCAAACCGAACTTTCCTTAATTCATAACATACATAAGTAATTCCATCATCAAATTCGACTCATATTTAGTATAAAACAACCCATAAATTCATGTTATGAAGATTACAACTTTGCGAAGTTTTGATCATGTATACTTTTTCATGACATACTCCAAATCAATAATTAATCAGAAACATAAATAAATGGGGATAGAATTTACCTTAATATTCCATAATTCCTCAAATAGTGAGCAACTTGATCAACAAGGGTTTTCCCAAATCCCACTTGATACGGGAATATGAATTCTATGGTAATTACAGACTTTATAGCGTTAATCTTACGTAATTGAACTTGTCTTGATCTTGAGGTGTGATCACATCATGGAGAGTGTTTGGAGAGAATTCTAGGGTTTGGTATGGAGGAAAATAAATTTTAATTTGGGAATTTCTAATATAAACTCATCAAAAATTCTGCATCGCCGGACTTTGACGGTACACTTGACGGACCGTCAAACTTCCGATGGTCTGTCATTCTTCTCGTCAATCTTCCAGGAATGTTAACGGCTCACATTAGGAAATTGACGATATGTCAAAGTATTTTATGGTCCTTCCTTTGTCTTTACAAATTCCCAATTTTCCTTTTTTCATCAAAACATACTTTGTTTCTATCCGTTTAACTCCCGAACACTCTGGTACCTTTGTAAACAAATTGTAAACCTTCATTATCCTTCCGTAAGGTCATATCTCTTCCCCGGACTTTGATATCCCTTAAAAATATGGCAAAATGCGAAGTATGGGGTGTAACATCATTCCCTCCTTAGGAACATTCATCCACAAATGTTGGAAATATTCTAACTCCTATGATTTCTAGAAATTTTGGTAGAGTTTCCTTTGTAAACAAGACTATCCAAAACCTGTCAAGCAGGCCAAAATATGTATACAATACCACACAGGGCAATACAATATCAAAATAACACTAATCATCCTCACACGACCTTTTTTGGTCTTTAACCTCAAAGTCAAACTCCTGCAACAATAACATCCAATAAATTAGCCTCGGTTTTGCCTCTTTCTTCACCATTAGATACCTCAACACAGTATGTCCTTTATACACAACCACTTTTAAACCCAGCAAGTAAGCTCAAACTTTATTGAAAGCATAGATGATAGTCAGAAGTTCCTGCTCGGTCACAATGTAATTCATCTAAGCACCATTAAGAGTATTGCTAGCATAGTATATCGAGTGCATGATCTTACTGTCTTTGACCAAGCACATCACCAATCGCAGAGTCGATAGCGTCACACATCAACTCAAAAGGAAAATGCCAGTCTAGCGAAGTAATGATAGGAGCCAAAGAGCGTAGCTCCTTCAATTTTTCAAAAGCTTTCATGCACTTCTCCACAAATATGAACTTAGCCTATTTTTTAAGAAGCTTGCACATTGGATTAGTAATTTTTGAGAAGTCCATTATGAAGTATCTGTAGAAACTAGCATGTCCAAGGAAGCTGCGAACTCTCTTAACAGAGATAGTTGGAGGAAGCTTGGAAATCACCTCGATCTTAGCTTTATCAACCTCAATACCTTTTCAGAAATTTTGTGGCCAAGCACAATCCCCTCATTTACCATGAAATGGCACTTCTCCCAGTTAAGGACAACATTAGTCTCTTCGCACCGCACCTGACCCAGATGGTCAAGGTAGTCGTCAAATGAATCACCCATGACTGAGAAATCATCCATGAAAATTTCCAAGAAGTATTCCACCATGTCAGAGAAGATAGACATCATACGCCACTAAAATGTGACCGGAACATTGCACAACCCAAAGGGTATCCGACTGAAAGCAAAGGTTCCATAGGGACAACTGAATGTAGTATTTTCTTGGTCATCCAGAGAGATATTTATTTGATTATAGCCAGAGTACCCATAAATAAAGCAATAATATGACCTTCCCGCTAGACGATCAAACAATTTGATCAATAAAAGGCATAAGGAAATGGTCTCGGTAAGTTTCAGGATTCAACTTCCTACAGTACATGCACACTCTCCAACCTATGACCGTTCTCTATGGAATCAACTCATTCTTTGCATTTGGCACCACAGTGATGCCACCCTTTTTCAGAATGTACTAAACTGGACTAACCCATGAACTGTCAGCAATAAGGTAGACAACTCCAACATCTAACCACTTAATAATCTTCTTTTTCACCACCTCCTTTATAGGTGGATTCAATCTTCTCTGGTGCTCCACACTTGGTGTACTATCTTCCTTATGCTGGATCTTGTGTTTACAAATTCTGGAGGAAATCCCTTGAATATCAGTTATAGTCCAACCAATAGCTCACCTGTATTTTCTCAACATATCTAAAACCCTATTCACCTGCTCTTCAGTAAACAATGTAGATAGAATTATGAGTAAAGTATTATTCGGACCCAAGAACTCATACCTCAAATAAGAAAGAAGTTGTTTTAGCTCCAACTTTGGTGGTTCAATAATGGACAGATTTGCCTGAGGATTCACCTTGTTCTCTAAATCAAGAGAAAGTTTATTTGACTGGTAATTGTATGAACCCAAACCTACCAATGAATTCACAGTTTCCACATACCCCTCTATTTCATCACCATCAAAGTTTACAAAAATCGAAGCTAGAGCCTCATCGAGACACTCTTCCTTCATTTTGAATTACACAACCACTTCGATCATATCAACAACATCAATCACCGAAATATTCTCATAGCTACTCTACAGATTCATTCCCTTGCTTTATTAAAAAGTGACTTCCTCATCATTAACCTTGAACTTGATCTCATTTTTCTCCGAATCCATGAGTGCCCTTCTAGTAGCAAGGAAAGATCGACCCAAGATTATCGGAGTATCTTTGTCAACTGCACAGTCAAGTATCACAAAATCTGCAAGAAGAAGAAACTCACACACACAAACAAGTATGTCATCAAGTACTCTCACCGACCTCTTAATTGATATGTTAGCCATCTGCAATCTCATACTAGTCAGCCTCGTCATACCCAAACCTAATTACTTGTACATAGAAAGAGGCATCAAGTTAATACTAACTCCATTATCACAAAGGGCTCTGACAAAATCATGATGGACTGTAGTGCAAGGAATAGTGAAGGCCCCATGATCTTCTTTATTTTAGACCTTTGTTACAGAAATAATCAAACTCACACAATGAGTCACACTCACTGTGTCATGTTTAATCGGCCTCTTCTTCGTGATCAACTCATTTAGATATTTGACAAATCCTAGCATTTCCTGGAAGGCATCCAAGAATGGAATATTCATCGACAACTACTTCAACTGATCATAAAATGTTTAACATTTCACATCTTCAGTTTTCTTCCCCAACCTTTGAGGAAAGAGAGGTGTGTATTTGAACAACTATGTCAATAGTCTCAGAGCCCCTATCACCTTGCCTTTTCCATTTTCTAAAATCACCTCTGAAGCCTTTTGTTTCTCTGCAATAACATTATCAACTTCAACAACAATCGGGTCTGGGATAGGTATCTCATCATTAGCACTTGGCATATCAAGTGGTGCCAATTCTTCTAACTTAATGGGTTCTGTGTCAACAACCTTATCAACCTCACTTTGAAGGAGTTTCCCACTACGAGTAGTGATAGCATTGCAATTGGCCACATCACATATGATGTTCTTAAGATTCTGAATAATGTTACTAGGAAATGTACCCTGCTGCTTTGGATATTGCTCTCTCGATAGATCTCTCATTTATGACTCGAGCTTCTTAATAGAAGTTGTATGAGAACCCACTACTTCAATCAAGCTTTATATGGACTTGTATGTTCTCTCTTGGTTGGCCAATACCTTTTTTATCATACTCTTCAATTTGGAACTATCCTGATCATTCGAAGGACCATCACACTAGTGTTGTGAATTGAACGATTAACCCCTTGGTGGAATATATTCATTGGAACTCTGATTTCTAAAGTTACCACTATTGTTGTAATTCTGTTAGTTCAAACCACCATAGTCATTTCGCCCACAGTGATTACCTTGTCCTTGTCGCTTCCACTGATTTTTTATTCTAATTCTGATTTTGATTCTGATAATCAGACCCCTGGTTCTGATAGTTTTGCTTCTAATAACCTCCCTGGGAGTTATTTACAAAGTTAGTATCTTCAAACTGCACTGCTGACCCATTTGTAGATGGACCATCATGTGGCTAATACATTTCATTCGATAGTGACTACATATCATCAACTACATTCACTTTCTTCATCTCATATTCAGAAACCCTCTTGGTCAGCAAACTGATATTGGTAGCCAGTTGAGTAATGGTCTGATCTCTCTCTTGATTCTCCTTCACTATGTTATTCAGTAAAGGAGCTCTATATGCTACTCCATTGTTGCCACCTGAATGTCATACTTGATTATGTGTTGTCAGCTTATTAAGCAAGTTGGTGATACGAGTGAAGGTTTTGTCCATAAAGCATCTACCTGCTACATTATTAGCTACTGACTGTGTCATCGAATCCAGCCCAATGTAGAACTTTTCCATGAGAATATTCTCCAGAAAACCATGATTTGGAGACTACATCAAATAAAGCTTGAACCTCTCCCAAGCCTCATACAACTGCTCTCCCTAGATTTGCTTGAATTCAATGATTTTATCCCGAAGCTTAACTTTCTTATTTGGAGAAAACCACTTTTTTAGGAAAATATTCACCGGCTCTGCCCATGTATGGATTGAATTATCTGATAACTTCTCGAACCATGCTCTAGTTTCACAGTAAGTGAGTATTTGTAAATACGAAGCTAGAGCGCATTTTGAGAAGTGACATTTTGAGTATGTGTTTGGCACATACCCAAGAAATTTCTCAAGTGTTGATGTGGGTCATCATTGGTGGAGTTCCGAAAATAACCCTCAAGCTTGAGCAGCTGGTAGAGCAAACTGTCAATTTTGAATATACACTAGTTGTTGATAATGTGAAACCTTCTTTATTACTTTGAAACCTTTATCTATTATGTTTATTGAACTGTTCGATATTAAAGTATGCTTATGGAATATTTTTTGTCTGTGATATATTTTTCTAAATGCCTTATTTATGTTATGCTTGATGATTATGGTTAATTTGTGGTTTATGTAACTTTATATGCTGACCAAATATGTGACATGTTATGCTTATTATCACGTATTGAACTAGTTTCAGGTTAAAATAGTTTAGATATGAACATTGAAGATAAAATATTATGGTTGATGAACTTGTATTGGTGTAGAAAACGTCTTAGACTCAAGAATGTTCAAATAAATAAAAATTTAACATCATCGTTATCTAATCAGAATTACACACTTGAATTATTGTCTGGAAATAATCGACAATGTTTAGAGTTGATGTGCATATCTCGTGATGCATATGTGCGATTGTGACAATATTTTAGACATATTGGATGACTCATAGTGTTACACCCCGTAGTTCGAGTCCGATGTGTCATTAATGAATATTGATATCCCGAGAAGAGATACGACCTTACAAAAGAGTAATGAAGGTTTATGACTTGTTTATGAAAGTTCAGGAGTATATGGAAGCTAAATGGATCAAAGGAAATACGTTTCGATAGAATAAAAAAACTATGCATTTTGACGGCGGAGTTAACGGACCGTCAAAGTGTAGATTGAACCGTCAAAATTCTCTGAGATTTTGAAATCTCATGAGGCAGATTTTTAGATTGATGGATCATTAACATGTTGACGGACCGTCAAGTTGCGGCAGTGGAAAATTTCTAACGGGTTTATAATCGGGTTTTGCGTTTTTAATCCATTTCTCATCCAAACCAGACCTAGAAACACTCCCTAAATCCTCTCTAAAGTTTCAAATCATTCCAAGATCAAATCGATGGTCGATAACGCAAGATTAATGTGATAATCCTGTGATTATCATAGAAACTATCTTCTCCGTATTGAATCGATTTTGGGAAACCCTTGATATTGGGGCAAGTTGTTGTTTTGAGAGGGTTTTTACATATCAAGGTAAAATTTATCCTCCTCAATCTATGTTTGTGATTAATTGATGGTTTGGAGTAAGTTGTAAAAGGATTTTTGTAATCGAAACCCGTAAACCTATGAAATCATTGTATATAGACTTGTGGGATGTTTTGATCAAAATATGAATTAGAATTGATTATTATATTGATTGTTGGTCTTGTAAACCTAAGGAAGTATGTGTTTGGAGAATTGCAAATTACATAAGTACCCTTTGTTAACAAGCCTAAGAATCCCTTGTGTTTAAGGTTATCGATAAAATGCCTAAATGAAGTTTCTTTATGGAATATGGATTCGATATTAATATCGATCCTTTTTTTGCTATAGATAACTATCTATAAAGAGTACGAGGACTTTTAAGGCGATTGTAACTTCAGGGACAAGGTATGTAAGACAACCTTCTTTCTTGGTATAACTTAATACGTTGTTTCTTTAAATAGAAATCTCTTGATGAAATGAAGTAGCGAAAGGTCTTCTTTGACAAATCGATCATAATTCTTGAGTAATTTCTTTTCCATAGCATCTCTCGGTTTATATAAGTCCCAAATATTCATATCAAGATTCTTGAACGTAGCGCCAATAACAATAGTCGGAGGATAACGACGATAGGTCACTCCGGCTCTACTTATGGTATCTGTTAGAGTTTGTCTTGCATTGCACTTATATATATGTATTTATTTTCTTACCGAGATGCGCTATAGTCGGCCGAGTACGACACGTAGATGTGCATCCAGCTGCAGTTTGTTTGATATTACCGAGTCTCACATCTGGGTTGGGTACGACCGAGTCCTCAGTATTATATATATATATATATATATATATATATATATATATATATATTATGATATGATTTTCCCCACAGAGTGGCATTGTTTTTATAGACATACATACATATGTTTCTAATTGTGACAGAGTAGGCCGCCGGAGGCTGTTATGAGTTTTTGGTTGACTCTTATCTCCATATATCTCATGGTTACATATGTTACATGTCTTACATAATCAGTACATCTTTCGTACTGATGCTCTTCTCCGGGGCAATGTGTTCATGCCCGCAGGTACATATAGACAGAGTGGTGCTCCTCCTTAGTAGGTGATCTGCTCAATTGTGATTGTCGCATTCTTTTCTCTTGAAGTTACAGTACATGAGTCCTTAGGTACTATTACATATGCTACTAGTGTTTTAAGGTATGGCGGGGCCCTGTCCCGACATGTTGGTATGTATATATGACTCTTAGAGGCTTGCAGGCCTGTGTACAGTAGATGTTGGTATGTCGTGGCCTTATCGGCTTTTTTTGTTTAGTAGACTCATATTGTGGCCTTGTCGGCCTTGGCTATCTGTACATATGTATATATCCTGCTGAGACTCTTTTGTGTGCAGGTTATCTTTCAGTCTTGTCGTATATGGTTAATTGGAGGCTCTGTCGTCTCAAGTTTCATGTTTCAGGATTCGGATACTATAGTGGCACGCTCAGGCCTTCGGACACTGGGTGTCAGCCTCACCACCCAAGTATGGAATGTGACACATAGATAGTAAATATGTATCTATAGAAGAAAAGATAGCAAATGTATCTATAGAAGAAAAGATAGCAATATTTTATCTATTATAGGGCATAATGAGAGTTTTGTGGTTATCAAGAGAAGTCTACAACATTCTTTCACTACAACAAATTTGGCCTAAGGCTACACTTATTTTAGGCCACACTTCAAAAATATTGCCAAAAATATGTAAGAGCACACTCTTAAGGAGTGACCTTTATTTAGAGCTTTTGGCTACAAAATATTAGACAACCCTCGCAAAGCGGGCCCTTTTAAAATAAAGACCAGGCTACATACTCGTTGTCAAATCATAAAACAATTGGCCATGCTTATTTATGTATATGACCACATTTGAAAGCGAGCCATTATTATAATTCTAAAGGCAACATTTTAGAAGTGTGCCGTAAGGATTCTCATAAGATTTCCCCCTAAAATATTACTTCGTAGCTCCATCTCAACGCGCGGTTTTACTAAAAATTTCCCCTCAATTATTTCATAAGTTTCCCCCTCTCCTAAAATCTCCATCGGCCATCAGCAAATTAGGTTACTAGCTTCACTACCTTTGGCAAAGCAATTTAATTCTCGCTACAGTTCCGCCAAAATTTCTCTTCACCAGCGACCTTGTTGATTGAATGGTGCTGCACCCTTCTCAGATAGGGTTTTACATCTTCTACCAAGTCTTAACAAATCACAAAAGGGTTTATCATCCTTTTGTGATAGTGTGTGTGAGAGTGAGTGAGTGAGAGAAAGAGAGATGGGAACGTTCTTTGTGTTATTTTGGTCGAGAATTTGAAAATTCCGCTCAAGTTTGGGAGAGAAGGAGGCGGTCTTCATTTCGGGTACAACGTAAGTTTTGTCTTGTGTTCTTTAGTTTCATGGATTTGCCTATTTTTTCTATTTGCTGTTTTTAGAAAAATTGTTTATGTTTTATTAATGTATGATTTTGTCTTAGAATTAGGTAGCTGTGATTTCTAGGTCTTTCAGTCGATAATACTGCTGTAGTTCTTCAGATTTGGTTATAATGTTCTCATAAATGCTTGTGGGAGAGGAAAATCTTTATGCTATAGCTGAAACTGAATTTTCTACTCTTCATTCTACACCTTGTTTGGTCAATTTTGTACCATATCCTCATTTTTGTCGCAAGTTAGAGATTTATTGTTAGAAATTTGAATGTGGAGAAAGGATTTTGTAATATACCTAACCGGAAAGAAACTGTTTTGTATAACACGTGTAAATAAACAATTTTCACTTAGTGATAACACAAAACTGTAATTAGATTTAATCTAGTTATCTTATGAATCAAAAGCCTTTATTGTTGCCTGTTAATTGTTAGTTCCCTGGTGTTGTTGTACGAATATAACCCATTTAAGTTGTTTTGCTTCAACATTTCCTAGCAACAATTGCTTCTACCCATGCCTTTTCCTTTCCCTATGAAGTTCTATAACACTCTTTTGTTGAATGATTCCAGGTTAGGGGTGAGAAGGGTAATAAGCTTCTTTTGAATCTCCATTAACAACTGCTAGCTAAGTCTTTTGATTTTATGTCTTTTACTTAGGTCTGCTTAGCTCCTAAAAACTGCTTTTCAATTTCCATAGGAAAAGTTTTAGAATTGTTTTGTCCTTTGAAACAAACCATTATGTTTCATAATCCTCCCATTGATCTTGACGGATCTTGTTTGTCGAGTCTGTATAGCATCCGGGGCAAGGCGAGTGGGAATGCGTATGCCATCCCAAACTCAAGTTTTCTGATTAACTGAACAATGGATGTACTTGGAAAATACAAATGTTATATATCTATCAACTATTCTTGGCCAAGATGGCCTAAACCTTGTTCACAAGTGTGATTGGAATTCTGAAAATGAATGTATTGAATCTGAATCTGGTTGAAATCTAAAATTGAGGAATATGGTTGTGTGACTTGAGATAGTGTGTATGAATCTGGTTTCAAATTTTCTGGAACTGAATCTTAAATTAAGAAGAAGAACTAGCTCCCTTATTAGTTTAAGCAATTTTATTACACCAAATTTATGGCATTAAAACCTTGTTATGTGAATTTAGCTATTGCGACATGTTAATTCCTCATGTATAATTTATACATTTATTATATCTTTGGATATTGTGATTGAGAACTTGAAACAATTGAGACATGCAACATGTCTTCTTTGGACGAAGAACTGTTTTGCTAGGTGTGCGATTGTGCGCTTAAATTGAATTCTGAAGAATGTTCGTGTTCTTGTAGGAAGCTCGTGATTCGAATCTGAGCTGAGTTGGTGAAGGTCTAGCTGAGAATCAAATCGATTTTTTTGAGATAAACGTGCAACAAATTGCTACTTTGTTCTTCGTTTCTGGGAAGAAGAACAAGAACTTGAAGCTGTAAACTTATTATCCACGAGCTGAATTGAAACCAATCCAGTGACTTTAGCTTGGAATGGAGTGTCAAAATCAATCTGTGTCCATGGTTGTGAATTTGTCGGTACAACTGCGCAATCGTATCTATGAACAGGTTGGCTTCCTAAGTATGAACTGAAAATCGTCTTTATTCCTACTGTTGAATTATGTGATTAGTGGGAATTTCGATTGAGTTTATAGTCTGAAGGTTGGTTTTCTGAACTATAACTACAATTTCTCCTGTTGCTTGAAGTTGAGATACAATTTTATATTTTTGAATTTTTGAGCTGAACTTCTTATGATTGTTGTTTTGAAATCTGAATCTGAAAGAGAATTTTGCAATTGAATGATGGAACCGAGTTGCTCGTACTGTAAACTGAATTATTTGCTGTATTCTGACACAATTCTTACTTTTTAGTCAAGCGTGCAGCCGTGCACGCTATTTTCTTCATGGCATCGTCATGACAAATTGAATATCTTGTCAGACCAGCCCTAGCCCGTCTTGCACTTCCAATATCCATTTCAAGAGTCATCATAGGTCTTTTGGGATTTTATATACAAAAACATACCATATGTAATCCCACACAGTGGGGTCTGGGGATTTTACATACAACACCCTTTTATCTTGAATGTGATGGAATGCTCAAGGAATAAGTACCTCTATGTTGTCCATTAATAATACAGTTCGGCACCACAGAAACAAATGCTAACAGCCTTGTCATGTCCCAAATCGAGGAATGTGCGGGCACCTACCTTCTTCCCACCCAGTAGGCGAACCCGTCCCTTAATCACAACTCATTCAATAATAAGGTAGAACCCAACCACCAAATATACATAAACAAGTCTAAGATAGATAAGGAAATAGTATTGAAGTAATACAACAATCCCAAGGAATCTGGTATAAGGCCGTACAAGAGCCACTACTGCATAACTGTGAATCTGAATATAAATACAAAGTCTGAAAAGGTAGAATACTGTCTCGGAGTAGCAAAATAAGACAAGTATATAAAGAGAGACATCTGGGCTACAGAACCATCCATGTACTCACCTAAGATTCTCCAACAATCACTAACTCTACATATGCTTTGCTAACCGAAGTCTAACCATAAGGTGAATCGTAACCTACCTAGCAGCCGAGCAGGTGCCGCGAACATCCGCTTGATCTTTATCTTCCATCTCCGAAAGGAAGCCGAGATGGGAGGGTCTAGGAATAGTAAGAAATCCGAGTAAGCAAGTGTCGAGGACTAGGGTATATGTGCCCAATAAGAATCTAAAAATCCAATATGCAACTCCGGGCCCACAAGGGTAAAACCGGAACTTCTTAGTGGTTATGATATAATGTTGGTTTTCCACATCTTCTAAAGCTTTCCTCTTTTTATCTTTCTATTTATGCACCTCTATTAGTTAACAGTTCTCTCACTCGTTTAACTTTATGATTTTCTCCTATCCTTTATGTTTTGCTCTCTTACAATATCGACTTGAATCTTTGCCTAGGTGGTGTAACAAATAATTCAAATGAACTCTGTTCATATTGACACTTTTTCAGCGATGAGTGGAATATCCCAATTTTGTGAAGATAATTATCCGTGGAGGTATGCTTGATTACCATTTTGATGCAAATTCATTTTGCTGCTGCTATAAACTACATATTGATCTGAAAATTTCAGATTGTAAGTTTCATTTGAAGTGTGTCCAGAAAGGTTTCTAAGTCTAGTTTCAGTTTGTGTGTTTCCATTCATTTCGACAATCTCAAAACTTTAACTCTAATGTACTAAACTAACTTGGTTCGTTATAATATCCTCATTGTAGGTTTGTCAATCCCTTGATATTTAGAGACTATACCGACATAATGAAGAAGAATGTTGGCTCTAGATTGCCCAAATTCACAAGACAAAAATCTATGCAAGGGAAAACTGTTGTAAACCATTATATGAAACTACCTGTCAAAGATAGCTCCAGCAGCTTGGAAATAATATCAGAGACTTCAATGTGGACGTCACATTTCAGTTTTGCACAATTGTGATGTTTAAATTTATATTTAATTTTGTAGAATTCATCGCTAGTGCACATCTTGAAGTATTACTTCATTAGTATGTGTAGTACAAGACATGTATTGGTTTTTCAAAGTTTATTGCAAATCTGTACGTTTGAATTATTATTTTTGAGTTATTTATAAAATAATTTAGTGGTTGATATCATTTAAATAGGATAATATATAATTGTGATTATTGGATATATACAAAATAAATTGTCTCTTATAAATATATTAAATAATATTCACATAGCCTAGCCAACATTGCTACATTTTAAAATTGTGGCCATAGGTATGTCAAATTGTTGGCTTATTGTATGTAAATTGTGGCATGTTCACTCGCGAAGGCTACACTTCACAAATGTTGTTTTAGCACCGGTAGCAATTGCCACGCTTTGTAAGTGTGGCTTAATGTAGCAAAGGCTACACTTGAAAAGTGTAGTTTGAGGTCATGGAAAATGTTGCCATACGAGGTGCTACAAGTGTAGCCTTTGTACCTTATAGACCACGATTTTAAAGCGTGATTTCTAAAGCAACACTTGAAAAGCGTGGTCTTAGGGCAAAGGTTACGTTAGTTTTGGCCACCCCAGAAAAGCTTTGTCTATAGTCAAAAAGTGTGGCCTTTGATCAAAGACCACACTTTTCGGTATTTAGGCCACACTTTTCAAGGGTGGTTAAATGCCTAAAATATTATAGTGTTTGCAAACAATTCACAAATACTTTCACGAGGTTCTTGAAGCAATGATGAAATTTGCAAAAGAGATGATATCATCTACAACATCCCATCCAAATCTAGATATTTCCGGTGCTCATAAAAGGCTACATGAAATTCTTAGGGGTGGTCATTGGGTCGGGCTCAGGATCGTTGGGCCGGTTTTGGGGGATCGGGTCGGGGTGCGACGGGGTAAAGGGTGGGTTCGGGTCGGGATAGGCGGGATTTGCCGAAGTCCCGCTCCGATCCCGATCCCGTCGGCATCGGGTCGGGTCTGCATCCGGGCGGTTCTTTTTTTTTCCACTTAATTTAAAAAATAACATGTATATTAAAAACTCAATAATTAAACAAGACAAGATAGTGTAATAAAAATATCGCAAAACTGTTTTTGTGCCTCTTATATTATTTAATAGACATGCTTTTTTTTGTAATACAAATACAATTGTCAAAATTACAACTTTGTGGTGTTGTTCAAAAGTTGCAAATTACATAGTAAAATTGCAATTAAAAAAATTACATTCTGAAAAACCTGTTCTAGTTTCTTGATAATTTCCTGTGGTTCTTCGGTTGAAATTGGTATTTGTTGGTCAAATTGCTCCACGTCGCTTCCACCACATTTGGATAAGATTTCGTTGTAGTTTTCGTCTTCTTCTTCGTTTATCTCCGATTGACCGCACCTTCTCCGCTCCGCTCGTATCCAATCTATGAATAATACTACAATCTCCAAGCTGTCTCCGCTAATGAGTGTCTGTGCTCTCCTATTTGATATCTGCCAGCAGAAAAAGCGCTTTCAGACGTCGTTGATGACGCTTGAATGTTCAAAATATCTCAGGCCATCATTGAAAGTGTCGAAAAGGTCTTCTCATTCCCCCTTCAATATTTCAGCAAGTCTTTACGTCCTTCTTCATTGAGAACTGCTTGGTACGGTACAGAACCCTGCAAAACAAAAATTTCAAACTCGTTAATTTGGTTAGTAGCGGTACGGCCACACATTCTATTTCTGAGGCTTTCAATACTAGCCGCAGAAACATGTCTTTTGTGAGGTTGTGTTGAAGAAGAAGAAGATGGTATGGAAGCCGGTAGGTTACTATCACTTTCTTGTTGGTAAAACCTATATACTTTTTTTCCTTTCGTCTTCTACGCTAGACAACACTTCTTCTTTAGTTTGTTCAATAGGTGGTGGGTGATTTGGATTTTTGGGACTTGGAGGTGGTAGTACTTCTAGACAATCGTAAATAGTTTCAATAAGTGATTTAGTACCATCTATTTTAATAGTCGGATTTAATACAGCACCAATAATATAAATAGTGGAAATATGAATAAAATATTTTTTTATTTTGATAAATATTTTTTTAATAGCTAAAGCTGGTTTTTCCATATATTCACTAAGTAATAAAAATATTATAGCTATATAAAAAAACATAGTTGAAATAGTAGGATAATATATACCGGAAAATTCTTTTGTTGCTTGAAAAAATTTCTCTAAAAATACAATAAGTTCAGAATTTTTTCCCCAATCGCTATCTACAACCATATCAGCTGGATTTTGATTATGAGTTAAAAAATAAAGTTATAGATTTTCTATAGTCATAAGCAACAAGTAGTTGCTCGTATAAAGAATTTCACCTAGTGGATACTTCTTCTGGAATTTTTCTATAAGGTAGTTGACAATTGTGACAAGTTTTTTATATTCTTTTCTTCGTTGTATTCTATTATTTTTAAAAATAAAGTTTATAGCAAATTATATTTTACTAAGAATGTTTTCAAAAAGTGATAGACCATCCTTTACAATTAAGTTATATATATGGCACACATATTTTATATGAAAATGATCTGGAAAAGATGAAGTTAAACTATTTTTAAAAATTGTAATAGCGTAATTGTTAGAAGAAGCGTTATCTAATGTAATAGTCATAATTTTATTAGTTATTCCGTAATAATCGCACACTTGATAGATATTTTCTGCAATAAAAGTATCAGTGTGCCTATCATCTATATATATATACGCTAAGATACGTTTTTGCATACACCATTTATAATCTATCCAATGACAAGTTACCGTTAAATAATCATGGCCGTTAGTACTACGACCTATATCAGAAGTGATAACCACTTTGCCATTAAAATGATATAATGAATAACATAAATACTGTTGATATTCATGTGCGAATTTAAATACATTTCTCTTAACAGTTGATCTAGAAAAACCGTTAAAAGCAGGATTATACATATCTCTAATGTAATGAATAAAACAGGAAGATGAAGGAAATGAAAAGGGCAAACCTTCCACAACAACTAATTTTGCTATTGCTTCTCTATCTCTATGTTTATCGTATTTAGGGCCTACAATTCCCCCCGTCATAGGGTTAATTTGACCATGTACTTGGTTCAAGACAGTATGTGAACTTTGTCACGATGGAGCGGACGTTTGCACACCCGGTTTTGAAGTCTCGTATTGGGCATACCTAGCTGGATGAGCCCTTGTTACGTGTCTCATTAAACCCCCCGTCCCACCTTGACCTTTTTCAGTTTTAAATTTTAAAACATCTTTACAAATTTTACATCTAACTACTTGATTCTCTACGCCCCTATCAAAAAATGTCCATGCACCTGATTTTAATGTTCGTTTTGCTGGACCTCGTCTCATACTAGGGAAATATGAGGCAGTTCAGTTGAAGGTGCACTAGTGGGAGTGTTGTCATCTACATTAGTAGGTGTATCATCTAGATCATCGTCTAAATTAATGTCTTCTTGAGTTTCAGAAAATAGCTCCTCGTCTAAATCTAATAGTATTGTAGAAAAATATTCAGTATCAACAAAATCATCCTGTGTAGGAATAGGATTCTGTCTAGAAATAGGACCCTTGCCCTTGTTAGCCCTACTAGAAGAAGCATGACCCCTACCCGTAAGCATACGTTTAAATCATTCCATTATAAATTTATAATTATACTAATAAATAATTAAAGTAAATGAAATTAAGTGCGCTAAATAAAATAAACAGACAATAATAATTTAATGAAGGAACGAATGTACCAAACGTCGACGTAACGTCGACGTGTAATCGAGAGGTTGAAAATTGAAACTTTGCTCGATGGAAGATCTTCAAGCTAGTTGCCAACTTCACTCCCAAATGAATAAATAAAATTGAATATTTAGTAGACAATGTAGACTTGTAGATAGATAGATTGAGAGATTAGAGAGATTGTAGGAAGATTTGTGAGAAAGATGAAGAGAAAATGGGGTATTTATAGTTGAAAAATTGGGTTAAAGTGTAAATATAATAACTTATGAGTTAAAAATAAATATTAAACGGGTTGCACAACGGCCAAAATGTAAAATGGTCGTTGGTGCAACGGTTATTTTTGCAAAGAGGGGTTTCGGGCGGGATCGGGTAGGGACTGTCAGGCCTGGGCGGGCCGGGAGGGGTCGGGACGAGACCATGTCCCGTCCCGGTTCGAGTCCCGATACCGATTTTTTTTTTAAATATTGGGTTCGGGGCGGGACCGGGACCGGGCCGACCCGTCCCACTGGCCAGCCTTAGAAATTCTTGAAGTTTTATTTGTTATACTATTATTGTAGAACTTTATAAAAAATATTTTTCATAATTTCTAATATACATATATATTTATTTGTAGGGAGAAATAGCTGCGCTTGATGGGACGTCAATACATGCAGTTGTTCCCGCTAATCAACAAATGATTTACAGAAAAAGGAAAGGGTAAATGTTATCAGAATGTATTGTGTATGTGATTTTAACATGGTCTTTGATCCACGAATTCTTATAGAGATTGTATCTAATTCAAATAATGGCTTTCCATTTCATCCTTCTCGTATGTGATACAACTTAAAATATATGAAACGATACTTTCTCTTTATTATGATTATTTAACCTTTTATTTTAATGACAAATATGTACTATCTATGTGATGCGGCATATCTGAACAGTCAAGGATTTCTAGCACCGTATCGTAATATTCGATATTGGTTAGGAAATTATTATTGTAGTCGGGCAATAAATAAAGAGGAAAAGTTTAATCATGCTCATGCACAATTCAGAAATATTACCGAACATGCTTATGGATATTTGAAAGCAAGATTTTCGATATTGGACAAGATGCCTTCATATTCTATTGATGTCTAGAGAGATGTTGTTGCATGTTTGCAGTTCATATAAATGATGACAATTTAATTAATACGATTCACTTCAATTAATATTTGATGAGGAATGAGAACACGAAGAAGTGTTAGATGAAAAATATTTACCTAGTTGGACAGCCAAAGATTCGCAGATATTGCAAAATATGCGTGAAGAATTTGCACTTCAACTAATGAAAAGAAAAGGAAATACTTGAGAGTTTTATATTTTCATTATTTGAAATACTTTTATAGTGTTTGAATGTTAGAATTTGATCCGATTGTTTTGTAGTTAATTATTTAAATTATCCTATAATTGAGTGTTTGAAGTGGATAATTTTTTTTATCAAAAGATTAACTTATGTTGGATTCTTACAAAAATTCATGATACCTTGTTACAATAATTTTTTATATTGATATATGAATTTTATTTGCATTTCAAATACTTTAAATTTTTTTAACAAAAAAACTATTTTTTTTCTATCAAAAAATAAATTTATTTTGCTAAATGAGATTTTTATAGTAATATTTTATTGATATACTGTAATTTCACATTCACATTCAGATACTGAAAAAAAAAACAACATTAATCATTTAGTGTTCAGATCTAGAGACCATCTTAATATTCATATGTACATTTAAATTCAGACATCTAAATCTTAATATTCAAATATGTATTCAAATTCAGACATCTTAATCTTAATAAAAACAAATACAACCTTATATTATTTTTCTTACTTTACAATTATTTAATGGATTAAAAAAATCTGAATGATTAAGATCTATAACAGAAATCTTAATATTATTAAGATATTATCATCCACTTTGACGTTAACTATTTCAATTGTCTACAATTACAACTAACCCCACCACAAACTCCACCCTCGACTAGCCAGACCTTGGCCCAAGCCCAACACTTGGACCTTGGCCCAAGCCGCCGGATGAAAACCAAAATTGTGAGCTAAGTTGTAGTGGAACAGAACTATCCTCTGCGCTAAATTGCTCCTCTTCCCCTTCTGCATCAAAGTGTATGTTTCTGCTTCTTCTTTCCATAACTAATCTCTTTCCTGTATATTTAGGCCAAAACCCTTATCCTTTTTGTGATGGTAACAACAAATTTTAGTTAATTGGACTATAATGCTGCATCTGCCTCTTTTCTAGTATGTCTTTACAAGTTAATGTATGTTCTCATTTTTTTGTTATAAGGTATTTATGAGAAAATTGTGTTGGCAGATGTCTATGTCGCAGCAGAGTGCATCTGTTTTCCAGGTGCATCGGCCTTCACATAACATAGTTTCACCTCACTGCCAGTCATTTCTAAGTTTTCCTCCGATTCATTCCCCTTTTCATCCCAATCAAAGCTCATCATTATGTATCAGGACGCAAACGAACTGCCAAAGGGCAAAACCTATAAGTTTGCAAACAGATTATAATGATGGGGAAATGGAGGAGGTTGGAGGCTTCAAAGATGATGAGAAGAATTATGACAAAGATCCTGAACTTGCCGAGATTCTTGGCAACTGTCTTGATGATCCCGATAAAGCTAAGTCAAGGGTCAGTGCCTTTTTGTTTCCTTTGTCTCTCTATTAATAATTTAATTTTTTATTCAGGTTATGGTTTTTGTAACACTTGACTTTTGCCTTTCATGTTTCTGGCTTTTTCAATGAGTTAGAATTGTTTTTTTTTGTGTGTCAAAGGTAGATAGGACATCAGTGAAGTGAAACAAATGTCTATTTTGTGCTACTAAATTGTAGTGTTTACTTTGTTATCAGTTGGAGGAGAGATTGAGAAAGAAAAGGAATAAAATAGTACATACAAAGACAGGTTCAGCAACACCCATGGAAGTGAAATTCAACAAGTAAGTGTTGACTAACCCCAAGTTGCTGAGCAAAAATATTACTCCAGTTGGATCTTTTTGATATATCGAATAGAATTCACAATCTTACCTTTCTCTGTGAGATCCACTCCATTACATGTCCTTGTTCTTCAACTGCTTTTTCATTCCAGGAAGCTAACCCCAACTTGGTGAGACATGTATGTGAAAGTATATTTATGTCCTAGAGATAATCTGTACTAGGACAAATGTACTTTATACACATGTATGTGAAAGTATATTTATGTCCTAGAGATAGTCGTTGGCCAACGCAATAGACATATTTAGAATATGGTCTAGTTGTCAACGAATATAGATGAGATATAATGATTAATCCATTTGGATAGACACTTGACAAATCCTAAGCTTGATCGAGTGTGTCGTGAATGAAAAGATTTTATCTTACCACATAAAAGTTAAGTTTACTGGATTCGCGTAAATGTACTTCACATATTGAGTTTGTCTTCCGGTGCCGTCTAGGAGTTCCGTGTAGACCTTAATTTGATTAATGTCGATATGAGAAGGCCCGGGTTACACTATGTCGATTGTCTGTTTCGATCTAAGGATGTATTGAGAGAGAAATTAAATGTTCGATTTGGAATCGAGATATTTAAATGAATAATGATTATTTTAATTAAGTCAAAATTGAATTTTGGATTTAATTAAGAATGCATGGAAAATAAATCGAGACAGTGCAGGAGCACGTCGAGCGCCGCGACGCCTCTGCCTCTAATTTTGGGCCAGGCCCAAGGTCAAGCCCGAATCCGATTCTGAAAATCATTGTAAGCCTTAGAGACTTAGAATCAAATATTCTCTCGAACCTCTGCCGGATTTCCTAGCTTTCCGAAAGAGAAATACATCGAAGCTTGGAGCTTGCAATCCCGGATTTCCTAGCTTTCCGAAAGAGAAATACATTGAAGCTTGGAGCTTGCAATCGGAAGGGCAACCGCGTGTCCACCCTATAGTAGATAAAAATTTCAGATACTATAACTTGTAAGTTTATGCTTTATGTTACAAGTTTAATTGTTGTATAACCATACCAGAAATGTTGTTGGGGTAAGTAAGAAACAAAAACTTTTAACTTCCGCTGTGCCTTACTTATGTGCTTTGAACCCAACATAACTCTACAGTGGTATCAGAGCCAGGCTGGTTCAATGGTTATATAACAAATTGAATAGAATAATAATATGGGTTAAAACATAAAATTGGATTAAAATGAGGTTTCTTGAAATTCTACATGTCTTGAACGAATGTTGACATTTTGATATCACCCTAAATTATCTCCTACGCTAACTTGAGGAAGTCTTTCCGCTCTAACTCGAACTAATCCAAAAGTGCGTTGTCCGGCTCATTGCACGGTGCACGGCTAAGAACGAGTAAGAACGGATGATGGTCGATATGGGCGTTATTGATAATGGTGGGTGATGATAAATGACCTGTGATTTGATCCCGAAATTGGATTTAGGGCTCGAACGATTTTAAGAATCAACACAAAAACGTTTGTCAGGACATGAGCGCCGCGACCCTATGGTAGGGTGCCGCGGCGCTTGCTAGTGTTTTAAGGTGGCGCCGCGGCTCCATAGTGGAGCGTCGCGGCGCTAATGCTTCGTTTAAAAAACATGGACTCACTGGACAACAGGCGCCGCGACTCCATGGTGGAGTGCCGCGGCCCTAATGATTAGCGTCGCGGCCCCAACTGTCCAGAAACAAAAAAAAAATTTCAAAGTTCAGAATGTTTAACCCAAGATTATTATTATACAGTATATTATTTGATAAATATGTTGTTTATGTGTTAAATGTCAAAATGTTTGTCATTTACATTTCTAGATTAGTGTCTGCTATAACTTCCTGGGCAGGTGGCGCCCAGTGTTTGATTAAACCATCTTATATCATGCATATTGGGTTGACGGTTCTCAAACTATATGTGTCATTAGCTTTGCATGATAAGATGTCATATTGGATATGGCATAAAAGAGTTGATCTTGGTCAGAACCCTGAATTAAAATGTTTCCCAAAATTTTAAATACAAGTCTATATTAAAACGCTTCGTCCATTATAATTGTTAGAGTGCAAAATCCTTTTCGGCGATACGAGTATTTATGCCACAACATTTGCTCTAAGTCTACGAGGATCCAGATTCTTTCATAGATGTGTTTTAATGTAAAGGTAAATGATAAACTTTTGTGGGTATTTACACCAAAGTGTTTGCTCACAAAGGCCAAATTTGCTTAGATACATAAACGCAGTCGTGTAATGGAGTTGACTTGCTTAGACAAATCTTTGCGCCAAAGTGTCGGACTAATCTAAGGACGCAAGATTTAATGTAATATTTGATCAACCAAGAGTTGCGAATAAGTTTTGCAATTGGTTTAGAACCTACCAAGATATGTTATTGAAGTTACCAGCCAAAGCAAACGCGGAGATAGCATAGACTTGGATCTTGGCCCATTATGACCTCAATTAATATAGGTCCGTACTCTACCATGGGGTCGTAGAAGTATGTTAAAATAATGGGAGCTAATTAAACAAAAGGCCTTGTTGATTAGCCTAAATGAATGTGTATAATAGGAAATAGATTTTGAATTTGATTTCCAGTCTATCTAATTCTTCAGATTATAAAAGATGTCTAGCTTATCATTGAAAATGTTGATTGAGATGAACAAACTTGCTGGACCGAACTACCTTGACTGGCCAAGGAATTTGCTAATTGTACTGAGACAAGAGAAAATAGAATACGTCTTGGACACGGTGTTCCCAACAGTCCATGCGTCAGACTCTGACGAATATGCCGCTTTTGATAAGGATGCTTACCAGAAACATCTAGATGATGCCACTTCAGCGCAATGCGTAATGCTGTCTTCCATGTCTATGGAACTTCAGAGACATCATGAGAACATGGGGCCCAATGAGATGCTCGAACACTTGAAGAGTCTTTATGACTCTCAATCCCAGACTATGGAATATGAGTTGCTAATAGAACTCTTTAAGTGTAAGCTCAATGAAGGGGGTTAGGTCTCGCAGCATGTGTTGAAGATGTATGGCTGATAGAGAGACTTGCTTCAATTGGAATGAAATGAAGGGGGTTAGGTCTCGCAGCATGTGTTGAAGATGTATGACTGATAGAGAGACTTGCTTCAATTGGAACGAAGCTTGAAAAGAATGTCGCTACCACCCTCATCCTGAACTCTCCCTCGTTCCTTTGAGAACTTCATAGTGAATTTCAACATGAATGGAACGAAGGCGACTTTGCCGGAGCTGCACAACATGCTCAAGACCTTTGAGTCCTCCACTTTCAAAGGCAAAGCTGTGCTCATGGTGAGCTCTTCTAGCCGACCCAAGCCGAAAGGCAAGGAATGGCAGAAGAAGAAGGGCAAAGCAGTCGCTGCGCCCTCAGCTATGAAGCCCAATGGAGGTGTGAAGAAGAAGGTGAACGCGGCTAAGGATGAATTCCATAGGAAGGGGCATTGGAAGAACGACTGCACGACACCAGGAGGAGGAAAAGCACTAGGTGCTCCTGCCTTTGGTGGACAAGGTATGCACGTTTTTGAAATAAATATGTCTATAAATAACTCTTATTCCTGGGTATTGGATACCGCTTGTGGCTCACACATTTGTACAAATGTGCAGGGGATAACTGATAGCAGGAAGGTTGGACCGAGAGAGGTAGACCTACGCGTTGAAAATGGAGCACGAGTGGATGCTGAGCGCGTAGGGACTTATAGATTAAATTTTCCTTTCGACTATTGTTTAGTGTTGAATGATTGGTTTTATGTACCCTCGTTAACGAGGAATATTATTTATATCTCAGTGTTGGACATGGAGGGCTTTTCCTCTTATATTTATAATGGCAGTCACGTACTGTCTTTTGATAATGTTATATATGGAACTGCTTCTCTTGTGGATGGATTATATACACTGAACTATAGTCGAGAGATATTCAATGTACAAAATAAACGAGCCAAGATAAGTAATAGAAACTCTACCTACCTATGACACTGCACACTTGGTCATATCAACGAATCAAGGATAGCAAGATTGAGGAAGTTAGACTACCTCGAACCATTTGACTTGGAGTCTTATGGTAACTGCGAATCTTGTTTGAGAGGAAAGACTACCAATTAACCACTTTCTGGGAAAGGTGTGCGAGCCAAGGAGGTGTTTGAGTTGGTCCATACTGATGTATGTGGGCCATTCTCAACTCAAGCTAAAGGAGGCTTCCCATACTTCATCACTTTTACTGACTTCACAAGGTATGGATATGTGTATCTTATGAGACACAAATCCGAGGCTTTTGAGAAGTTCAAGGAGTACAAGTCGGAAGTAGAGAAGCAACTTGCGATAAGTATCAAGACCCTTCGATCGGATCGAGGAGGTGAATACTTGAGCAAGGATTTTCTAGATTACTTAAAGCTACATGGAGTCCAGTCAGAATGGACACCTCCTGGAACACCACAAATGAATGGTGTTGCCGGAAGGAGAAACCGAACCTTATTGGATATGGTTCGATCCATGATGAGCTCTTCAGCTCTACCTACATACCTTTGGGGACATGAGGTTCTGAACAGGGTTCCTTCCAAGTCAGTAGAAAAGACACCCTATGAGATATGGTGTGGCAAGAAGCGAGCTCTTAAACATATGAGACCCTGGGGGTGCCCTGCATATGTTTAGAAGATGCTCACTGACAAGTTGGAATCCAAAAGTGAGAAATGTTACTTCGTGGGGTATCCAAAGGAAATTAAGGGATACTACTTCTATCTTCCTGGAGAACATAAGGTCATTGTTTCCAGGAACGCAACTTTCCTTGAAGAAGAATATGTCTACAAGGAACATAGCTGCACAGAGATATAACTTGAAGAAATTCAAGAACCACAAGATAACACAGAAGTTGAACCCTTGTTTAATGACCTAAACAAGGATTCAGTGGAAGTATCTGGTGAAGATTGGGTACTTAGAGTACGCCCGGCCCGATGGGAGTCTTTGTGAGAGATAGTGCAGAAATGCAAGGCTCTCATACACAACCAGTGGAAGATGATACAATGGTTGTACATCATTCCATTCAGAAAATACATGAAAATGACATTCCTGAAAGCTCTCAAGGTGATGGATTGTCCAACACACAAAGACCTCACAATCAGAATGCAACAAACACTGAAATACAAAATAATCAACTCCGTAGAACCACTAGGACTCATCGTCCGCCTGAAAGACTTAATCTCCTTGTTGAAACACACAATGAGAGAGATATTTCTAATGACGATGAACCTACAACCTACAGCGAAGCTATGTTAGACATTGATTCGCAGAGATGGAAAGAAGCCATGAAATCTGAGATGGACTCGATGTACATAAATCAAGTTTGGAACTTGGTTGATTTGCCAACATGGGTTAGACCCATAGGATGCAAATGGGTCTTCAAGAAGAAGATTGATGCATATGGCAAGGTACAGACTTATAAAACAAGATTGGTGGCTAAAGGTTATAATCAACGGCCTGGGGTCGATTATGATGAAACCTTTTCACCTGTTGCTAAGATTAAGTCCATTCGAATTTTGCTTGCAATAGCTGCATATTATGACTATGACATTTTGCAGATGGACGTCAAAACTGCCTTCCTCAATGGTAATCTAGTTGAGGAAGTGTATATGAAACAACCTGCAGGTTTTTCACTTGAGTCCAAACCAAATGCCGTATGCAAGCTACAAAAGTCCATTTATGGGCTTAAGCAAGCCTCGAGGAGTTGGAACATTTGCTTTGACAAGGCTATCAAGTCATTTGATTTCGTCAGAAGCAAAGAGGATCCATGTGTTTATAGTAAACGCAAGGATGAGAGTATTGCCTTCATTATCATATATGTAGATGGCATTATTAGTAATGGGAGACAATAACTCTCCTACAATCAGTCAAAGAGTGGTTGTCCAGTACCTTCATGATGAAGGATTTAGGTGAAGCCTGCTACATTCTGGGGATTAGGATCTATAGAGATAAACCTAATAGATTGTTGGGGCTGTCACAGTCAGTCTACATAGACAAAGTGCTTAGACGTTTTTCTATGGAAAATTCCAAGAAAGGCGGTCTACCTATGGGACAAGACATCAAGTTATCTAAGAAGGATAGTCCTTCTAATACTATAGAACTTGAACGCATGAAAATGATCCCATATGCCTCGGCTATAGGATCGATTATGTATGCCATGACCTGTACTAGGCCAGATGTGGCCTTTGCACTTAGCATGACTTGCAAGTTCCGGCAGAATCCTGGGAAGAACACTGGAAGGCAGTCAAGAGTATTCTTAAGTATCTTAGATGAACTAAAGATTACTTCTTAGTCTATGGTGGGGAAGAAAAGCTAGCTGCTACTGGGTACACTGATGCTAGCTTCCAGACAGATGTTGATGACTACAAATCTCAATCGGGGTACACGTTCATTTTCAATGGGAGAGCAGTAAGCTGGAAAAGTTCCAAACAAGCTACAACTGTTGATTCGACAACAGAAGCTGAGTACATTGCTGGATCGGAAGCTGGTAAAGAAGCTATCGCGATATCTGAGTTCCTGAAGGAACTAGGGGTTGTTTCAAGTGCCACTTGTCCAATAATGGTTTATTGTGACAACACTGGTGCGATTGCGCAAGCTAAGGAACCAAGATCAACCAACAGAAACAAGCATGTACCAAGGAAGTACCACATACTCAGGGAGATGGTGGAGACTGAAGAGATTAGATTAGACTATGTTCCCAGAAATGATAATCTAGCTGACCCATTCACTAAACCATTAAGCTTAGTCAAGCATAATGGTCATTTTGAGAATATGGGCATTAGATATGTTGGAGATTGGCTCTAGGCCAAGTGAGAGATTGAAAGTATATTTATGTTCTAGATACAATCTGTATTAGGACAAATGTACTTTATACACATTCGTATTATTATTAATGGAGATTAATATTTTGGCATTTGCAATTATTGAATTATTATTTGATTGTTTGTAATTATTCATTAATGTGCATCCCTTGAGCTTACATTGTCATTAATAGAGTGAGATATTGATGATAGAGCGTAACTCTTAAAATAGCCTCGACTAATGATCATCGAGAATGGGATATCGATGATATGTGATAAGTCGACATGTCATCTGCATCACATCCTTAGAGGATGTAGTATGTCTCACCTGCTACGAGTAATGACTACTCGTGATAGACACATGGATACTTTGAAAGTATTGATATACCCTACTGATATATTGTTTGTTATACTTGTCTAAAGTATGATCAGCGTGTGGGAGATAGAAATCCTTAGACTTGAGGTCAATACGCGCCTTGTCTACAAAGTAATGTACTTTGATCCCGTCCTAAACTCAAATGCCTTATAGGTTGAGATACGGCTTGTATTGTGTACATTACGATGTGGATTAACAGTGGTAGTTGAGCCAAGATTAGAATTCATTCCTCGAATGTATATTCAAGAGAACACTCGGATTCTCAGTGATGTTAGGTTGAGCCCTATCTATAGTAAGGGGCCCTTTCTTGCTCGTTAGCGCTGTTTTTTTATTGCAGCTAGGGCGACCCTTTTCTTTCTCAAAGTCAACTTTCTCCCTTCTTAGTCAAGCTTTGAAGTCCCTACTTTATTTAGATTGTTGGGATATTTGAAGAAGCGCAAGTTTGGAATCCTAACCTATACAGGGGGCTAGTCTCGATCTCGCTTGGTGGTACCCCTCTCGATGATTGTTGACTCAAAATTGATTTCGTGCTTGAGTTGGAGGGCTTTCCCTCCATCCATCGAGTCAAGTAATTCGCTATCGGAAATTTCTCTGCCGCCTATCTCATGCCATGCGACTAAGTCGTTGGCCAACGCAATAGACATATTTAGAATATGGTCTAGTTGTCAACTAATATAGATGAGATACAATGATTAAGCCATTTGGATAGACACTTGACAAATCCTAAGCTTGATCGGGTGTGTCGTGAATGAAAGGATTTTATCTTACCACATAAAGGTTAAGTTTACTGGATTCACGTAAACGTACTTCACATATTGAGTTCGTCTTCCGGTGCCGTCTAGGAGTTCCGTGTAGACCTTAATTTGATTAATGTCGATATGAGAAGGCCTGTAGGGTCACACTATGTCGATTGTCCGTTTCGATCTAAGGATATATTGAGAAAGAAATTAAATGTTCGATTTGGAATTGAGATATTTAAATGAATAATGATTATTTTAATTAAGTCAAAATTGGATTTTGGATTTAATTAAGAATGCACGGAAAATAAATCGAGACAGTGCATGAGCACGTCGAGCGCCGCGGCGCCCATACCCTAGGACCGCGACGCCTCTGCCTCTAATTTTGGGCCAGGCCCAAGGTCAAACCCTAATCCGGTTTTGACCTATTTTTCAACTATAAATAGAGGCATTCTCTTTAGTAATCATATACCAATTTTCTGAAAATCATTCTAAGCCTTAGAGACTTAGAATCAAATACTCTTTCGAACCTCTGCCGGATTTCCTAGCTTTCCGAAAGAGAAATACATTGAAGCTTGGAGCTTGCAATCGGAAGGGCAACCGCGTGTCCACCATAAAGATTTCAGATACTATAACTTGTAAGTTTATGCTTTATGTTACAAGTTTAATTGTTGTATAACCATACCAGAAATGTTGTTGGGGTAAGTAAGAAACAAAAACTTTTAACTTCCGCTGTGCCTTACTTATGTGCTTTGAATCAAACAAAACCCTACAGTATGCTCATGCATCTTGTCTAGCACAGACTCACTCATCACGATTGGGTATGAGCTGGACAAAAATTGTTAAAATATCAAACCCACCATTGTTACAAATGTATAACCTTACGTAATCTAAAATTCTAAATATACCATCATAACACATGAATAACTGCAAAGAAAATATTTGATCATTTTATAGGTTGCAATATACATAACAAGAAATAATTCAAGTAACAAAAAGTACTAAAATTACACTTACTTTGCGGCTTTGCCTTTTGTGTTTGGTCGAGTTTAATTGTTCTATTTTTTATTATTACATGAAACAACTCATCTTTACCTTACAAATGATTAAGATTGGTTCCAAAATTATCGAATTGAGGAGCATTTGTGGCCTGCTATTTAATGGAAATATTTCAGTTCTAGGGACACAAGTATAAAATTTGGAAGAGACACCATTTGATGGTGCCCTACTTGTGTCCTATGTGTCTGTAACACCAACTTGAACTAGTAAGCGTTTGATATTAGCACTTCACAGGATGTGCATGACATTCTTTGTAACTGCAGCCTCCATTCCAATTAAATTTCAGAGAAGGATTTCTAATTCAACAATAGATGGCTATATAGGCTAGAAGCCTAGAACACCCCTTTGCTAATATAGTCATGACAATGCCTCATACAAGTTTTGTTTGGGAAATATATGAATGTCTGTTTGACCGAAATCAAAAGTCTTCTTTCTTTTTATTCAGCTCCTTTTCTTCTTGATGAATACACTTAATTATATTTTTAAGGATAGGGGAATGAACCTTTTCTCAACTCAAGAAGCTTGATCCTTTCTCTCTTTTGTGGTGCATATGCCTGGTAATGATTTACCCCACAACAAGGACAGCTTCTTCTTCTGGATTCCACTTTTCCCCTGAGCACCTTTTTGTCAGCAATTGAACAGAAAGTGTTAGTTCTAGTAATGTACTGTTCTAGTCCTATGACTTTTTCCGTTATCTCATTAGAGTTACTTTTGCCCACAATCCAGAATGAAGGATAATTATCAGACATGTATTCTGCATGTCATAGAAAGAGTCTTGCTAATTGATTTTGCCGGCATCTCCTTTTTAGGAGTGAAATTCATAACAACTTCTGCTTACTTCTGATTCAGATTTGATTTTACAAATACCTACATATGGTTTGAGTTCTACAATGCCCCGTTGGAGAAGGATATCTCCTTCATTTGTGACGTAAGTAATTTACTCTTCATAATTCTCAAGACATTTGCATATGGATTTTACTGACTTAGTTTTCATCAACTTTGTTGCAGACAATTCGGTCTTGGCACATTGTTGGACGTCTTGGTGGATGTAATTCACTGAATATGCAAGTAGAGTTCCGCAAATTATGTTCCTACTTATGTTCTTTTAGAGGGTGGAAAACAAAAAGAAATAACCTATCATTCTAACATGGGAATATGTTTAGTTGACAAACGTTCAAAGAGTAGCTTCTTCCACTTGAGTGTAGGCTCAACCAAGTTTCTTTCTTGCAGTTGTCACAATCTCTTTTGGACAAAAGACCAAGCTATGATGCTGTTCAGGGGGCAAATGTAACACCTACGACATTCTATAATATTGGAGATCTTGAGATTCAAGATAACTTGGCTCGCATATGGTAAAGGCTGAATCAGTTATCCTTAGATATGAAGTGGTGCTTGTTGCTTATAATCTGACCTTTTCTCATTATAGGGCGGACATTGGAACAAGTGAGCCCTTACTGTTAGATGTATTGATTAATGCTTTGTCACAGATAAGCTCCGAGTAAGCTTCACTTCCTTTTTCATTTAGAAGTAGAATCTCTATTTGGTTTCCAACATCAAGCAATTTGAATCTGCCTGGAACCTAAATCCTAGCCATTGCACAGACCATTTTTGCCATGCAACCTTCTCTTTGTCTCAATTTGTCATAGTAGTCACAAAGCATCACATTAAATAGGCTGTCTAATTTATACTTGTTTTGGGAAAGATTGTTTTTGTTGTCTTGCCATTTCTATTTCGCATGTTGCTAACAGTTTGCGGCTACAAGACTCACCCTAATAATATCTTCTGAACAGCTATGTTGGTATCAAACAAGTAGTATTTGGTGGATCTGAATTTGAGAACTGGAAGGAGAACTTGACATCAGAGGATGCTGGTTACAGTGTTCACAAGATATAGATGACTTTTGACTCTGAAAGCTCCTGGTTAGAAGATGAAACTCAGTTATTGAAGATAAAAGGCTCTAAGCAGTATTTGGCAACACACTAGAGAGAGCAGGTTAACACTCGGGCTTTCAAAGCTGCTAATACTAGTGCTATTTGAGGATTTTCCATCAGAAGCATTTCAACTTCTTGATGAAGCATCTACTTTTGGCTTCCAAAACTGCAGTTTCGGCTCACGATACCCTTGTTGGAAATGAATTCAGCCCAACTGTCCGCATATTTATTAGGTACCTGTAGCCATGCTAGTGCCAGTATCTGGGACAGAAACAGTACTAATAGAAAGCTGCAAGTTTCTTCGTGACTGGTTCCTTTTAGATTTTAACTGCAATTTCATGTAAGCAACAAATTTACATCAAAGCAATATCTTGCGATGTCCATACCATAGAAATGTTTGTTTGTTTGTATTTTTGTCTTCCTGTCCTGATGGAAAGAAAATTGATTAGAATTAACGAGTGTGAGGAAGAGCAACATAATTTTGTAACGACCCGTCCGCTCGTTTTGAGTATAGAACCCCTATTCTCTAAATTACACTTTTTGTAGGTTCAAAATGTGAATTATGACTCGCGGGGACAGGTGGCACGGGTCACGAGACATCTGGATGCATATAAGAGAAAAAAAACAAAAAACTACAGGTTTTGGAAAAAAAAATAAGAGTTGACCAAAGTCAACATTCGGGGTAAACGAGCTTAGAATCATTAGCTAAAAGTTCCTATAGGTTCGTATCATTTTGAACGTAGTTGGACGGTTTGGATGGGCGCATGACTAGTTCAGACGTTTAAGTTGAATACTAGTGATTTTGAAGATTAAGAGTTGAATCACCGTCAAATATGTGTCTAGACGATCTCTAATGGTGATTTGATAGCTTCAACATAATCATAGGAAGATTTTGGGGTGGTTTTCATGCTTGGTGTGCATCCCAGGGGTTCGGCGAGTTTCGGCGCGTTTGGAGTAAGTTTTGAAAAAAATCGGAAGTGCTGATTTTTTTTTTTGCCTGACTTGATTTGTAAGCAACTGCTCTTATTCTATAAGGAATTTGGAGATGATTCAAAAATGAAACTTGTACCCCTTTGAGTCTAGTTTCCAGCTACGCAAATTTTTCGTCATTTCGACGTTTCTACAAAACGTTACGGCCTTTCAACGAGATTCTTATAGATATCAGATTTAGTAATTTTATTTCATTCTTCATTATTTTGGAGACTTGGGAACTCGATTTTGAAGTGTTTTGACCTAGATCTTCATATACAAGCTTGGGGTAAGCGATTCTAACTTGAATCTATGATTATTTTATGAATCTAACAATGGATTTATCATTTGAATATGAAATCAAAGATGAAAATTAGGGATTTTCGGATATAAATCTAGAATCACGTAAATTGAGTTTTGAGTATCCAAATGGAAATCTAAATATAGATTTGACTCGTGTGGTTATGAGTAACCCCAATCTAAAATAAATATCTGATTTTGACTCGGGGCTCGGGTTTGATTTTTTTTTTTACTTTTTAGTCGGAATTGTTTTACATTGCAATGGTATTATTGAATTTGTTTAACCTCGTAGAGTACTATTTTGAATATATCAGACTCATTCGGTGAATTCGGAGGCGGTGGAACTTTCAGAAGACTTGAAGCTTCCCTCAGATTGAGGTAAGTTAAGACCTTGACTTCTAATGGGTTTTCGTAATTAAGTAAAGTAAAATATATTAAGGGAAGGGGGTACTGTATATGTGAGATGACGAGAACCTATGTGTGTACCGGTGCCATGTTTGGGTACTTAGGCGATTATGAGCTCATTTGTGTAATTATCTCACATTATCTATGAATTCTGAAACATGCTTTGACTGAATTGAGGTGATTATTGTATTGATTGATTGCATGCTGAATATCACTCCAAATATCTCGCACACTTGATTATAGCTACGTTGCTTTAATTTCTTTGTACATTTTCTAAATGTCTTGTGTGAGCATATGTAAAAATATATGATTTTGAGGACTTCCTTGGTTATTTACTAAAGATGCAACTTGATTTATGCCCGATGTGATTTGGTTGAATTTGATTTCGGGCGGAATGATGGTATTCTGATATGGCGGGACGGTCAATATGGTTGATAGCACGATGTGATTTGGTATATTGTAGTTGATAATGATAGAATTCATGAAAGTCTTTTATTCATAACATGAATTCTTACAAAGCAATAACAAGATAATAAAATAATATTATTCTTGAGAGCTAAAAGTGCAAGTAAAAGAAAAGCAAGTAAAGCCCTTTATATAGGGTCTATTACATGGGATACAAATATGTTTTTCCAATGTGGGACAAAAGCAAATGCTAATATCTCCTCTCAAACTCATGCGATGGTGTAGACGAAGCATCGAGAGTTACCAAGAAAGAACCGTGACGCTTTAAGGTATACGCCTTTGTGAAGAAATGCAAGTTGCATCGAAGATGAGACAAATGGCAAGATATTCTTGAATAAGATGATATCGAATAATATGACAATCAATCTCAATATGCTTGGTACGCTCATGAAAGACGTATTTGTCGCGCGAACTGAATAGAACTCTTATTATCACAATACATCGGTGTTGGTGAAGAAAGACGGACACCCATATCAACCAATAACCGACGTAACCATACAATCTCACACGTAGTAGAAGCCATAGCACAATACTCGCCTCGCTTGAAGAGCGAGAAACCACATCTTGTTTCTTACTTTTCCATGAGATAAGTGAATCTCCTAAAAATACACAATAACCAAAGGTTGATTTCCGATCGCTTAGGTCACCAAACTGCAGATCGGAAAATGCACGAAGCTCCAAGGATGAGGTCGATGGAAACAAGAGACTCGATAAATCGCTCAAGATAGCGAAGAATACGCATAATCAATGTACAGATGTAGGGAGAGCAAACAAACCGACCGACAATGTGAACAAAGATATGCAATGTCGTGGCGAGTAATGGGCGAGGTACACTCCACTACCAACCTAACGATATAAAGTGGGATCAGGGAAGAGGATCCCGCCGGGAAAGAGGTGTATATCGAACATTAACCTCAAGAGAGGAGAGTCAACTATACGAGTATCCGTGAGGCGGCCCGCCAAGAATATCTGGCAAGGTACTTAGACTGAGAGAGAAGATATCCCTTCTCAGAATAAGCTACCTCAATACCTAAAAAGTATCGTAGATGACCTAAATCTTTCATCTCAAACGGTGAGATAAAGTAGATTTTAGGTTTGCAATACCATCAATATCATCACTGTAATGATCATGTCATCAACATACAACAAAGCAAAATACAACCTCGCAGGGGATGATTTAACAAATAACGCCAGAATCATGAAAGCCGAAATAAACCCAAGAGATGATACTACAAAGGAGAACTTGTCGAACCAAGCTCTTGAGCTTGTTTCGAGACCATAGAGCTTTCTTAAGCTGCACACTTGTCCTGGACTATGTGAAACGCAGTGGAGGGACCATGTAGATTTCTTCTTGAAGATCCCCATTTAAAAAGCATTTTTAACATCCATTTGTGAAATATGCCAATGAACAGAGGCCCTGCAATAAGAACCCTGGACAGATGTCATCTTTGCAACGGGTGCAAAAGTCTCTTCATAATCCATACCATATTCTTGAGCAAAACCCTTTGCAACCAAACGAGATTTATATCGGCCAATAGAACCATCGACTTTGTCTTAATCTTGTACACCATCGAGAACCAATAGTTTTCTTACAAATGGTAGAGAAACCAAATCCCAAGTACCGCTTTGTTCAAAACAACCAGCTTCTCATTCATAGACTCTTGCCAAAGAGGATCACGAGCTACCTCAGTAGGATGTAGGCTCGCGGAGAGAATTAATAGAAACTAGAAAGGAAGCGAATGATGGAGCATAGCAAGAATAATCAAAATCGGATACCGAGTAGATCGCAGAGTGCGTTTAGGATAGCGAGGTGGATCACGGACTGCAACCACAAGAGGTTACGAAATAGGCGTAGGAGGTGGACGAGTATCAATATCATGGGACCCGCCAAGACCGAAGGAACAAATGATATAGATGTAGAATCGAGATGGACAATCAGATTAAAGGGATCAATATCAATAAGGTCGATTTTGTCATACCATGTGAGGTGAGTGGGATGGAAAAGAAAGGAACATGCTCAATAAATGAAACATTACGAGACACATACAATTTTCAAACGGATCATGACAACGTAACCTTTCTCGCCAACCCCATATCCAAGGAAAACACAAATGGCGACACGAGAAGATAACTTAGTACGCTCGCATGTGGGCGAGAACAAAACATGTAGAACCAAAAACTCTCAAATGGGAATATAGGGTGTGACCAAATAGTCTAGCATACTGAGAAATACTGTAATTATGAGAGGTAGGGATCCTATTAATAAGATAAGCAGATGTAAGAATGACTTCTCCCCAAAATTCACTAGGTACACTAGCGGACAAAAGCATGGATCTAGTGTCTCAACAATATGCCTATGTTTTCTCTGGCTACCCCATTTTGTTGTGGTGTATCAAGACAAGAAGACTGATGTATTGTACCATCGCCTTGAAAATACAGGAAAGATCCCCACTAGTATATTCACCTCCTAAATCACCCTAAAACATTTAATATCGGCGTAATGTTGAGTTTTCACATAGGCTTGAAACTCAACATAAGTATGAACAAAATCGCAGCTGCTTTTTCAACAAATAAACCCAACAATGACGAGTATAATCATCAATAAAGGAAACATAATATCCTGAGCCACCCTTAGTAGGGATAGGTGCTGGCCGCCCCCAAACATCCGAATGAACTAGATCAAATGGTGCGGAAAAGTAGAAGTACTAAGATTAAAAGGCAAAGCGAAAAAATTTTCCAAGTTTACATCCACTACAATCGTAAATATCATCGGATTGTAAATCACCAAGAACACCAAGATTACACATAAAACGCAGCGAACACGATACATGACCAAGTCTAGAGTGCCACAAATAAAACTTCAAGAGGAATGTGTTAAATGAAAAGAAGACAGATTAACAGCATAGTTGCTTTAGTAGGAAGATGTAGCTCATCCAAAACATATAGACCTCTCCCTTTCTACGCCCATTCCCCAATCACTCTCTTGGATTTTAGATCCTACATAACAAGAATTAGGGAAGAGTCCAATAAAACATCCGTAGTCACATATTTGACCAAATGTGAAGCAAGATTTATATGTAATTTTGGAATGCAATAAACATCGTAATGATATAGTGGATGTATGAATGGTGCCACGTCACATGGCATAGGCGTGCCATCGCATACAACAGAAGTGGAAGGGGAGTCAAGACATAGATACAAAGGCGAAGAATCAGGAGACATATGATTTCCGGTAGTCCAAGATCCAAGAAGGCGAAATGATACCGAATCCAATAGATGGTGATGAGCCGGAAGGAACAGAAAGAGCATAAGACTGAGAATTTTGTTGAAACTGTTTGGAAGGCGAGGAACTTCAAATTGGTCACCAGGCTTGGTAAAGAATCATCACCTCCGGCCATTATGAATTTTAAAACAGAAAAATCCCAAATAACAAGCAAAGAATCCCAAATAACAAGCAAAGAATCCCAAAATAACAAGCAAAGAATCCCAAGCAACAAAATAAAATAAAAGGCGGATCTCACCAATCGATCGGGAAGCCAAAAAGACGAAAACCCAGATGTGGAAGCCAAGATCGAACGAGCACGAAGCACCAAAACGAGCACGAGCTTCCAAAACAAGCCAAAAAAATTTTAATCGATACCAGGCGTCTTTGCCTACTAACAAACTAACTCACCGCTGTTGAATCGCGATCGAGCTAAAATATTAACTTGTGCTCTTTGATGATACCATGATAGAATTCATGAAAGTCTTTTATTCATAACATGAATTCTTACAAAGCAATAACAAGATAATAAAATAATATTATTCTTGAGAGCTAAAAGTGCAAGTAAAAGAAAAGCAAGTAAAGCCCTTTATATAGGGTCTATTACATGGGATACAAATATGTTTTTCCAATGTGGGACAAAAACAAATGCTAATAGATAACACGAGGTGATGATGTGGTTGGATTTGGTTCCGTGCGGATATATGGACTAGCAGGTCCCCGCTGGTCACGCTCTCGAACACCTCAGTGGAGTTAGTGTGTATACTGATTGTGTACATACGACCATTGCATTTCATCGTATGAGAGTCGACATCACAAGCATTGCATACAACTATGTTTGAGGAATTTGAGCTGTTGGCCGTTCCGCAACACCAAACTCGACTTTGTTTCTTTATTTAGCTGACTTTCTATTCCTAGACAGTGTGATGGCAAAATTCTTGTATTTATTTTTAATTTAGATGCTTTTGACTTATATCACTAGGTCTTTTCCAGGAAACATGATCAACGAGTTCTTATCAATTCCTCATTGCATTAGCAATGTGAGCCCGAGTTTATGCCGTATGTAATTGGGATATTTTTGTGACGCATATGTTCTACTCCATCCGTATCAATTTATATGATGTAGTTTGATTCGACACGGAGTTTAAAAAATAAAGAAAAACTTTGAATCTTGTTGTATAAAACAAGTTAAATATATTTGTGTGGTTATAGATCATCTCGTTAAACTAAAATATAACGTATAAACTTAAGTTGTTGTCAAATAAAGAAATGTGTCATTCTTTTGGACTAACTAAAAAAGTAAGTGTATCATATAAATTGGGACAGAGGGAGTAATTCATTTTCACAGTAAAATTTTCCAATTTAATTTTTTGTGGTTTTCACATAGTTGCTCTTTGCACGGCATAATTTAAGTTTTTGATTTTTTTCCACTTGTGACAATGTCTGATTTTGTAATTGGGTTCAATTTTTGGTACTACTATCATTTTATTGTAGTTTAGTTAATTTAACTTTCTAGCCATTCAACGAATTTATCTTGCTAGATAACTTCTATTCTTGATTTTTTTTAAAATTTTAATCAAATAATGTTCTTTATTCCTTTTTCATGAATTTTAAATATTTCAGCAAGTTAAATTTTGGGGAAACAAGTAAAAAGGATATGTATGGGAAAATTTTGAAGCTTTACTCAGGCCGGCTAGACCATCAAGCTACTAAAACAATGGCTCGGGACCTCAATTTTTTTGGGCCCCACTGTTTCCTTAAACATGTATTTTATATATTTATACTATTTAAAAAAATCGTGCTCTTAAATTTGAAGAGAATTTTTTTAGGAGAAAGTATAATATTTCCTTTATCCCAATTTATATGATATTGTTTGAATTTTGAGAGTTGACCAAAAAAATCTATGACTGCGATTTATTCATATTCCCTTTACATATTTTAAATTATTAATTAATGTAATTTATAGTACTTTTTATGTAGTTTCTAAATATTTAAATTATTATTAACAAATTTAAAGATTGTATGTCCGAACTCACAGTCAAAATAAAAACGTTTGACTTCCAAAATTCTTAGGTATCAAATAAATTGAAATAGAGGGGTAACTTTTTACTTTTAATTTGGGGACCGTCGTAATTATTGGGGAATGAAATAATTTTTAGGAAATTTTTTACCTGGGTAATTGTGTACCTACTTTATTGTCTCATTTATATCCTACCAAATAACATGGGCCACATTATTATTTCTACGTTTATCTTTTTTGTTCTCCATTGTACTTATTCTCAATTTTTAAATTCTCAAACAGTTGCGAAATTACTTGTAATGACTCGTCTGACCGTTTTTAGCTAAAGACCCTTATTTGCTTGTTTGACCCTTCCCGTAGACTTTATGTGGGGTTTGCGATGCGTGGGGATGGATGTCACGAATCCCGAGGTCTATTTGTATTAAAACATAGAGTTGGACTCAAAGTTCACTTTTGGCTAGATGGGTTCATTTTCGGGTTTTGTCACTTTCGGCAGTTTCGGAGGGTCATTTATGACTTAGTCGAGTAATTGGTTCGCTTCCCGAGTCAATCAGATGTATTTTGATGCCTTATTTGTAAAGTTTGGATCCTTGGATTTCCCGGATGATTCTTTAGAAAGTGTCCTTAGTTTGGTTAAATGTGAAAACTGAGGGTACGAGCGAGTTCTTAGCAGTGTTTACCTTAGACGAGCATGTATGATTTGTGTCAGCGGGGTCTCGGGAGTGTTCCGGTTGTTTGATGAGAGTCGAGGCTGTTTTCAAAGATCTGGTGTCCGCCTCGGCCGCACCAGCTCTCGCTCCGGCGTGTCCTCGACGGGAGGTTGGCTCGCCGAAGCGGGGTAGGGAATGTATGCAATTTCTGTCGTAGCGGATGTGATTTCCACAGGTGCGAATCCGCCTCTACGGGATCAGATACGCCGTGGCGCTGAGGCAAGGTGTAAAGTGACACCGCCTCAGCAGAGTCTTTGTTCGTCGTAGCGGGTCCTCCAGCGGAGTCGATTCTGCGGAGGCGGAATCATTGTATCAGGTGTCCTATATATTCTCCTAGGTCAAATTTCGTTTTCCAAATTAGAAAGTCTCAAACCTAGCACCGCCAGTAGGGTATTTCTAAATAACAAGAGCAATTTCATCCTTTGGGGTAAGAGATTTCCTTTCTTTATGACTTAATTACTTGTTTCTAAGTCCTTTAATGATGGTTTAGTGTATTTATAAGTTGGGGGAAAATGAATTGCAAGTTCTTATGAGTTTAAGAGGGTTAAATCAATGATTAATGAAAGTTTTATGGATTAGTTTACTTATATTATTATGAATTAGTGATGGGTATTGTTAGACAATCATGTTGTAAGGCTTAATTAAAGTATATAAACCTATTTCAATTGGGGAAAATTTCTAGGATTCTCAATTTAGGGCCTTTTTTGTATATTATTCATTTGAGGGATCAAATGTGTATAGTTTTTCAATTAACTTAAGGATATGACTACATAGTATGTATTCTTTGTATTTGGGTACTAAAGTTCGAGTCTTGGTGACGTGGGCCCAGGTTGACATTTTTAAAGTCTTGTTTGTAAGGTTTATGTCTTTTATGTTGCATACTCTTATGTGTCTGCCTACTTTTATGCTAAATTGGAGATATGGTGTGATATGCTTGATGTTCCTGTTTCTATTCCTATTCGTGTGTATACATCAATCCTTGATTCTGTTATTTTAGATAGAGTTTATCGCATGTGTGTAGTTACTTTCATAACGACACTTGGGTAGATTTTGTTATCTTAGATATAGTGGATTTCGATGTTATGTTGGGTATGGATTGGCTATCACCATATCATGCGATTTTGGACTGTTATTCTAAGACGGCCACTCTAGCTATGCCGGGTCTTCCGAGGTTAAAATGGAGAGGCGCTCCTAGCCCTGCTCCTAGGAAGGTCATTTCTCACATTCGGGCTAGGAAGTTAGTGGATCGGGGTTGTTTGGCTTATCTTGCTCATATTTGGGATACGAGTGTGGAGACTCCTTCCCCCGATTCCATTCCAGTAGTTAGTGTGTTTGTGGAGGCCTTTCCTTCAGATTTACCGGGTATGCCGTCAGATAGAGTTATTGATTTCTGTATTGATCTTGAGCCGGGTACTCGACCCATTTCCATTCCTCCGTACTGCATAACTCCAGCAGATTTGATATAGTTGAAGGAGTAGCTCCAGGATCTATTGAGTAAGGGCTTCATTCGACCGAGTGTATCTCCACGGGGTGCTCCTGTCTTATTCATGAAGAAGAAGGATGTCACCATGCGTATGTGCATTGATTATAGATAGTTGAACAAGGTCACCATTAGAAACAAATATCTGATTCCTCGTATTGATGACCTATTCGATCAGCTCCAGGGTGATTCCATATTTTTGAAGATTGACTTGAGGTCTGGGTATCATCAGCTAAAGATTTGGGTCGAGGATGTTCCTTAGATGGCTTTTCGGACTTGTTGTGGGCATTATGCGTTCTTGGTGATGTTGTTTGGCTTACCAATGCCCCTATAACATTCATGGACTTCATGAATGAGATATTTAAGCCGTACTTAGATTCTTTTGTGATAGTGTTTATTGATGATATCCTGATATATTCGAAGAGTCAGGAGGACTATGAGTGTCATCTGAGAGTGGTCATTGGGATATTAAAGGAGAATGAGTTATACGCTAAGTTCTCGAAGTGTGAGTTTTGTAGCATTCTTGGGGCACGTGGTGTCCAAGGATGGGATTTGATTGATATAAAGAAGATAGAGGCAGGTACTGGCCCATATCAAATTTTGTGACGGATATTCGGAGTTTGGTGGGTCTTGATAGCTACTATCGCTGGTTCGTCAAGGGATCCTCTTCTATCGCTTCTCATCTGACGCTTCTGACTCAGAATGAGGTGTCATTCTAGTGGTCTGATGAGTGTAAGCAGAGCTTTCAAAAGCTCAAGACTCTTTTGACCACAACCCTTATTTTATCTCTTCTGATAGAGGAGAAGGACTTTAGTATGTATTGTGATGCTTCTAGGATTGGGTTGGGCTGTGTGTTGATGCAGGAGTGTAAGGTTATTGCTTATGCATCGAGGCAGTTGAAGGTGCACGAGAAGAATTACCCTATTCATGATTTAGAGTTGGCTACTATTGTGTTTGCCTTGAAGATTTAGAGGCATTACTTGTATGTCGTTCATTGTGAGGTGTATACCGACCATCACAGTCTTCAACACATGTTTAATCAGAGGGATTTGAACTCTAGGCAGTGTCGGTGAATGGAGTTGTTGAAGGATTATGACATGACCATTTGATATCATCCAGGCAAGTCCAATGTGGTGGCGGAGGCCTTAAGCTAAAAGGCAGTCAACATGGGGAGTCTAGCTCGTTTGATTGCTTCTGAGCATCCTTTGGATTTAGAGGTCCAGTCTTTAACCAGCTATTTTGTGAGACTCAATATTTCGAATTCAGGTAGGATTCTTGCATATGTGGAGGCGAGGTTGTCTCTTTTGGATCAGATTCGGGCTCACCAGTATGATGATGTAAAGTTGTGCAAAATATGAGATAAAGTGATGAGTGGTGAGGCTAAAGAGGCCATGATTGATGGTGAGGGGGTGTTGATGATCAAAGGTAGAGTATGCGTGCCTAGAGTTGGTGATTTAATTTGAGTGATTATGGAGGAGGCCCACAACTCTTGATATTCGATTCATCCAGGTGGTACTAAGATGTACCGCAATTTGAGGCAACACTATTGGTAGGGTAGGATGAAGTGTGGCATTGTTGATTTTGTGTCTCAGTTTCATAATTTTTAGCAAGTCAAATATGAGCACTAGCGACCCGGTGGTGTGTCTCAGAGGATGCCCATTCCCGAGTGGAAGTAGGAGAGGATTGCTATGGATTTTGTTGTGGGTTTGCCAGAGACTCTGGGCAAGTTTGATGCTATTTGGGTCGTTGTTGATAGATTAACCTAGTCTGCGCACTTCATTCCGGTCCAGATGACTTATAATGTAGAGAAGTTGGCTAAGATCTACATCCGTGAGATTGTTCGTCTTCATGGGGTTCCTATTTTTATCATCTCGGATCAGAGTACTCAGTTTACTTTGTATTTCTGGTGAACGTTGCAGAGAGAGTTGGGTACTTGCTTGGATCTCAGTACAATGTTTCACCCTCAGACCGACGGTTATTCCGAGCAGACTATTCAGGTGTAGGAGGACATGTTACGAGCCTGCATGATTGATTTTGGTGGTCATTGGGACTGATTCTTACCTTTGGAAAAGTTGCATACAACAACAACTATCATGCTAGTATTGATATGTTACCATTCGAGGTGATAGATATAAGGAGCGGGTTGAATAGGTAAGTGGGTCGGGTGTTGAAGACAGTCTGGTTAACCCGAATAGAGAGCACAACGAGGACTGTTTTGGGTTCTCGGTTTGGGTGAGGGAGTGGTATATGGAAGCAGTTTCGGAAAATTGTAGAGGGAATCGTTTTGGGGCATTTCGAGGAGTGGTTGTGGATGGACTGAGGGTCAGTAATACACTTGGGTGTTGGTAGTTTGATGTTGGCAAAGTTTCAGAACAAGTAAAGAACGGTGAGGTACTCGGCTAGTCGGACAGTGGGACGTTGGGAGTTGTTTTCGAGAAGCTATAGTGGATTTTGGGTTAAGGCTTTTTGTGGAGTGATGGTTGATAAGTTGAGGGTCAAGTAGGTGTATGGGTCTTCACGTTTGGATGTGAGTTAAGTTGCGGAATGGGATTGAGGCAGTGGGTCCTCGGAAAGTAACTAATGTGGTAGGTTATTGTGTTATCGCACTCGTATGGGTGCTTGCGGGTGTTTTTGGTTGAAGGCGTTTTAAGTGCCTGATAATGGAGTGTTCTGGAGTGTATTGGTAGAAGGGGTGAGGGTGTTTGGTTGAGGATTATATTCGTGGGATAGGCCACAAGTTTCCTGGTGAAGAATGGTTATTGCGTGAAGTATGGTTTCGGGTTTGGTTGGTTATTTGTTTAGTGACTTAGTGAGATGAAGTAAAAAAAGGGTCCAAGGATAGTGGAACGGGGAGTTAATTGCCTGAACCGACCCCAAGGAAATGAGTGATCAATGTCACAAGGTCGAGACCGAGGTTGCTAGTCGCAATGCTCGTGAACAAGCCAAGTGAGGGTGATCTATTCCCTTGTTGCTCCCGAGGCTTAGACTAAGTTGATTCACACAAGAATCAACCTTCTTTTACCATCAAGGGTGTTCTTCAAGCTTGGGTAAAGGCTAGGTCACAGAAATCCTAGTCTATACTTGTGCCGAAGGAGTTTGATTTACACAAGGATCGGCAAGCTTCAACACACAATTTGAAAACTTAAAGATATATTTTATATAAACTCCAAACTCCACATTACATTCATCCTAAGGGTCCTATTTATAGTGAGGTGAGGACCATTCTAGAAAGCAACTAAAAGGACACAATTACAAAAGTACTTCGGCCTAATGGGAACAAGGTTTGGCTTGGCTTGGAGGCCAAGTTGGTTTTCGGCCATAGTGACTAATGTAAAAGGGATTGGGCCTTTCTTGGAGACAAAGTCAACTGGCTTGGAGACCAAGTTGGTTCTTCGATCATGGTGAGTAATGTAGAAAGGGTTTGGCCTTTCTTGGAGACAAAGTCGATCTTGAATCCTCTTCACACCTTGACGTGATCTTTGGCCATCTTCTCTTCTTGGCTTCAACATTCCTACAAGACATTGAATGTGTCCTAATGCAAGCTAGGGGTTATTACATGGTTTTAATATGTCCTAACTAGTAGCTTAGACTTAGAATTTAAAGACAAGAAATTAAGTATAAGGCTTTAGCTAGGGCCACATAAAAGCCGAAAAGTAAACTATTGTACTTATTGATCTTTTATGTTTTATCTTCAATACCATACCATGTTAAGAACGTAACCATTGGATGGTTGGCCATTTTGGGCATCCCCAACAAGTCACTTATTGGTTCTTGTTGCAATACCAAGTTGACTTCCTTTTTTCCATCAATCTCCCATTCTTTGGAAGAATTTGCCCCCAAATTCACATCACCTATGTACAGTGACAAGTCCCCTACATTAAATGTTGAGCTAACGCCTCCATACTCGTCTGGTTGTTCAATTTTGTAGGCACTTTCCCCAAATCTAGCCAGAACCTTGAAAGGACCATCCGCCCTTGGCATTAGTTTGTTTTTCCTTAGATTCAGAAACCTTTCCTTCCTTAGGTGTAGCCAGACTAAATCTCCAGGTTTGAAATGGGGTTGAGTCCGTGTCTTGTTTGCCTCCATTTTGTACTTGTCATTGGCCTTTTGGATTTGGGCTAGAATTTGATCATGTAATTTCTTGAAGGTCTTAACTCGCTCATTATTCTTGAAGCTTAATACTTCTCCTTCTGGGATCGGTATTAGATCAATGGGGAGAAATGGGTTGGTACCATATACGATCTCAAAAGGGGCCTTACCCGTGGTGCGTGACCAACTTCGGTTGTACGCGAATTCCGTGTGTGCCAATTTCAGGTCCTAATCCTTGGATGTTTTGCTTACTAACCCTCTGAGCAAAGTACCAAAGGTTCTATTGGTTACTTCTGTCTGACCATCGATTTGCGGGTGATGGGACGTGATAAACAGTAGCTTGGTGCCAAGGAGCCTCCATAGTGTTTTCCAAAAGTAACTTAGGAATTTTACATCCCTATCCGATACAATAGTTTTCGGGACACCATGTAGCCTTACCACTTCCCTCAAGTATAAATCTGCAATGTGAGTTGCGTCCTCTGTTTTGTGGCAAGCAATGAAGTGAGCCATTATGGAGAACCGATCCACAACTACCATGATGGAATCCTTTCCCCGTTGGGTCCTTGGTACGCCAAGAATAAAGTCCAAACTCACACCCTCCCATGGTCTTTCCGGGACTGACAATGGAGTATATAATCCTTTGTGGAAGGTGCTTTTTGTCCTTTGGCAAGTAGACCATCGACTCACCACCCCATGTACATCCTTATCCATTCGCGGCCAGTAGAAATGTTCATGTAGGATCTCCAAGGTTCTTATGATTCCAAAATGTCCCGCGAGGCCTCCTGAGTGCACTTCCTATATGAGAAATTCTCGTGTGGAGCATTTGGGCACACATAATTTATTTCCCTTGAAAAGGAACCCTCATTCAAGGGAAAATGGTCCATGCGGTCCTTTACTGCATTCGGCTACGACATCTTTGAACTCAGGGTCTTGATCATAAAACTCTTTAAGCACTTCGAACCCGACAAGTTTTTATTCGAGGACGGTTAACATGACATGTCACCGGGAATGGACATCTGCTACCACGTTAGACTTCTCATCCTTGTGCTTTGTAGAAAATGTGAATGTTTGCAAATAAGAGACCCATTTGGCATGTCTCGGGTTCAACTTCCTTTGACCGTGTAAGTATTTCAAAGATTCATGGTCCGAATAGAGAACAAAATGTTGTGGCCTCAAGTAATGTTCCCATTGAGTCAAGACCCTTATGATAGCATAAAATTCCTTATCATAGGTAGAGTAATTGAGTTTGTCACCACTTAGCTTTTCGCTAAAGAAGGCAAGAGGCCGTCTATCTTGGATCAAAACGGCACCAATACCAATCCCACTTGCATCACATTCTACTTCAAAGGGTTTTTCGAAATTTGGGATGGCTAATACCGGAGCATCACACAACCGTCCCTTTAAGGTCTCAAAGGCCTTTTGTGCTTCGTGAGACCATTTAAAGCTACCTTTCTTAGTAAGTTCCGTGATAGGTGCCGCAATGGTACTGAAATCTCGAATGAAGCGGCGGTAGAAAGATGCCAACCCATGGAAACTTCTTACTTCACTTACATTGTTAGGTACGGGCCAACTACGGATTGCCTCTACCTTGGAGGGATCTACATGGATGCCCTCGGATGACATTATGTACCCAAGAAATGGAACACTAGTGATCATGAACGCATACTTCTCTAATTTGCCGTATAACTTCACTTCCCTTAATCTTTGGAATACGGTCTCCAAGTGAGCTAGATGGGATTCTCTGTCTTGACTATAGATTAAAATGTCGTCCAAGTATACCACGACAAATTTTCCCATGAACTGTCTCAACACCTCGTGCATGAACCGCATGAAGGAGCTCAGTGCATTGCATAAGCCGAACGACATTACAAGCCATTCATATAATCCAAACTTTATTTTGAAGGCAGTTTTCCATTCATCCCCTTCCCGGATTCTTATCTGGTGGTAGCCGCTTCTTAAGTCAATTTTGGAGAACATCTTGGCTCCGTTCAACTCATCCAAAAGATCGTCAAGTCTTGGCATAGAAAACCGATACTTGATGGTGATGTTATTCACCACCCGGCTATCAACACACATTCGCCAAGTGCCATATTTCTTTGGTACCAAGAGGGCGGGTACCGCACAAGGGCTAAGACTCTCGCGAACAAAACCTTTGTCCAATAGCTCTTGGACTTGCCTTTGCAATTCTTTGGCCTCCTCTGGATTGCACAGATATGCCCGGTCAATTAGGCAATGAAATTCCGGGAATAAAATCGATGGCATGTTCAATACCCCGAATTGGTGGTAGACCGGGGGCAGGGTCGTCCGGAAACACATCGTCATATCTTTTTAGGAGAATTATCAAATCGTTATCTTAGGCTACCTCCCCTAACATGCCCTTCTTGCTTTTGACCTTCAGGCCATATAGAGGGCTCCCCTTCTTTAATTATTCCTTGATCTTGTGAGCATCGAGAGGTAAGGATTCAGATTCTTTCTGATCTTCCACACTCCGAGTCTTCCACTCCTTGACATCTCTAGGTAACAATGACACTAGTTGGAATCTTTTGCCCATCCTTCCAAAAGGAATAAATGTTCTTTTCTCCATCGCGTTGAGTCTTTCGATCATACTGCCAAGGTCGCCCTAACAGAATATGGCACATATAAATAGGAAGGATGTCACACCATATCTCATCCTCGTAATTGTAAATCCGAAATTTGACATGTGCTTGCCTTGTGACTCTCAGCTCCTCTTCTTCGTTGACCCATTGGAGGTCATATGGCTGTGAGTGATCACGAGTAGGCAGTTCTAACTTGTCCACCATTTCTTCGGAGGCAAGGTTTGAACTACTTCCCCCATCAATAATCAATTTACACACCTTGTCGCTTACTTTACACCAAGTATAGAAAAGTTGGCTTCTTTGAGTCTCCTTCGGATCCTTGGGTGAGACATCCAAATCATGTTGAAGTACCAATCCTTCGCGTTTTGGACCAGTAAGTATAATCTCGAATTTGCCTTGACTTCTTATAGTTTGTTCCATAAATTTCTACCTGGAACTTCGATATCCATAGGAAAAATAGCGAATGTGAAATTACGGGGTGTAACAACTAAGAGCTTCACTAGACCAATACCCAACCGGCAACCCAGGAAACATTACCCATAAAGGAATAAAACTCACTACATCCAGGTTAAATGAGAAATTAATCTCTTATAACTTAAAAACCATAGGTTTGTTCTTATAGGTATATGTCCTAGATTGCAAGATGCGATCCCTATCCTCAATTGAATGGAATGTAAAAGTAAAATACCCCTAAGGATGCAACAAAATCTGTGGTTTCTGAACAAAATTCCAAACATAGTTATCAATGGCTTTTTTATATGGGGAATCCCCAATTATGTACCCTATTAGAGAAGTATGGCAGTACTCGATTTGTGATTTTAGGTCATCCTCATTGATTTTAACAATCTTCTTTCCATCGCAGTAAATCAGAGGTACAAAAGTTAACGGCTTACCCATTTGAGCACTACAATTGCCGTGAACAACATCGGCAGCTGATGGATTTGGTTACGCAGAAGTTCCACCCTCAGAGAATTGAAGTCGTCGTACAACATTAGTCCCATCTGCTTTAACTGTTTCACGGTGAATATCGCCATCAGAGATGCAATCTTTCCCAGCTTCCTCAATAGATTGATATCGCAGTTGGAAAAACTCCCAAAAGTGAGAGGTGGAAGCTTCTTTTGAATGCCATTCACAAATGTAATCATCTTCCTCGTTGTCTTGACGGGCTCAGGCGCATCTTTCCAATGTTTGAGCTATAGTTTCATGGTCACGATTGCAATCCTTGCTATTGTGCGCTGAGAGCTCGTGCCTTAACCATTAACGTGTGCCCTGATTGACTCTAACAAATGTACCATTTAATTATCTCTCTATTATATTTTTGTCATTCTTCCTTCTTCTTTTTTAATGTCAAAATACTTTTAAATTTAGGATTTTGTAAATAACTTTAAGGAGATCTTAATATTACTTAACATACCTGGTCCTCGTCACAACAATCGTTATCTATAAGTCCTCGCCCCCCTTATGGATGATCAACTATATCACACAAAAGTTGATATCAATATTGAGTCCGACTTCCATAGAAAATTTCATGTAGGTATCTTATCGGTAACTTTGAACACCTTGGGTTCTTAGATTCTTTTACAAGGGACACTTATGTAATTTGATCCCGTGATTCTCCAAATATAATTTTTCCACAGAAAACTCATGTAGGTGTTTTTCGACAACTTTAAGCATAAACGACTCTTTAAGCTTTTTGTATGTGGAAAGTCTTAGGTGATTCCATTTCGCAATCCCTAAAATTGTACTTTACTTAATCCATATAATACACAATAATTCAATCACCTAATTTAACTCTCATACTTAGAGTAAAAAAACCATACAATTCATATTACGAAGATTTCACAAAGTTGCAAAATTTTGATTGTGAAAACTCCTTCATAACTTTCTCCAAATCACCAATTAATCATAATCATAGCAGAGATGGGAAAATATTACCTTTACGTATTGAATTCACCCCAAAACATTAGAGTATCTTGCTCCAAAAGTTTCAAAGATCAAATCCTCAAGAAGACGGAAGTTCCTATGATAATCACGAGGTTTCTCATGCAATTATTGCGGATTTTAGCTTTGATTTTGACTCGGGATGTTGGAGTATCTTAGAGATGGTTTAGAGAGAGTATTAATGATTGGGTTTGAGGAAAAATGAGCTTCAAATGGGGTATTCCCAATATAAACCCGTAACTGACCTGCACTTCCGTAAAAAGAAGGTTCATTTGATGAACTGTCAAACTTTTGACGGTCCGTCATTCTTCCCGTCAAACTGACGGCTCAGTTTGGGTATTTTAATGGTCCGTAAAACATTTGACGGTCCGTCAACCTTCCCGTCAAACTGCTCGATTTTTTCCTATTTTTGTCGAAACATACTTTCTTCGATCTATTGAACTTCTAAACACTTTAGTACTTCCATAAATAAGCTGTAAACCTCCATTATCATTCTGTAAGGTCATACCTCTACCTGGAACGTCGATATCCATTGGAAAAATAGCGAATGTGAAATTACGGGGTGTAACAACTAAGAACTTCACTAGACCAATACCCAACCGGCAACCCAGGAAACATTACCCATAAAGGAATAAAACTCACTACATCCAGGTTAAATGAGAAATTAATCTCCTATAACTTAAGAACCATAGGTTTGTTCTTATAGGTATATGGCCTAGATTGCAAGATGCGATCCCTATCCTCAATTGAATGGAATGTAAAAGTAAAATACCCCTAAGGATGCAGCAAAATCTATGGTTTCTGAACAAAATTCCAAACATAGTTATCAATGGCTTTTTTATATGGGGAATCCCCAATTATGTACCCTATAAGAGAAGTCTGGCAGTACTCGATTTGTGATTTTAGGTCATCCTTATTGATTTTAACAATCTTCTTTCCATCGCAGTAAAGCAGAGGTACAAAAGTTAACGGCTTACCCATTTGAGCACTACAATTGCCCTGAACAACATCGGCAGCTGGTGGATTTGGTTACGCAGAAGTTCCACCCTCAGAGAATTGAAGTCGTCGTATAACATTAGTCCTATCTGCTTTAACTGTTTCAAGGTGAATATCACCATCAGAGATGCAATCTTTCCCAGATTCCTCAATAGATTGATAACGCAGTGGCAAAAAACTCCCAAAAGTGAGAGGTTGAAACTTCTTTTGAATGCCATTCACAGATGTAATCATCTTCCCCGTTGTTTTGACGTGCTCAGGCGCAACTTTTTGATATCGAGCTATAGTTTCATGGTCACGATTGCAATCCTTGCTTTTGTGCGCTGAGAGCTCATGCCCTAACCGTTAACGTGTGGCTTGATTGAAACAAATGTAACATTTAATTATCTCCCTATTATATTTTTGTCATTCTTCCTAATTCTTTTTAATGTCAAAATACTTCTAAATTTACGATTTTGTAAATAACTTTAAGGAGATCTTAATATTACTCAACATACCTGGTCCTCGTCACAACAATCGTTCTCTATAAGTCCTCGCTCTCCTGATGGGTGATCATATATAAATCACACAAAAGTTGATATCCATATTGAATCCGACTTCCATAGAAAATTCCATGTAGGTATCTTATCGACAACTTCGAACACCTCGGGTTCTTAGATTATTTTATAAGGGATACTAATGTAATTTGATCCCGTGATTCACCAAATACAATTTTCCACAGAAAACTCATGTAGGTGTTTTTCGACAACTTTAAGCATAAACGACTCTTTAAGCTTTTTGTATGTGGAAAGTCTTAGGTGATTCCATTTCGCAATCCCTCAAATTGTACTTTACTTAATCCATATAATACACAATAATTAAATCACCTAATTGAACTCATACTTAGAGTAAAACAACCCTACAATTCATATTACGAAGATTTCACAAAGTTGCAAAAAATTTTGATTATGAAAACTCCTTCATAACTTTCTCCAAATCATCAATTAATCATAATCATAGCAGAGATGGGAAAATATTACCTTTACGTATTGAATTCACCCCAAAACATTAGAGTATCTTGCTCCAAACGTTTCAAAGATCAAATCCTCAAGAAGACGGAAGTTCCTATGATAATCACGAGGTTTCTCATGCAATTATTGCGGATTTTAGCTTTGATTTTGACTTGGGATGTTAGAGTATGTTAGAGATGGTTCAGAGAGAGTATTAATGATTGGGTTTGAGGAAAAATGAGCTTCAAATGGGGTATTCCCAATATAAACCCGTGAATCGACTGCACTTAGTAAAAGATGGTTTAGTTTGACGAATCACAAACTTTTGACGGTCCGTCATTCTTCCCGCCAAACTGACGGTCAGGTTGGGTATTTTAATGGTCTCAGAAACATTTGATGGTCCGTCAACCTTCCCGTCAAACTGCTCGGTTTTTTCCTATTTTTGTCGAAACATACTTTCTTCGATCTATTGAACTTCTAAACAGTTTGGTACTTCCTTAAACAAGTTGTAAACCTCCATTATCATTCTGTAAGGTCATACCTCTACCTGGAACTTCGATATCCATTGGAAAAATAGCGAATGTGAAATTACGGGGTGTAACAACTAAGAGCTTCACTAGACCAATACCTAACCGGCAACCCAGGAAACATTACCCATAAAGGAATGAAACTCACTACATCCAGGTTAAATGAGAAATTAATCTCCTATAACTTAAGAACCATAGGTTTGTTCTTATAGGTATATGGCCTAGATTGCAAGATGCGATCCCTATCCTCAATTGAATGGAATGTAAAAGTAAAATACCCCTAAGGATGCAACAAAATCTGTGGTTTCGAACAAAATTCCAAACATAGTTATCAATGGCTTTTATATGGGAATCCCCAATTATGTACCCTATTAGAGAAATCTGCAAGATTACTCGATTTGTGATTTTAGGTCATCCTCATTGATTTTAACAATCTTCTTTCCATCGCAGAAATCGAGGTACAAAAGTTAACGGCTTACCCATTTGAACACTACAATTGCCGTGAACAACATCGATAATCGATGGATTTGGTTACGCCAGGTTCCACCCTCGAGAATTGAAGTCATCGTACAACATTAGTCCTATCTGCTTTAACTGTTTCAAGGTAAATATCGCCATTAGAGATGCAATCTTTCCCAGCTTCCTCAATAGATTGACATCGCAGTGGCAAAAAACTCCCAAAAGTGAGAGGTGGAAGCTTCTTTTGAATGCCATTCACAGATGTAATCATCTTCCCCATTGTCTTGACGTGCTCAGGCGCAACTTTCCGATATCGAGCTATAGTTTCATGGTCACGATTGCAATCTTTGCTATTGTGGCCGAGAGCTCGTGCCTTAACCATTAATGTGTGCCCTAATTGACTCTAACAAATGTAACATTTAATTATCTCCTATTATATTTTTGTCATTCTTCCTTCTTCTTTTTTAATGTCAAAATACTTCTAAATTTAGGATTTTGTAAATAACTTTAAGGAGATCTTAATATTACTTAACATACCTGGTCCTCATCACAACAATCATTCTCTATAAGTCCTCGGCACCCTTATGGATGATCAACTATATCACACAAAAGTTGATATCAATATTGAGTCCGACTTCCATAGAAAATTTCATGTAGGTATCTTACTGACAACTTCGAACACCTCAGGTCTTAGATTATTTTACAAGGGATACTAATGTAATTTGATCCCGTGATTCACCAAATACAATTTTTCCACAGAAAACTCATGTAGGTGTTTTTCGACAACTTTAAGCATAAACGACTCTTTAAGCTTTTTGTATGTGGAAAGTCTTAGGTGATTCCATTTCGCAATCCTTCAAATCGTACTTTACTTAATCCATATAATACACAATAATTCAATCACCTAATTGAACTCATACTTAGAGTAAAACAACCCTACAATTCATATTACGAAGATTTTACAAAGTTGCAAAATTTTGATTGTGAAAACTCCTTCATAACTTTCTCCAAATCACCAATTAATCATAATCATAGCAGAGATGGGAAAATATTACCTTTACGTATTGAATTCACCCCAAAACATTAGAGTATCTTTCTCCAAGATTTTCAAAGATCAAATCCTCAAGAATACGGAAGTTCCTATGATAATCACGAGGTTTCTCATGCAATTATTGTGGATTTAAGCTTTATTTTGACTTGGGATGTTGGAGTATGTTAGAAATGGTTCAGAGAGAGTATTAATGATTGGGTTTGAGGAAAAATGAATTTCAAATAGGGTATTCCCAATATAAACTCGTAACAGACCTGCACATCCGTAAAAAGACGATTTATTTGACGAACTGTCAAACTTTTGATGGTCCGTCATTCTTCTCGTCAAACTGACAGCTCAGGTTGGGTATTTCAATGGTCTGTAAAACATTTGAAGATCCGTCAACCTTCCTGTCAAACTGCTCGGTTTTTTCCTATTTTTGTCGAAACATACTTTCTTTGATCTATTGAACTTCTAAACACTTTGGTACTTCCATAAACAAGATGTAAACCTCCATTATCATTCTGTAAGGTCATACCTCTACCTGGAACTTCGATATCCATTGGAAAAATAGCGAATGTGAAATTACGGGGTGTAACAACTAAGAGCTTCACTAGACCAATACCCAACCGGCAACCCAGGAAACATTACCCATAAAGGAATAAAACTCACTACATCCAGGTTAAATGAGAAATTAATATCCTATAACTTAAGAACCATAGGTTTGTTCTTATAGGTATATGGCCTAGATTGCAAGATGCGATCCCTATCCTCAATTGAATGGAATGTAAAAGTAAAATACCCCTAAGGATGCTGCAAAATCTGTGGTTTCTGAACAAAATTCAAAACGTAGTTATCAATGGCTTTTTTATATGGGGAATCCCCAATTATGTACCCTATTAGAGAAGTCTGGTAGTACTCGATTTGTGATTTTAGGTCATCCTCATTGATTTTAACAATCTTCTTTCCATCGCAGTAGAACAGAGGGACAAAAGTTAATGGCTTACCCATTTGAGCACTACAATTGCCTTGAACAATATCGGCAACTGATGGATTTGGTTACGCAGAAGTTCCACCCTCAGAGAATTGAAGTCGTCGTACAACATTAGTCCTATCTGCTTTAACTGTTTCAAGGTGAATATCGCCATCAGAGATGCAATCTTTCCCAGCTTCCTCAATAGATTGATATCGCAGTGGCAAAAAACTCCCAAAAGTGAGAGGTTGAAACTTCTTTTGAATGCCATTCATAGATGTAATCATCTTCCCCGTTGTCTTGACGTGCTCAGGCGCAACTTTTCGATATCGAGCTATAGTTTCATGGTCACGATTGCAATCCTTGCTATTGTGCGCTGAGAGCTCGTGCCCTAACCGTTAACGTGTGGCTTGATTGAAACAAATGTAACATTTAATTATCTCCCTATTATATTTTTGTCATTCTTCCTAATTCTTTTTAATGTCAAAATACTTCTAAATTTACGATTTTGTAAATAACTTTAAGGAGATCTTAATATTACTCAACATACCTGGTCCTCGTCACAACAATCGTTCTCTATAAGTCCTCGCTCTCCTGATGGGTGATCATATATAAATCACACAAAAGTTGATATCCATATTGAATCCGACTTCCATAGAAAATTCCATGTAGGTATCTTATCGACAACTTCGAACACCTCGGGTTCTTAGATTATTTTATAAGGGATACTAATGTAATTTGATCCCGTGATTCACCAAATACAATTTTCCACAGAAAACTCATGTAGGTGTTTTTCGACAACTTTAAGCATAAACGACTCTTTAAGCTTTTTGTATGTGGAAAGTCTTAGGTGATTCCATTTCGCAATCCCTCAAATTGTACTTTACTTAATCCATATAATACACAATAATTAAATCACCTAATTGAACTCATACTTAGAGTAAAACAACCCTACAATTCATATTACGAAGATTTCACAAAGTTGCAAAATTTTGATTGTGAAAACTCCTTCATAACTTTCTCCAAATCATCAATTAATCATAATCATAGCAGAGATGGGAAAATATTACCTTTACGTATTGAATTCACCCCAAAACATTAGAGTATCTTGCTCCAAAAGTTTCAAAGATCAAATCCTCAAGAAGACGGAAGTTCCTATGATAATCACGAGGATTCTCATGCAATTATTGCGGATTTTAGCTTTGATTTTGACTCGGGATGTTGGAGTATCTTAGAGATGGTTCAGAGAGAGTATTAATGATTGGGTTTGAGGAAAAATGAGCTTCAAATGGGGTATTCCCAATATAAACCCGTAACTGACCTGCACTTCCGTAAAAAGATGGTTCATTTGACGAACTGTCAAACTTTTGACGGTCCGTCATTCTTCCCGTCAAACTGACGGCTCAGGTTGGGTATTTTAATGGTCTGTAAAACATTTGATGGTCCGTCAACCTTCCCGTCAAACTGCTCGGTTTTTTCCTATTTTTGTCGAAACATACTTTCTTCGATCTATTGAACTTCTAAACAGTTTGGTACTTCCTTAAACAAGTTGTAAACCTCCATTATCATTCTGTAAGGTCATACCTCTACCTGGAACTTCGATATCCATTGGAAAAATAGCGAATGTGAAATTACGGGGTGTAACAACTAAGAGCTTCACTAGACCAATACCTAACCGGCAACCCAGGAAACATTACCCATAAAGGAATGAAACTCACTACATCCAGGTTAAATGAGAAATTAATCTCCTATAACTTAAGAACCATAGGTTTGTTCTTATAGGTATATGGCCTAGATTGCAAGATGCGATCCCTATCCTCAATTGAATGGAATGTAAAAGTAAAATACCCCTAAGGATGCAACAAAATCTGTGGTTTCTGAACAAAATTCCAAACATAGTTATCAATGGCTTTTTTATATGGGAATCCCCAATTATGTACCCTATTAGAGAAATCTGGCAGTACTCGATTTGTGATTTTAGGTCATCCTCATTGATTTTAACAATCTTCTTTCCATCGCAGTAAATCAGAGGTACAAAAGTTAACGGCTTACCCATTTGAACACTACAATTGCCGTGAACAACATCGACAACTGATGGATTTGGTTACGCAGAAGTTCCACCCTCAGAGAATTGAAGTCATCGTACAACATTAGTCCTATCTGCTTTAACTGTTTCAAGGTAAATATCGCCATTAGAGATGCAATCTTTCCCAGCTTCCTCAATAGATTGACATCGCAGTGGCAAAAAACTCCCAAAAGTGAGAGGTGGAAGCTTCTTTTGAATGCCATTCACAGATGTAATCATCTTCCCCGTTGTCTTGACGTGCTCAGGCGCAGCTTTCCGATATCGAGCTATAGTTTTATGGTCAGGATTGCAATCCTTTCTAATGTGCGCTGAGAGCTCGTGCCTTAACCATTAATGTGTGCCCTGATTGACTCTAACAAATGTAACATTTAATTATCTCCCTATTATATTTTTGTCATTCATCCTTCTTATTTTTTAATGTCAAAATACTTCTAAATTTAGGATTTTGTAAATAACTTTAAGGAGATCTTAATATTACTTAACATACCTGGTCCTCATCACAACAATCATTCTCTATAAGTCCTCGGCACCCTTATGGATGATCAACTATATCACACAAAAGTTGATATCAATATTGAGTCCGACTTCCATAGAAAATTTCATGTAGGTATCTTACTGACAACTTCGAACACCTCAGGTCTTAGATTATTTTACAAGGGATACTAATGTAATTTGATCCCGTGATTCACCAAATACAATTTTTCCACAGAAAACTCATGTAGGTGTTTTTCGACAACTTTAAGCATAAACGACTCTTTAAGCTTTTTGTATGTGGAAAGTCTTAGGTGATTCCATTTCGCAATCCTTCAAATCGTACTTTACTTAATCCATATAATACACAATAATTCAATCACCTAATTGAACTCATACTTAGAGTAAAACAACCCTACAATTCATATTACGAAGATTTTACAAAGTTGCAAAATTTTGATTGTGAAAACTCCTTCATAACTTTCTCCAAATCACCAATTAATCATAATCATAGCAGAGATGGGAAAATATTACCTTTACGTATTGAATTCACCCCAAAACATTAGAGTATCTTTCTCCAAGATTTTCAAAGATCAAATCCTCAAGAATACGGAAGTTCCTATGATAATCACGAGGTTTCTCATGCAATTATTGTGGATTTAAGCTTTATTTTGACTTGGGATGTTGGAGTATGTTAGAAATGGGTCAGAGAGAGTATTAATGAATGGGGTTGAGGAAGAATGAGATTCAAATAGGGTATTCCCAATATAAACTCGTAACAGACCTGCACATCCGTAAAAAGACGATTTATTTGACGAACTGTCAAACTTTTGATGGTCCGTCATTCTTCTCGTCAAACTGACAGCTCAGGTTGGGTATTTCAATGGTCTGTAAAACATTTGAAGATCCGTCAACCTTCCTGTCAAACTGCTCGGTTTTTTCCTATTTTTGTCGAAACATACTTTCTTTGATCTATTGAACTTCTAAACACTTTGGTACTTCCATAAACAAGATGTAAACCTCCATTATCATTCTGTAAGGTCATACCTCTACCTGGAACTTCGATATCCATTGGAAAAATAGCGAATGTGAAATTACGGGGTGTAACAACTAAGAGCTTCACTAGACCAATACCCAACCGGCAACCCAGGAAACATTACCCATAAAGGAATAAAACTCACTACATCCAGGTTAAATGAGAAATTAATATCCTATAACTTAAGAACCATAGGTTTGTTCTTATAGGTATATGGCCTAGATTGCAAGATGCGATCCCTATCCTCAATTGAATGGAATGTAAAAGTAAAATACCCCTAAGGATGCTGCAAAATCTGTGGTTTCTGAACAAAATTCAAAACGTAGTTATCAATGGCTTTTTTATATGGGGAATCCCCAATTATGTACCCTATTAGAGAAATCTGGCAGTACTCGATTTGTGATTTTAAGTCATCCTCATTGATTTTAACAATCTTCTTTCCATCGCAGTAAATCAGAGGTACAAAAGTTAACGGCTTACCCATTTGAGCACTACGATTGCCGTGAACAACATCGGTAACAGATGGATTTGGCTGCGCAGAAGTTCCACCCTCAGAGAATTGAAGTCGTCGTACAACATTAGTCCTATCTGCTTTAACTGTTTCAAGGTGAATATCGCCATCAGAGATGCAATCTTTCCCAGCTTCCTCAATAGATTGATATCGCAGTGGCAAAAAACTCCCAAAAGTGAGAGGTTGAAACTTCTTTTGAATGCCATTCATAGATGTAATCATCTTCCCCGTTGTCTTGACGTGCTCAGGCGCAACTTTTCGATATCGAGCTATAGTTTCATGGTCACGATTGCAATCCTTGCTATTGTGCGCTGAGAGCTCGTGCCCTAACCGTTAACGTGTGGCTTGATTGAAACAAATGTAACATTTAATTATCTCCCTATTATATTTTTGTCATTCTTCCTAATTCTTTTTAATGTCAAAATACTTCTAAATTTACGATTTTGTAAATAACTTTAAGGAGATCTTAATATTACTCAACATACCTGGTCCTCGTCACAACAATCGTTCTCTATAAGTCCTCGCTCTCCTTATGGGTGATCATCTATAAATCACACAAAAGTTGATATCCATATTGAATCCGACTTCCATAGAAAATTCCATGTAGGTATCTTATCGACAACTTCGAACACCTCGGGTTCTTAGATTATTTTATAAGGGATACTAATGTAATTTGATCCCGTGATTCACCAAATACAATTTTCCACGTAAAAACTCATGTAGGTGTTTTTCGACAACTTTAAGCATAAACGACTCTTTAAGCTTTTTGTATGTGGAAAGTCTTAGGTGATTCCATTTCGCAATCCCTCAAATTGTACTTTACTTAATCCATATAATACACAATAATTAAATCACCTAATTGAACTCATACTTAGAGTAAAACAACCCTACAATTCATATTACGAAGATTTCACAAAGTTGCAAAATTTTGATTGTGAAAACTCCTTCATAACTTTCTCCAAATCATCAATTAATCATAATCATAGCAGAGATGGGAAAATATTACCTTTACGTATTGAATTCACCCCAAAACATTAGAGTATCTTGCTCAAAAGTTTCAAAGATCAAATCCTCAAGAAGGCGGAAGTTCCTATGATAATCACGAGGATTCTCATGCAATTATTATGGATTTTAGCTTTGATTTTGACTCGGGATGTTGGAGTATCTTAGAGATGGTTCAGAGAGTATTAATGATTGGGTTTGAGGAAAAATGAGCTTCAAATGGGGTATTCCCAATATAAACCCGTGAATCGACCTGCACTTAGTAAAAGATGGTTCATTTGACGAATCACAAACTTTTGACGGTCCGTCATTCTTCCGCAATCAAACCTGACGGCTCGGTTGGGTATTTTAATGGTCTCAGAAACATTTGATGGTCCGTCAACCTTCCCACAAAGCTGCTCGGTTTTTTCCTATTTTTGTCGAAACATACTTTCTTCGATCTATTGAACTTCTAAACAGTTTGGTACTTCCTTAAACAAGTTGTAAACCTCCATTATCATTCTGTAAGGTCATACCTCTACCTGGAACTTCGATATCCATTGGAAAAATAGCGAATGTGAAATTACGGGGTGTAACAACTAAGAGCTTCACTAGACCAATACCTAACCGGCAACCCAGGAAACATTACCCATAAAGGAATGAAACTCACTACATCCAGGTTAAATGAGAAATTAATCTCCTATAACTTAAGAACCATAGGTTTGTTCTTATAGGTATATGGCCTAGATTGCAAGATGCGATCCCTATCCTCAATTGAATGGAATGTAAAAGTAAAATACCCCTAAGGATGCAACAAAATCTGTGGTTTCTGAACAAAATTCCAAACATAGTTATCAATGGCTTTTTATATGGGAATCCCCAATTATGTACCCTATTAGAGAAATGCAAGATTACTCGATTTGTGATTTTAGGTCATCCTCATTGATTTTAACAATCTTCTTTCCATCGCATAAATCGAGGTACAAAAGTTAACGGCTTACCCATTTGAACACTACAATTGCCGTGAACAACATCGACAACTGATGGATTTGGTTACGCAGAAGTTCCACCCTCAGAGAATTGAAGTCATCGTACAACATTAGTCCTATCTGCTTTAACTGTTTCAAGGTAAATATCGCCATTAGAGATGCAATCTTTCCCAGCTTCCTCAATAGATTGACATCGCAGTGGCAAAAAACTCCCAAAAGTGAGAGGTGGAAGCTTCTTTTGAATGCCATTCACAGATGTAATCATCTTCCCCGTTGTCTTGACGTGCTCAGGCGCAACTTTCCGATATCGAGCTATAGTTTCATGGTCACGATTGCAATCCTTGCTATTGTGCGCTGAGAGCTCGTGCCTTAACCATTAATGTGTGCCCTAATTGACTCTAACAAATGTAACATTTAATTATCTCCCTATTATATTTTTGTCATTCTTCCTTCTTCTTTTTTAATGTCAAAATACTTCTAAATTTAGGATTTTGTAAATAACTTTAAGGAGATCTTAATATTACTTAACATACCTGGTCCTCATCACAACAATCATTCTCTATAAGTCCTCGGCACCCTTATGGATGATCAACTATATCACACAAAAGTTGATATCAATATTGAGTCCGACTTCCATAGAAAATTTCATGTAGGTATCTTACTGACAACTTCGAACACCTCAGGTCTTAGATTATTTTACAAGGGATACTAATGTAATTTGATCCCGTGATTCACCAAATACAATTTTTCCACAGAAAACTCATGTAGGTGTTTTTCGACAACTTTAAGCATAAACGACTCTTTAAGCTTTTTGTATGTGGAAAGTCTTAGGTGATTCCATTTCGCAATCCTTCAAATCGTACTTTACTTAATCCATATAATACACAATAATTCAATCACCTAATTGAACTCATACTTAGAGTAAAACAACCCTACAATTCATATTACGAAGATTTTACAAAGTTGCAAAATTTTGATTGTGAAAACTCCTTCATAACTTTCTCCAAATCACCAATTAATCATAATCATAGCAGAGATGGGAAAATATTACCTTTACGTATTGAATTCACCCCAAAACATTAGAGTATCTTTCTCCAAGATTTTCAAAGATCAAATCCTCAAGAATACGGAAGTTCCTATGATAATCACGAGGTTTCTCATGCAATTATTGTGGATTTAAGCTTTATTTTGACTTGGGATGTTGGAGTATGTTAGAAATGGTTCAGAGAGAGTATTAATGATTGGGTTTGAGGAAAAATGAATTTCAAATAGGGTATTCCCAATATAAACTCGTAACAGACCTGCACATCCGTAAAAAGACGATTTATTTGACGAATCACAAACTTTTGATGGTCCGTCATTCTTCGTCAAACCGACACCAAAGTTGGGTATTTCAATGGTCTCAGAAACATTTGAAGATCCGTCAACCTTCCTCACAACCGCTTCTGCTTTTTCCTATTTTTGTCGAAACATACTTTCTTTGATCTATTGAACTTCTAAACACTTTGGTACTTCCATAAACAAGATCTAAACCTCCATTTTCATTCTGTTAGGTCATAGCTCTACCCGGAACTTCGATATCCATTGGAAAAATAGCGAATGTGAAATTACTGGTGTAACAACTAAGAGCTTCACTAGACCAATACCCAACCGGCAACCCAGGAAACATTACCCATAAAGGAATAAAACTCACTACATCCAGGTTAAATGAGAAATTAATATCCTATAACTTAAGAACCATAGGTTTGTTCTTATAGGTATATGGCCTAGATTGCAAGATGCGATCCCTATCCTCAATTGAATGGAATGTAAAAGTAAAATACCCCTAAGGATGCTGCAAAATCTGTGGTTTCTGAACAAAATTCAAAACGTAGTTATCAATGGCTTTTTTATATGGGGAATCCCCAATTATGTACCCTATTAGAGAAATCTGGCAGTACTCGATTTGTGATTTTAAGTCATCCTCATTGATTTTAACAATCTTCTTTCCATCGCAGTAAATCAGAGGTACAAAAGTTAACGGCTTACCCATTTGAGCACTACGATTGCCGTGAACAACATCGGTAACAGATGGATTTGGCTGCGCAGAAGTTCCACCCTCAGAGAATTGAAGTCGTCGTACAACATTAGTCCTATCTGCTTTAATCAGCTTTCAAGGTGAATATCGCCATCAGAGATGCAATCTTTCCCAGCTTCCTCAATAGATTGATATCGCAGTGGCAAAAAACTCCCAAAAGTGAGAGGTTGAAACTTCTTTTGAATGCCATTCATAGATGTAATCATCTTCCCCGTTGTCTTGACGCGTGCTCAAAGCAACTTTTTGATATCGAGCTATAGTTTCATGGTCACGATTGCAATCCTTGCTTTTGTGCGCTGAGAGCTCATGCCCTAACCGTTAACGTGTGGCTTGATTGAAAAAAATGTACCATTTAATTATCTCTCTATTATATTTTTGTCATTCTTCCTAATTCTTTTTAATGTCAAAATACTTCTAAATTTACGATTTTGTAAATAACTTTAAGGAGATCTTAATATTACTCAACATACCTGGTCCTCGTCACAACAATCGTTCTCTATAAGTCCTCGCTCTCCTTATGGGTGATCATCTATAAATCACACAAAAGTTGATATCCATATTGAATCCGACTTCCATAGAAAATTCCATGTAGGTATCTTATCGACAACTTCGAACACCTCGGGTTCTTAGATTATTTTATAAGGGATACTAATGTAATTTGATCCCGTGATTCACCAAATACAATTTTCCACAGAAAACTCATGTAGGTGTTTTTCGACAACTTTAAGCATAAACGACTCTTTAAGCTTTTTGTATGTGGAAAGTCTTAGGTGATTCCATTTCGCAATCCCTCAAATTGTACTTTACTTAATCCATATAATACACAATAATTAAATCACCTAATTGAACTCATACTTAGAGTAAAACAACCCTACAATTCATATTACGAAGATTTCACAAAGTTGCAAAATTTTGATTGTGAAAACTCCTTCATAACTTTCTCCAAATCATCAATTAATCATAATCATAGCAGAGATGGGAAAATATTACCTTTACGTATTGAATTCACCCCAAAACATTAGAGTATCTTGCTCCAAAAGTTTCAAAGATCAAATCCTCAAGAAGACGGAAGTTCCTATGATAATCACGAGGATTCTCATGCAATTATTATGGATTTTAGCTTTGATTTTGACTCGGGATGTTGGAGTATCTTAGAGATGGTTCAGAGAGAGTATTAATGATTGGGTTTGAGGAAAAATGAGCTTCAAATGGGGTATTCCCAATATAAACCCGTAACTGACCTGCACTTCCGTAAAAAGATGGTTCATTTGACGAATCACAAACTTTTTGACGGTCCGTCATTCTTCCTGGCCAAATCGACGGCTCAAAGTTGGGTATTTTAATGGTCTCAGAAACATTTGATGGTCCGTCAACCTTCCCATCAAACCGCTTCTGCTTTTTCCTATTTTTGTCGAAACATACTTTCTTCGATCTATTGAACTTCTAAACAGTTTGGTACTTCCTTAAACAAGTTGTAAACCTCCATTATCATTCTGTAAGGTCATACCTCTACCTGGAACTTCGATATCCATTGGAAAAATAGCGAATGTGAAATTACGGGGTGTAACAACTAAGAGCTTCACTAGACCAATACCTAACCGGCAACCCAGGAAACATTACCCATAAAGGAATGAAACTCACTACATCCAGGTTAAATGAGAAATTAATCTCCTATAACTTAAGAACCATAGGTTTGTTCTTATAGGTATATGGCCTAGATTGCAAGATGCGATCCCTATCCTCAATTGAATGGAATGTAAAAGTAAAATACCCCTAAGGATGCAGCAAAATCTGTGGTTTCTGAACAAAATTCCAAACATAGTTATCAATGGCTTTTTTATATGGGAATCCCCAATTATGTACCCTATTAGAGAAATCTGGCAGTACTCGATTTGTGATTTTAGGTCATCCTCATTGATTTTAACAATCTTCTTTCCATCGCAGTAAATCAGAGGTACAAAAGTTAACGGCTTACCCATTTGAACACTACAATTGCCGTGAACAACATCGACAACTGATGGATTTGGTTACGCAGAAGTTCCACCCTCAGAGAATTGAAGTCATCGTACAACATTAGTCCTATCTGCTTTAACTGTTTCAAGGTAAATATCGCCATTAGAGATGCAATCTTTCCCAGCTTCCTCAATAGATTGACATCGCAGTGGCAAAAAACTCCCAAAAGTGAGAGGTGGAAGCTTCTTTTGAATGCCATTCACAGATGTAATCATCTTCCCCGTTGTCTTGACGTGCTCAGGCGCAGCTTTCCGATATCGAGCTATAGTTTCATGGTCACGATTGCAATCCTTGCTATTGTGCGCTGAGAGCTCGTGCCTTAACCATTAATGTGTGCCCTGATTGACTCTAACAAATGTAACATTTAATTATCTCCCTATTATATTTTTGTCATTCTTCCTTCTTCTTTTTTAATGTCAAAATACTTCTAAATTTAGGATTTTGTAAATAACTTTAAGGAGATCTTAATATTACTTAACATACCTGGTCCTCATCACAACAATCATTCTCTATAAGTCCTCGGCACCCTTATGGATGATCAACTATATCACACAAAAGTTGATATCAATATTGAGTCCGACTTCCATAGAAAATTTCATGTAGGTATCTTACTGACAACTTCGAACACCTCAGGTCTTAGATTATTTTACAAGGGATACTAATGTAATTTGATCCCGTGATTCACCAAATACAATTTTTCCACAGAAAACTCATGTAGGTGTTTTTCGACAACTTTAAGCATAAACGACTCTTTAAGCTTTTTGTATGTGGAAAGTCTTAGGTGATTCCATTTACGCAATCCTTCAAATCGTACTTTACTTAATCCATATAATACACAATAATTCAATCACCTAATTGAACTCATACTTAGAGTAAAACAACCCTACAATTCATATTACGAAGATTTTACAAAGTTGCAAAATTTTGATTGTGAAAACTCCTTCATAACTTTCTCCAAATCACCAATTAATCATAATCATAGCAGAGATGGGAAAATATTACCTTTACGTATTGAATTCACCCCAAAACATTAGAGTATCTTTCTCCAAGATTTTCAAAGATCAAATCCTCAAGAATACGGAAGTTCCTATGATAATCACGAGGTTTCTCATGCAATTATTGTGGATTTAAGCTTTATTTTGACTTGGGATGTTGGAGTATGTTAGAAATGGTTCAGAGAGAGTATTAATGATTGGGTTTGAGGAAAAATGAATTTCAAATAGGGTATTCCCAATATAAACTCGTAACAGACCTGCACATCCGTAAAAAGACGATTTATTTGACGAACTGTCAAACTTTTGATGGTCCGTCATTCTTCTCAAATCAAACCGATTTCAGGTTGGGTATTTCAATGGTCTGTAAAACATTTGAAGATCCGTCAACCTTCCTGTCAAACTGCTCGGTTTTTTCCTATTTTTGTCGAAACATACTTTCTTTGATCTATTGAACTTCTAAACACTTTGGTACTTCCATAAACAAGATGTAAACCTCCATTATCATTCTGTAAGGTCATACCTCTACCTGGAACTTCGATATCCATTGGAAAAATAGCGAATGTGAAATTACGGGGTGTAACAACTAAGAGCTTCACTAGACCAATACCCAACCGGCAACCCAGGAAACATTACCCATAAAGGAATAAAACTCACTACATCCAGGTTAAATGAGAAATTAATATCCTATAACTTAAGAACCATAGGTTTGTTCTTATAGGTATATGGCCTAGATTGCAAGATGCGATCCCTATCCTCAATTGAATGGAATGTAAAAGTAAAATACCCCTAAGGATCTTTGCAAAATCTGTGGTTTCTGAACAAAATTCAAAACGTAGTTATCAATGGCTTTTTTATATGGGGAATCCCCAATTATGTACCCTATTAGAGAAATCTGGCAGTACTCGATTTGTGATTTTAAGTCATCCTCATTGATTTTAACAATCTTCTTTCCATCGCAGTAAATCAGAGGTACAAAAGTTAACGGCTTACCCATTTGAGCACTACGATTGCCCTGAACAACATCGATAACAGATGGATTTGGCTGCGCAGAAGTTCCACCCTCAGAGAATTGAAGTCGTCGTACAACATTAGTCCTATCTGCTTTAACTGTTTCAAGGTGAATATCGCCATCAGAGATGCAATATTTCCCAGCTTCCTCAATAGATTGATATCGCAGTTGCAAAAAACTCCCAAAAGTGAGAGGTGGAAGCTTCTTTTGAATGCCATTCACAAATGTAATCATCTTCCCCGTTTTCTTAACGTGCTCAGGCGCATCTTTCTGATGTTCGAGCTATAGTTTCATGGTCACGATTGCAATCTTTGCTATTGTGCGCTGAGAGCTCATGCCCTAACCGTTAACGTGTGGCTTGATTGAAACAAATGTAACATTTAATTATCTCTCTATTATATTTTTGTCATTCTTCCTTCTTCTTTTTAATGTCAAAATACTTCTAAATTTACGATTTTGTAAATAACTTTAAGGAGATCTTAATATTACTTAACATACCTGGTCCTCATCACAACAATCGTTCTCTATAAGTCCTCGCTCCCCAGATGGGTGATCATCTATATCACACAAAAGTTGATATCCATATTGAATCCGACTTCCATAGAAAATTCCATGTAGGTATCTTATCGACAACTTCGAACACCTCGGGTTCTTAGATTATTTTACAAGGGATACTAATGTAATTTGATCCCGTGATTCACCAAATACAATTTTTCCACAGAAAACTCATGTAGGTGTTTTTCGACAACTTTAAGCATAAACGACTCTTTAAGCTTTTTGTATGTGGAAAGTCTTAGGTGATTCCATTTCGCAATCCTTCAAATCATACTTTACTTAATCCATATAATACACAATAATTCAATCACCTAATTGAACTCATACTTAGAGTAAAACAACCCTACAATTCATATTACGAAGATTTTACAAAGTTGCAAAATTTTGATTGTGAAAACTCCTTCATAACTTTCTCCAAATCACCAATTAATCATAATCATAGCAGAGATGGGAAAATATTACCTTTACGTATTGAATTCACCCCAAAACATTAGAGTATCTTTCTCCAAGATTTTCAAAGATCAAATCCTCAAGAATACGGAAGTTCCTATGATAATCACGAGGTTTCTCATGCAATTATTGCAGATTTTAGCTTTGATTTTGACTTGGGATGTTGGAGTATGTTAGAGATGGTTCAGAGAGAGTATTAATGATTGGGTTTGAGGAAAAATGAATTTCAAATAGGGTATTCCCAATATAAACTCGTAACAGACCTGCACATCCGTAAAAAGACGATTTATTTGACGAACTGTCAAACTTTTGATGGTCCGTCATTCTTCTCGTCAAACTGACAGCTCAGGTTGGGTATTTCAATGGTCTGTAAAACATTTGACGGTCCGTCAACCTTCCCGTCAAACTGCTCGATTTTTTCCTATTTTTGTCGAAACATACTTTCTTCGAACTGTTGAACTTCTAAACACTTTGGTACTTCCATAAACATGCTGTAAACCTCCATTATCATTCTGTAAGGTCATACCTCAACCTGGAACTTCGATATCCATTGGAAAAATAGCGAATGTGAAATTACGGGGTGCAACAACTAAGAGCTTCATAGACCAATACCCAACCGGCAACCCAGGAAACATTACCCATAAAGGAATAGAACTCACTACATCCAGGTTAAATGAGAAATTAATCTCCTATAACTTAAGAACCATAGGTTTGTTCTTATAGGTATATGGCCTAGATTGCAAGATGCGATCCCTATCCTCAATTGAATGGAATGTAAAAGTAAAATACCCTAAGGATGCAAAGAAAATCTGTGGTTTCTGAACAAAATTCCAAACATAGTTATCAATGGCTTTTTTATATGGGGAATCCTCAATTATGTACCCTATTAGAGAAATCTGGCAGTACTCGATTTGTGATTTTAAGTCATCCTCATTGATTTTAACAATCTTCTTTCCATCGTAGTAAATCAGAGGTACAAAAGTTAACGGCTTACCCATTTTAGCACTACGATTGCCGTGAACAACATCGGTAACAGATGGATTTGACTGCGCAGAAGTTCCACCCTCAGAGAATTGAAGTCGTCGTACAACATTAGTCCTATCTGCTTTAACTATTTCAAGGTGAATATCGCTATCAGAGATGTAATCTTTCCCAGATTCCTCAATAGATTAATATCACAGTGGAAAAAAACTACCAAAAGTGAGAGGTGGAAGCTTCTTTTGAATGCCCTTCACAGATGTAATCATCTTCCCCGTTGTCTTGACGTGCTCAGGCGCAGCTTTCCGATATCGAGCTATAGTTTCATGGTCACGATTGCAATCCTTGATATTGTGCGCTGAGAGCTCGTGCCTTAACCATTAATGTGTGCCCTGATTGACTCTAACAAATGTAACATTTAATTATCTCCCTATTATATTTTTGTCATTCTTCCTTCTACTTTTTTAATGTCAAAATACTTCTAAATTTAGGATTTTGTAAATAACTTTAAGGAGATCTTAATATTACTTAACATACCTGGTCCTCATCACAACAATCATTCTCTATAAGTCCTCGGCACCCTTATGGATGATCAACTATATCACACAAAAGTTGATATCAATATTGAGTCCGACTTCCATAGAAAATTTCATGTAGGTATCTTACTGAAAACTACGAACACCTCGGGTTCTTAGATTATTTTACAAGGGATACTAATGTAATTTTATCCCGTGATTCACCAAATACAATTTTTCCACAGAAAATTGATGTAGGTGTTTTTCGACAACTTTAAGCATAAACGACTCTTTAAGCTTTTTGTATGTGGAAAGTCTTAGGTGATTCCATTTCGCAATCCCTCAAATCGTAATTTACTTAATCCATATAATACACAATAATTCAATCACCTAATTGAACTCATACTTAGAGTAAAACAACCCTACAATTCATATTACGAAGATTTCACAAAGTTGCAAAATTTTGATTGTGAAAACTCCTTCATAACTTTCTCCAAATCACCAATTAATCATAATCATAGCAGAGATGGGAAAATATTACCTTTACGTATTGAATTCACCCCAAAACATTAGAGTATCTTTCTCCAAGATTTTCAAAGATCAAATCCTCAAGAATACGGAAGTTCCTATGATAATCACGAGGTTTCTCATGCAATTATTGCGGATTTTAGCTTTGATTTTGACTTGGGATGTTGGAGTATGTTAGAGATGGTTCAGAGAGAGTATTAATGATTGGGTTTGAGGAAAAATGAATTTCAAATCGGGTATTCCCAATATAAACCCGTAACAGACCTGCACTTCCGTAAAAAGACGGTTTATTTGACGAACTGTCAAACTTTTGACGGTCCGTCATTCTTCTCGTCAAACTGACAGCTCAGGTTGGGTATTTCAATGGTCTGTAAAACATTTGTGATCAGTCAACCTTCCCAGATCAAATCGCTCGATTTTTCCTATTTTTGTCGAAACATACTTTCTTGAATCGTTGAACTTCTAAACACTTTGGTACTTCCATAAACATGCTGTAAACCTCCATTATCATTCTGTAAGGTCATACCTCAACCTGGAACTTCGATATCCATTGGAAAAATAGCGAATGTGAAATTACGGGGTGCAACAACTAAGAGCTTCACTAGACCAATACCCAACCGGCAACCCAGGAAACATTACCCATAAAGGAATAGAACTCACTACATCCAGGTTAAATGAGAAATTAATCTCCTATAACTTAAGAACCATAGGTTTGTTCTTATAGGTATATGGCCTAGATTGCAAGATGCGATCCCTATCCTCAATTGAATGGAATGTAAAAGTAAAATACCCCTAAGGATGCAGCAAAATCTGTGGTTTCTGAACAAAATTCCAAACATAGTTATCAATGGCTTTTTTATATGGGGAATCCCCAATTATGTACCCTATTAGAGAAATCTGGCAGTACTCGATTTGTGATTTTAAGTCATCCTCATTGATTTTAACAATCTTCTTTCCATCGTAGTAAATCAGAGGTACAAAAGTTAACGGCTTACCCATTTGAGCACTACAATTGCCGTGAACAACATCGGCAGCTGATGGATTTGGTTACGCAGAAGTTCCACCATCAGAGAATTGAAGTCGTCGTACAACATTAGTCCTATCTGCTTGAACTGTTTCAAGGTGAATATCGCCATCAGAGATGTAACCTTTTCCAGCTTCCTCAATAGATTGATATCGCAGTGGCAAAAAACTACCAAAAGTGAGAGGTGGAAGCTTCTTTTGAATGCCATTCACAGATGTAATCTTCTTCCCCGTTGTCTTGACGGGCTCAGGCGCATCTTTCCGATGTTTGAGCTATAGTTTCATGGTCACGATTGCAATCCTTCCTATTGTGCGCTGAGAGATCGTGCCTTAACCATTAACGTGTGCCCTGATTGACTCTAACTAATGTAACATTTAATTATCTCTCTATTATATTTTTGTCATTCTTCCTTCTTCCTTTTTAATGTCAAAATACTTCTAAATTTAGGATTTTGTAAATAACTTTAAGGAGATCTTAATATTACTTAACATACCTGGTCCTCATCACAACAATCGTTCTCTATAAGTCCTCGCCCCCCTTATGGATGATCAACTATATCACACAAAAGTTGATATCAATATTTAGTCCGACTTCCATATAAAATTCCATGTAGGTATCTTATTGACAACTTCGAACACCTCGGGTTCTTAGATTATTTTACAAGGGATACTAATGTAATTTGATCCCGTGATTCACCAAATACAATTTTTCCACGTAAAACTCATGTAGGTGTTTTTCGACAACTTTAAGCATAAACGACTCTTTAAGCTTTTTGTATGTGGAAAGTCTTAGGTGATTCCATTTATAATCCTTCAAATCGTACTTTACTTAATCCATATAATACACAATAATTCAATCACCTAATTGAACTCATACTTAGAGTAAAACAACCCTACAATTCATATTACGAAGATTTTACAAAGTTGCAAAATTTTGATTGTGAAAACTCCTTCATAACTTTCTCCAAATCACCAATTAATCATAATCATAGCAGAGATGGGAAAATATTACCTTTACGTATTGAATTCACCCCAAAACATTAGAGTATCTTTCTCCAAGATTTTCAAAGATCAAATCCTCAAGAATACGGAAGTTCCTATGATAATCACGAGGTTTCTCATGCAATTATTGCGGATTTTAGCTTTGATTTTGACTTGGGATGTTGGAGTATGTTAGAGATGGTTCAGAGAGAGTATTAATGATTGGGTTTGAGGAAAAATGAATTTCAAATCGGGTATTCCCAATATAAACCCGTAACAGACCTGCACTTCCGTAAAAAGACGGTTTAGTTGACGAATCACAAACTTTTGACGGTCCGTCATTCTTCTCAAATCAAACCGACAGCTTTCAGGTTGGGTATTTCAATGGTTCAGAAAACATTTGACGGCCCACAACCTTCCCGCCAAATCAAGCGCTCGATTTTTTCCTATTTTTGTCGAAACATACTTTCTTGAATCTGTTGAACTTCTAAACACTTTGGTACTTCCATAAACATGTCAGAACCTCCATTATCATTCAGTAAGGTCATACCTCAACCTGGAACTTCGATATCCATTGGAAAAATAGCGAATGTGAAATTACTGGTGCAACAACTAAGAGCTTCACTAGACCAATACCCAACCCAAGCAACCCAGGAAACATTACCCATAAAGGAATAAAACTCACTACATCCAGGTTAAATGAGAAATTAATATCCTATAACTTAAGAACCATAGGTTTGTTCTTATAGGTATATGGCCTAGATTGCAAGATGCGATCCCTATCCTCAATTGAATGGAATGTAAAAGTAAAATACCCCTAAGGATGCTGCAAAATCTGTGGTTTCTGAACAAAATTCCAAACATAGTTATCAATGGCTTTTTTATATGGGGAATCCTCAATTATGTACCCTATTAGAGAAATCTGGCAGTACTCGATTTGTGATTTTAAGTCATCCTCATTGATTTTAACAATCTTCTTTCCATCGTAGTAAATCAGAGGTACAAAAGTTAACGGCTTACCCATTTGAGCACTACAATTGCCGTGATCAACATCGGTAACAGATGGATTTGGCTGCGCAGAAGTTCCACCCTCAGAGAATTGAAGTCGTCGTACAACATTAGTCCTATCTGCTTTAACTGTTTCAAGGTGAATATCGCTATCAGAGATGTAATCTTTCCCAGCTTCCTCAATAGATTGATATCGCAGTGGCAAAAAACTCCCAAAAGTGAGAGGTGGAAGCTTCTTTTGAATACCATTCAAAGATGTAATCATCTTCCCCGTTGTCTTGACGTGCTCAGGCGCAGCTTTCCGATATCGAGCTATAGTTTTATGGTCAGGATTGCAATCCTTGCTATTGTACCGAGAGCTCGTGCCTTAACCATTAATGTGTGCCCTGATTGACTCTAACAAATGTAACATTTAATTATCTCCCTATTATATTTTTGTCATTCTTCCTTCTTCTTTTTTAATGTCAAAATACTTCTAAATTTAGGATTTTGTAAATAACTTTAAGGAGATCTTAATATTACTTAACATACCTGGTCCTCATCACAACAATCATTCTCTATAAGTCCTCGGCACCCTTATGGATGATCAACTATATCACACAAAAGTTGATATCAATATTGAGTCCGACTTCCATAGAAAATTTCATGTAGGTATCTTACTGACAACTACGAACACCTCGGGTTCTTAGATTATTTTACAAGGGATACTAATGTAATTTGATCCCGTGATTCACCAAATACAATTTTTCCACAGAAAACTCATGTAGGTGTTTTTCGACAACTTTAAGCATAAACGACTCTTTAAGCTTTTTGTATGTGGAAAGTCTTAGGTGATTCCATTTCGCAATCCCTCAAATCGTAATTTACTTAATCCATATAATACACAATAATTCAATCACCTAATTGAACTCATACTTAGAGTAAAACAACCCTACAATTCATATTACGAAGATTTCACAAAGTTGCAAAATTTTGATTGTGAAAACTCCTTCATAACTTTCTCCAAATCACCAATTAATCATAATCATAGCAGAGATGGGAAAATATTACCTTTACGTATTGAATTCACCCCAAAACATTAGAGTATCTTTCTCCAAGATTTTCAAAGATCAAATCCTCAAGAATACGGAAGTTCCTATGATAATCACGAGGTTTCTCATGCAATTATTGCGGATTTTAGCTTTGATTTTGACTTGGGATGTTGGAGTATGTTAGAGATGGTTCAGAGAGAGTATTAATGATTGGGTTTGAGGAAAAATGAATTTCAAATCGGGTATTCCCAATATAAACCCGTAACAGACCTGCACTTCCGTAAAAAGACGGTTTATTTGACGAACTGTCAAACTTAAGAACCATAGGTTTGTTCTTATAGGTATATGGCCTAGATTTCAAGATGCGATCCCTATCCTCAATTGAATGGAATGTAAAAGTAAAATACCCCTAAGGATGCAGCAAAATCTGTGGTTTCTGAACAAAATTCCAAACATAGTTATCAATGGCTTTTTTATATAGGGAATCCCCAATTATGTACCCTATTAGAGAAATCTGGCAGTACTCGATTTGTGATTTTAAGTCATCCTCATTGATTTTAACAATCTTCTTTCCATCGTAGTAAATCAGAGGTACAAAAGTTAACGGCTTACCCATTTGAGCACTACAATTGCCGTGAACAACATCGGTGATGGATTTGGTTACGTTGAAGTTCCACCATCGAGAATTGAAGTCGTCAGACAACATTAGTCCTATCTCGCTTGAACTGTTTCAAGGTGAATATCGCCATCGAGATGTAACCTTTCCAGCCTTCCTCAATAGATTGATATCGCGGTGGCAAAAAACTACCAAAAGTGAGAGGTGGAAGCTTCTTTTGAATGCCATTCACAGATGTAATCTTCTTCCCGTTGTCTTGACGGGCTCAGCGCATCTTTCCGATGTTTGAGCTTATAGGTTCATGGTCACGATTGCAATCCTTCCTATTGTGCGCTGAGAGATCGTGCCTTAACCATTAACGTGTGCCCTGATTGACTCTAACTAATGTAACATTTAATTATCTCTCTATTATATTTTTGTCATTCTTCCTTCTTCCTTTTTAATGTCAAAATACTTCTAAATTTAGGATTTTGTAAATAACTTTAAGGAGATCTTAATATTACTTAACATACCTGGTCCTCATCACAACAATCGTTCTCTATAAGTCCTCGCCCCCCTTATGGATGATCAACTATATCACACAAAAGTTGATATCAATATTTAGTCCGACTTCCATATAAAATTCCATGTAGGTATCTTATTGACAACTTCGAACACCTCGGGTTCTTAGATTATTTTACAAGGGATACTAATGTAATTTGATCCCGTGATTCACCAAATACAATTTTTCCACAGAAAACTCATGTAGGTGTTTTTCGACAACTTTAAGCATAAACGACTCTTTAAGCTTTTTGTATGTGGAAAGTCTTAGGTGATTCCATTTCGCAATCCTTCAAATCGTACTTTACTTAATCCATATAATACACAATAATTCAATCACCTAATTGAACTCATACTTAGAGTAAAACAACCCTACAATTCATATTACGAAGATTTTACAAAGTTGCAAAATTTTGATTGTGAAAACTCCTTCATAACTTTCTCCAAATCACCAATTAATCATAATCATAGCAGAGATGGGAAAATATTACCTTTACGTATTGAATTCACCCCAAAACATTAGAGTATCTTTCTCCAAGATTTTCAAAGATCAAATCCTCAAGAATACGGAAGTTCCTATGATAATCACGAGGTTTCTCATGCAATTATTGCGGATTTTAGCTTTGATTTTGACTTGGGATGTTGGAGTATGTTAGAGATGGTTCAGAGAGAGTATTAATGATTGGGTTTGAGGAAAAATGAATTTCAAATCGGGTATTCCCAATATAAACCCGTAACAGACCTGCACTTCCGTAAAAAGACGGTTTATTTGACGAACTGTCAAACTTTTGACGGTCCGTCATTCTTCTCGTCAAACTGACAGCTCAGGTTGGGTATTTCAATGGTCTGTAAAACATTTGACGGTCCGTCAACCTTCCCGTCAAACTGCTCGATTTTTTCCTATTTTTGTCGAAACATACTTTCTTCGAACTGTTGAACTTCTAAACACTTTGGTACTTCCATAAACATGCTGTAAACCTCCATTATCATTCTGTAAGGTCATACCTCAACCTGGAACTTCGATATCCATTGGAAAAATAGCGAATGTGAAATTACGGGGTGCAACAACTAAGAGCTTCACTAGACCAATACCCAACCGGCAACCCAGGAAACATTACCCATAAAGGAATAGAACTCACTACATCCAGGTTAAATGAGAAATTAATCTCCTATAACTTAAGAACCATAGGTTTGTTCTTATAGGTATATGGCCTAGATTGCAAGATGCGATCCCTATCCTCAATTGAATGGAATGTAAAAGTAAAATACCCCTAAGGATGCAGCAAAATCTGTGGTTTCTGAACAAAATTCCAAACATAGTTATCAATGGCTTTTTTATATGGGGAATCCCCAATTATGTACCCTATTAGAGAAATCTGGCAGTACTCGATTTGTGATTTTAGGTCATCCTCATTGATTTTAACAATCTTCTTTCCATCGCAGTAAATCAGAGGTACAAAAGTTAACGGCTTACCCATTTGAGCACTACGATTGCCGTGAACAACATCGGTAACAGATGGATTTGGCTGCGCAGAAGTTTCACCCTCAGAGAATTGAAGTCATCGTACAACATTAGTCCTATCTGCTTTAACTGTTTCAAGGTGAATATCGCTATCAGAGATGTAATCTTTCCCAGCTTCCTCAATAGATTGATATCGAAGTGGCAAAAAACTACCAAAAGTGAGAGGTGGAAGCTTCTTTTGAATGCCATTCACAGATGTAATCATCTTCCCCGTTGTCTTGACGTGCTCAGGCGCAGCTTTCCGATATCGAGCTATAGTTTCATGGTCACGATTGCAATCCTTGCTATTGTCTGGCTGAGAGCTCGTGCCTTAACCATTAATGTGTGCCTGATTGACTCTAACAAATGTAACATTTAATTATCTCCCTATTATATTTTTGTCATTCTTCCTTCTTCTTTTTTAATGTCAAAATACTTCTAAATTTAGGATTTTGTAAATAACTTTAAGGAGATCTTAATATTACTTAACATACCTGGTCCTCATCACAACAATCATTCTCTATAAGTCCTCGGCACTTTATGGATGATCAACTATATCACACAAAAGTTGATATCAATATTGAGTCCGACTTCCATAGAAAATTTCATGTAGGTATCTTATCGACAACTACTTAACACCTCGGGTTCTTAGATTATTTTACAAGGGATACTAATGTAATTTTATCCCGTGATTCACCAAATACAATTTTTCCACAGAAAACTCATGTAGGTGTTTTTCGACAACTTTAAGCATAAACGACTCTTTAAGCTTTTTGTATGTGGAAAGTCTTAGGTGATTCCATTTCGCAATCCCTCAAATCGTAATTTACTTAATCCATATAATACACAATAATTCAATCACCTAATTGAACTCATACTTAGAGTAAAACAACCCTACAATTCATATTACGAAGATTTCACAAAGTTGCAAAATTTTGATTGTGAAAACTCCTTCATAACTTTCTCCAAATCACCAATTAATCATAATCATAGCAGAGATGGGAAAATATTACCTTTACGTATTGAATTCACCCCCAAAACATTAGAGTATCTTTCTCCAAGATTTTCAAAGATCAAATCCTCAAGAATACGGAAGTTCCTATGATAATCACGAGGTTTCTCATGCAATTATTGCGGATTTTAGCTTTGATTTTGACTTGGGATGTTGGAGTATGTTAGAGATGGTTCAGAGAGAGTATTAATGATTGGGTTTGAGGAAAAATGAATTTCAAAACGGGGATTGCCAATATAAACCCGTAATGCACTGCACTTAGTAAAAGGCGGTTTATTTGACGAATCACAAACTTAAGAACCATAGGTTTGTTCTTATAGGTATATGGCCTAGATTTCAAGATGCGATCCCTATCCTCAATTGAATGGAATGTAAAAGTAAAATACCCCTAAGGATGCAGCAAAATCTGTGGTTTCTGAACAAAATTCCAAACATAGTTATCAATGGCTTTTTTATATAGGGAATCCCCAATTATGTACCCTATTAGAGAAATCTGGCAGTACTCGATTTGTGATTTTAAGTCATCCTCATTGATTTTAACAATCTTCTTTCCATCGTAGTAAATCAGAGGTACAAAAGTTAACGGCTTACCCATTTGAGCACTACAATTGCCGTGAACAACATCGGCAGCTGATGGATTTGGTTACGCAGAAGTTCCACCATCAGAGAATTGAAGTCGTCGTACAACATTAGTCCTATCTGCTTGAACTGTTTCAAGGTGAATATCGCCATCAGAGATGTAACCTTTTCCAGCTTCCTCAATAGATTGATATCGCAGTGGCAAAAAACTACCAAAAGTGAGAGGTGGAAGCTTCTTTTGAATGCCATTCACAGATGTAATCTTCTTCCCCGTTGTCTTGACGGGCTCAGGCGCATCTTTCCGATGTTTGAGCTATAGTTTCATGGTCACGATTGCAATCCTTCCTATTGTGCGCTGAGAGATCGTGCCTTAACCATTAACGTGTGCCCTGATTGACTCTAACTAATGTAACATTTAATTATCTCTCTATTATATTTTTGTCATTCTTCCTTCTTCCTTTTTAATGTCAAAATACTTCTAAATTTAGGATTTTGTAAATAACTTTAAGGAGATCTTAATATTACTTAACATACCTGGTCCTCATCACAACAATCGTTCTCTATAAGTCCTCGCCCCCCTTATGGATGATCAACTATATCACACAAAAGTTGATATCAATATTTAGTCCGACTTCCATATAAAATTCCATGTAGGTATCTTATTGACAACTTCGAACACCTCGGGTTCTTAGATTATTTTACAAGGGATACTAATGTAATTTGATCCGTGATTCACCAAATACAATTTTTCCACAGAAAACTCATGTAGGTGTTTTTCGACAACTTTAAGCATAAACGACTCTTTAAGCTTTTTGTATGTGGAAAGTCTTAGGTGATTCCATTTCGCAATCCTTCAAATCGTACTTTACTTAATCCATATAATACACAATAATTCAATCACCTAATTGAACTCATACTTAGAGTAAAACAACCCTACAATTCATATTACGAAGATTTTACAAAGTTGCAAAATTTTGATTGTGAAAACTCCTTCATAACTTTCTCCAAATCACCAATTAATCATAATCATAGCAGAGATGGGAAAATATTACCTTTACGTATTGAATTCACCCCAAAACATTAGAGTATCTTTCTCCAAGATTTTCAAAGATCAAATCCTCAAGAATACGGAAGTTCCTATGATAATCACGAGGTTTCTCATGCAATTATTGCGGATTTTAGCTTTGATTTTGACTTGGGATGTTGGAGTATGTTAGAGATGGTTCAGAGAGAGTATTAATGATTGGGTTTGAGGAAAAATGAATTTCAAATCGGGTATTCCCAATATAAACCCGTAACAGACCTGCACTTCCGTAAAAAGACGGTTTATTTGACGAACTGTCAAACTTTTGACGGTCCGTCATTCTTCTCGTCAAACTGACAGCTCAGGTTGGGTATTTCAATGGTCTGTAAAACATTTGACGGTCCGTCAACCTTCCCGTCAAACTGCTCGATTTTTTCCTATTTTTGTCGAAACATACTTTCTTCGAACTGTTGAACTTCTAAACACTTTGGTACTTCCATAAACATGCTGTAAACCTCCATTATCATTCTGTAAGGTCATACCTCAACCTGGAACTTCGATATCCATTGGAAAAATAGCGAATGTGAAATTACGGGGTGCAACAACTAAGAGCTTCACTAGACCAATACCCAACCGGCAACCCAGGAAACATTACCCATAAAGGAATAGAACTCACTACATCCAGGTTAAATGAGAAATTAATCTCCTATAACTTAAGAACCATAGGTTTGTTCTTATAGGTATATGGCCTAGATTGCAAGATGCGATCCCTATCCTCAATTGAATGGAATGTAAAAGTAAAATACCCATGCAGCAAACTGTGGTTTCTGAACAAAATTCCAAACATAGTTATCAATGGCTTTTTTATATGGGGAATCCCCAATTATGTACCCTATTAGAGAAATCTGGCAGTACTCGATTTGTGATTTTAGGTCATCCTCATTGATTTTAACAATCTTCTTTCCATCGCAGTAAATCAGAGGTACAAAAGTTAACGGCTTACCCATTTGAGCACTACGATTGCCGTGAACAACATCGGTAACAGATGGATTTGGCTGCGCAGAAGTTTCACCCTCAGAGAATTGAAGTCATCGTACAACATTAGTCCTATCTGCTTTAACTGTTTCAAGGTGAATATCGCTATCAGAGATGTAATCTTTCCCAGCTTCCTCAATAGATTGATATCGAAGTGGCAAAAAACTACCAAAAGTGAGAGGTGGAAGCTTCTTTTGAATGCCATTCACAGATGTAATCATCTTCCCCGTTGTCTTGACGTGCTCAGGCGCAGCTTTCCGATATCGAGCTATAGTTTCATGGTCACGATTGCAATCCTTGCTATTGTGCGCTGAGAGCTCGTGCCTTAACCATTAATGTGTGCCCTGATTGACTCTAACAAATGTAACATTTAATTATCTCCCTATTATATTTTTCTCATTCTTCCTTCTTCTTTTTTAATGTCAAAATACTTCTAAATTTAGGATTTTGTAAATAACTTTAAGGAGATCTTAATATTACTTAACATACGTGGTCCTCATCACAACAATCATTCTCTATAAGTCCTCGGCACCCTTATGGATGATCAACTATATCACACAAAAGTTGATATCAATATTGAGTCCGACTTCCATAGAAATTTCATGTAGGTATCTTACTGACAACTACGAACACCTCGGGTTCTTAGATTATTTTACAAGGGATACTAATATAATTTTATCTCGTGATTCACCAAATACAATTTTTCCACAGAAAACTCATGTAGGTGTTTTTCGACAACTTTAAGCATAAACGACTCTTTAAGCTTTTTGTATGTGGAAAGTCTTAGGTGATTCCATTTCGCAATCCCTCAAATCGTAATTTACTTAATCCATATAATACACAATAATTCAATCACCTAATTGAACTCATACTTAGAGTAAAACAACCCTACAATTCATATTACGAAGATTTCACAAAGTTGCAAAATTTTGATTGTGAAAACTCCTTCATAACTTTCTCCAAATCACCAATTAATCATAATCATAGCAGAGATGGGAAAATATTACCTTTACGTATTGAATTCACCCCAAAACATTAGAGTATCTTTCTCCAAGATTTTCAAAGATCAAATCCTCAAGAATACGGAAGTTCCTATGATAATCACGAGGTTTCTCATGCAATTATTGCGGATTTTAGCTTTGATTTTGACTTGGGATGTTGGAGTATGTTAGAGATGGTTCAGAGAGAGTATTAATGATTGGGTTTGAGGAAAAATGAATTTCAAATCGGGTATTCCCAATATAAACCCGTAATGCACTGCACTTAGTAAAAAAGACGGTTTATTTGACGAATCACAAACTTTTGACGGTCCGTCATTCTTCTCGTCAAACCGACTTTCGGGTTGGGTATTTCAATGGTCTGTAAAACATTTGACGGTCCGTCAACCTTCCCGTCAAACTGCTCGATTTTTTCCTATTTTTGTCGAAACATACTTTCTTCGAACTGTTGAACTTCTAAACACTTTGGTACTTCCATAAACATGCTGTAAACCTCCATTATCATTCTGTAAGGTCATACCTCAACCTGGAACTTCGATATCCATTGGAAAAATAGCGAATGTGAAATTACGGGGTGCAACAACTAAGAGCTTCACTAGACCAATACCCAACCGGCAACCCAGGAAACATTACCCATAAAGGAATAAAACTCACTACATCCAGGTTAAATGAGAAATTAATCTCCTATAACTTAAGAACCATAGGTTTGTTCTTATAGGTATATGGCCTAGATTGCAAGATGCGATCCCTATCCTCAATTGAATGGAATGTAAAAGTAAAATACCCCTAAGGATGCAGCAAAATCTGTGGTTTCTGAACAAAATTCCAAACATAGTTATCAATGGCTTTTTTATATGGGGAATCCCCAATTATGTACCCTATTAGAGAAATCTGGCAGTACTCGATTTGTGATTTTAGGTCATCCTCATTGATTTTAACAATCTTCTTTCCATCGTAGTAAATCAGAGGTACAAAAGTTAACGGCTTACCCATTTGAGCACTACAATTGCCGTGAACAACATCGGCAGCTGATGGATTTGGTTACGCAGAAGTTCCACCATCAGAGAATTGAAGTCGTCGTACAACATTAGTCCTATCTGCTTGAACTGTTTCAAGGTGAATATCGCCATCAGAGATGTAACCTTTTCCAGCTTCCTCAATAGATTGATATCGCAGTGGCAAAAAACTACCAAAAGTGAGAGGTGGAAGCTTCTTTTGAATGCCATTCACAGATGTAATCTTCTTCCCCGTTGTCTTGACGGGCTCAGGCGCATCTTTCCGATGTTTGAGCTATAGTTTCATGGTCACGATTGCAATCCTTCCTATTGTGCGCTGAGAGATCGTGCCTTAACCATTAACGTGTGCCCTGATTGACTCTAACTAATGTAACATTTAATTATCTCTCTATTATATTTTTGTCATTCTTCCTTCTTCCTTTTTAATGTCAAAATACTTCTAAATTTAGGATTTTGTAAATAACTTTAAGGAGATCTTAATATTACTTAACATACCTGGTCCTCATCACAACAATCGTTCTCTATAAGTCCTCGCCCCCCTTATGGATGATCAACTATATCACACAAAAGTTGATATCAATATTGAGTCCGACTTCCATAGAAAATTTCATGTAGGTATCTTATCGACAACTTCGAACACCTCGGGTTCTTAGATTCTTTTACAAGGGACACTTATGTAATTTGATCCCGTGATTCTCCAAATACAATTTTTGCACAGAAAACTCATGTAGGTGTTTTTTGACAACTTTAAGCAAAAATGACTCTTTAAGCTTTTTGTATGTGGAAAGTCTTGGGTGATTCCATTTCACAATCCCTCAAATCGTACTTTACTTAATCCATATAATACACAATAATTCTATCACCTAATTTAACTCATACTTAGAGTAAAACAACCCTACAATTCATATTACGAAGATTTTACAAAGTTGCAAAATTTTGATTGTGAAAACTCCTTCATAACTTTCTCCAAATCACCAATTAATCATAATCATAGCAGAGATGGGAAAATATTACCTTTACGTATTGAATTCACCCCAAAACATTAGAGTATCTTTCTCCAAGATTTTCAAAGATCAAATCCTCAAGAATACGGAAGTTCCTATGATAATCACGAGGTTTCTCATGCAATTATTGCAGATTTTAGCTTTGATTTTGACTTGGGATGTTGGAGTATGTTAGAGACGGTTCAGAGAGAGTATTAATGATTGGGTTTGAGGAAAAATGAATTTCAAATCGGGTATTCCGAATATAAACCCGTAACAGACCTGCATTTCCGTAAAAAGACGATTTATTTGACGAACTGTCAAACTTTTGATGGTCCGTCATTCTTCTCGTCAAACTGACATCTCAGGTTGGGTATTTCAATGGTCTGTAAAACATTTGACAGTCCGTCAACCTTCCCGTCAAACTGCTCGGTTTTTTCCTATTTTTGTCGAAACATACTTTCTTCGAACTGTTGAACTTCTAAACACTTTGGTACTTCCATAAACATGCTGTAAACCTCCATTATCATTCTGTAAGGTCATACCTCTACCTGGAACTTCGATATCCATTGGAAAAATAGCGAATTTGAAATTACGGGGTGCAACAACTAAGAGCTTCACTATACCAATACCCAACCGGCAACCAAGGAAACATTACCCATAAAGGAATAAAACTCACTACATCCAGGTTAAATGAGAAATTAATCTCCTATAACTTAAGAACCATAGGTTTGTTCTTATAGGTATATGGCCTAGATTTCAAGATGTGATCCCTATCCTCAATTGAATGGAATGTAAAAGTAAAATACCCCTAAGGATGCAGCAAAATCTGTGGTTTCTGAACAAAATTCCAAACATAGTTATCAATGGCTTTTTTATATGGGGAATCCCCAATTATGTACCCTATTAGAGAAATCTAGCAGTACTCGATTTGTGATTTTAAGTCATCCTCATTGATTTTAACAATCTTCTTTCCATCGCAGTAAATCAGAGGTACAAAAGTTAACGGCTTACCCATTTGAGCACTACGATTGCCGTGAACAACATCGGTAACAGATGGATTTGGCTGCGCAGAAGTTCCACCCTCAGAGAATTGAAGTCGTCGTACAACATTAGTCCTATCTGCTTTAACTGTTTCAAGGTGAATATCGCCATCAGAGATGTAATCTTTCCCAGCTTCCTCAATAGATTGATATCGCAGTGGCAAAAAACTACCAAAAGTGAGAGGTGGAAGCTTCTTTTGAATGCCATTCACAGATGTAATCATCTTCCCCGTTGTCTTGACGTGCTCGGTATGACTTTCCGATATCGAGCTATAGTTTCATGGCCACGATTGCAATCCTTGCTATTGTGCGCTGAGAGCTCGTGCCTTAACCATTAATGTGTGCCCTGATTGACTCTAACAAATGTAACATTTAATTATCTCCCTATTATATTTTTCTCATTCTTCCTTCTTCTTTTTTAATGTCAAAATACTTCTAAATTTAGGATTTTGTAAATAACTTTAAGGAGATCTTAATATTACTTAACATACGTGGTCCTCATCACAACAATCATTCTCTATAAGTCCTCGGCACCCTTATGGATGATCAACTATATCACACAAAAGTTGATATCAATATTGAGTCCGACTTCCATAGAAATTTCATGTAGGTATCTTACTGACAACTACGAACACCTCGGGTTCTTAGATTATTTTACAAGGGATACTAATATAATTTTATCCCGTGATTCACCAAATACAATTTTTCCACAGAAAACTCATGTAGGTGTTTTTCGACAACTTTAAGCATAAACGACTCTTTAAGCTTTTTGTATGTGGAAAGTCTTAGGTGATTCCATTTCGCAATCCCTCAAATCGTAATTTACTTAATCCATATAATACACAATAATTCAATCACCTAATTGAACTCATACTTAGAGTAAAACAACCCTACAATTCATATTACGAAGATTTCACAAAGTTGCAAAATTTTGATTGTGAAAACTCCTTCATAACTTTCTCCAAATCACCAATTAATCATAATCATAGCAGAGATGGGAAAATATTACCTTTACGTATTGAATTCACCCCAAAACATTAGAGTATCTTTCTCCAAGATTTTCAAAGATCAAATCCTCAAGAATACGGAAGTTCCTATGATAATCACGAGGTTTCTCATGCAATTATTGCGGATTTTAGCTTTGATTTTGACTTGGGATGTTGGAGTATGTTAGAGATGGTTCAGAGAGAGTATTAATGATTGGGTTTGAGGAAAAATGAATTTCAAATCGGGTATTCCCAATATAAACCCGTAACAGACCTGCACTTCCGTAAAAAGACGGTTTATTTGACGAACTGTCAAACTTTTGACGGTCCGTCATTCTTCTCGTCAAACTGACAGCTCAGGTTGGGTATTTCAATGGTCTGTAAAACATTTGACGGTCCGTCAACCTTCCCGTCAAACTGCTCGATTTTTTCCTATTTTTGTCGAAACATACTTTCTTTGATCTATTGAACTTCTAAACACTTTGGTACTTCTATAAACATGTCAGAAACCTCCATTATCATTACGTAAGGTCATACCTCAACCTGGAACTTCGATATCCATTGGAAAAATAGCGAATGTGAAATTACGGGGTGCAACAACTAAGAGCTTCACTAGACCAATACCCAACCGGCAACCCAGGAAACATTACCCATAAAGGAATAAAACTCACTACATCCAGGTTAAATGAGAAATTAATCTCCTATAACTTAAGAACCATAGGTTTGTTCTTATAGGTATATGGCCTAGATTGCAAGATGCGATCCCTATCCTCAATTGAATGGAATGTAAAAGTAAAATACCCCTAAGGATGCAGCAAAATCTGTGGTTTCTGAACAAAATTCCAAACATAGTTATCAATGGCTTTTTTATATGGGGAATCCCCAATTATGTACCCTATTAGAGAAATCTGGCAGTACTCGATTTGTGATTTTAGGTCATCCTCATTGATTTTAACAATCTTCTTTCCATCGTAGTAAATCAGAGGTACAAAAGTTAACGGCTTACCCATTTGAGCACTACAATTGCCGTGAACAACATCGGCAGCTGATGGATTTGGTTACGCAGAAGTTCCACCATCAGAGAATTGAAGTCGTCGTACAACATTAGTCCTATCTGCTTGAACTGTTTCAAGGTGAATATCGCCATCAGAGATGTAACCTTTTCCAGCTTCCTCAATAGATTGATATCGCAGTGGCAAAAAACTCCCAAAAGTGAGAGGTGGAAGCTTCTTTTGAATGCCATTCACAGATGTAATCATCTTCCCCGTTGTCTTGACGGGCTCAGGCGCATCTTTCCGATGTTCGAGCTATAGTTTCATGGTCACGATTGCAATCCTTCCTATTGTGCGCTGAGAGATCGTGCATTAACCATTAACGTGTGCCCTGATTGACTCTAACTAATGTAACATTTAATTATCTCTCTATTATATTTTTGTCATTCTTCCTTCTTCCTTTTTAATGTCAAAATACTTCTAAATTTAGGATTTTGTAAATAACTTTAAGGAGATCTTAATATTACTTAACATACCTGGTCCTCATCACAACAATCGTTCTCTATAAGTCCTCGCCCCCCTTATGGATGATCAACTATATCACACAAAAGTTGATATCAATATTTAGTCCGACTTCCATATAAAATTCCATGTAGGTATCTTATTGACAACTTCGAACACCTCGGGTTCTTAGATTATTTTACAAGGGATACTAATGTAATTTGATCCCGTGATTCACCAAATACAATTTTTCCACAGAAAACTCATGTAGGTGTTTTTCGACTACTTTAAGCATAAACGACTCTTTAAGCTTTTTGTATGTGGAAAGTCTTAGGTGATTCCATTTCACAATCCCTCAAATCATACTTTACTTAATCCATATAATACACAATAATTCAATCACCTAATTGAACTCATAGTTAGAGTAAAACAACCCTACGATTCATATTACGAAGATTTCACAAAGTTGCAAAAAATTTTGATTGTGAAAACTCCTTCATAACTTTCTCCAAATTACCAATTAATCATAATCATAGCAGAGATGGGAAAATATTACCTTTACGTATTGAATTCACCCCAAAACATTAGAGTATCTTTCTCCAAGATTTTCAAAGATCAAATCCTCAAGAATACGGAAGTTCCTATGATAATCACGAGGTTTCTCATGCAATTATTGCAGATTTTAGCTTTGATTTTGACTTGGGATGTTGGAGTATGTTAGAGACGGTTCAGAGAGAGTATTAATGATTGGGTTTGAGGAAAAATGAATTTCAAATTGGGTATTCCGAATATAAACCCGTAACAGACCTGCATTTCCGTAAAAAGATGATTTATTTGACGAACTGTCAAACTTTTGATGGTCCGTCATTATTCTCATCAAACTGACATCTCAGGTTGGGTATTTCAATGGTCTGTAAAACATTTGACGGTCCGTCAACCTTCCCGTCAAACTGCTCGGTTTTTTCCTATTTTTGTCGAAACATACTTTCTTCGAACTGTTGAACTTCTAAACACTTTGGTACTTCCATAAACATGCTGTAAACCTCCATTATCATTCTGTAAGGTCATACCTCAACCTGGAACTTCGATATCCATTGGAAAAATAGCGAATGTGAAATTACGGGGTGCAACAACTAAGAGCTTCACTAGACCAATACCCAACCGGCAACCCAGGAAACATTACCCATAAAGGAATAAAACTCACTACATCCGGGTTAAATGAGAAATTAATCTCCTATAACTTAAGAACCATAGGTTTGTTCTTATAGGTATATGGCCTAGATTGCAAGATGCGATCCCTATCCTTAATTGAATGGAATGTAAAAGTAAAATACCCCTAAGGATGCAGCAAAATCTGTGGTTTCTGAAAAAAATTCCAAACATAGTTATCAATGTCTTTTTTATATGGGGAATCCCCAATTATGTACCCTATTAGAGAAATCTGGCAGTACTCGATTTGTGATTTTAAGTCATCCTCATTGATTTTAACAATCTTCTTTCCATCGCAGTAAATCAGAGGTACAAAAGTTAACGGCTTACCCATTTGAGCACTACGATTGCCGTGAACAACATCGGTAACAGATGGATTTGGCTGCGCAGAAGTTCCACCCTCAGAGAATTGAAGTCGTCGTACAACATTAGTCCTATCTGCTTTAACTGTTTCAAGGTGAATATCGCCATCAGAGATGTAATCTTTCCCAGCTTCCTCAATAGATTGATATCGCAGTGGCAAAAAACTACCAAAAGTGAGAGGTGGAAGCTTCTTTTGAATGCCATTCACAGATGTAATCATCTTCCCCGTTGTCTTGACGTGCTCAGGCGCAGCTTTCCGATATCGAGCTATAGTTTCATGGCCACGATTGCAATCCTTGCTATTGTGCGCTGAGAGCTCGTGCCTTAACCATTAATGTGTGCCCTGATTGACTCTAACAAATGTAACATTTAATTATCTCCCTATTATATTTTTCTCATTCTTCCTTCTTCTTTTTTAATGTCAAAATACTTCTAAATTTAGGATTTTGTAAATAACTTTAAGGAGATCTTAATATTACTTAACATACGTGGTCCTCATCACAACAATCATTCTCTATAAGTCCTCGGCACCCTTATGGATGATCAACTATATCACACAAAAGTTGATATCAATATTGAGTCCGACTTCCATAGAAATTTCATGTAGGTATCTTACTGACAACTACGAACACCTCGGGTTCTTAGATTATTTTACAAGGGATACTAATATAATTTTATCCCGTGATTCACCAAATACAATTTTTCCACAGAAAACTCATGTAGGTGTTTTTCGACAACTTTAAGCATAAACGACTCTTTAAGCTTTTTGTATGTGGAAAGTCTTAGGTGATTCCATTTCGCAATCCCTCAAATCGTAATTTACTTAATCCATATAATACACAATAATTCAATCACCTAATTGAACTCATACTTAGAGTAAAACAACCCTACAATTCATATTACGAAGATTTCACAAAGTTGCAAAATTTTGATTGTGAAAACTCCTTCATAACTTTCTCCAAATCACCAATTAATCATAATCATAGCAGAGATGGGAAAATATTACCTTTACTTATTGAATTCACCCCAAAACATTAGAGTATCTTTCTCCAAGATTTTCAAAGATCAAATCCTCAAGAATACGGAAGTTCCTATGATAATCACGAGGTTTCTCATGCAATTATTGCGGATTTTAGCTTTGATTTTGACTTGGGATGTTGGAGTATGTTAGAAATGGTTCAGAGAGAGTATTAATGATTGGGTTTGAGGAAAAATGAATTTCAAATCGGGTATTCCCAATATAAACCCGTGAATGCACTGCACTTCCGTAAAAAGCGGTTTATTTGACGAATCACAAACTTTTTGACGGTCTGTCATTCTTCTCGTCAAACCGACACCAGGTTGGGTATTTCAATGGTCTGTAAAACATTTGACGGTCCGTCAACCTTCCCGTCAAACTGCTCGATTTTTTCCTATTTTTGTCGAAACATACTTTCTTCGAACTGTTGAACTTCTAAACACTTTGGTACTTCCATAAACATGCTGTAAACCTCCATTATCATTCTGTAAGGTCATACCTCTACCTGGAACTTCGATATCCATTGGAAAAATAGCGAATGTGAAATTACGGGGTGTAACAACTAAGAGCTTCACTAGACCAATACTCAACCGGCAACCCAGGAAATATTACCCATAAATGAATAAAACTCACTACATCCAGGTTAAATGAGAAATTAATCTCCTATAACTTAAGAACCATAGGTTTTTTCTTATAGGTATATGGCCTAGATTGCAAAATGCGATCCCTATCCTCAATTGAATGGAATGTAAAAGTAAAATACCCATAAGGATGCAGCAAAATCTGTGGTTTCTGAACAAAATTCCAAACATAGTTATCCATGTCATTTTCATACGGGGAATCCCCAATTATGTACCCTATTAGAGAAGTCTACCAGTACTCGATTTGTGATTTTACATCATCCTCATTGATTTTAACAATCTTCTTTCCATCGCAGTTAATCAGAGGTACAAAAGTTAGAAAGGATCAGCAGCGGTGCATATATGATATTTTAAGGACAAGAAATATTGGACTAGACTATTCCTTATGTAGATGTAGTGGATAAGCTCTCCGTGTTGGGATAGGCGTTCAGATTGGAACAACTATTCTAAGAGCTTAATGGCTTACCCATTTGAGCACTACGATTGCCCTGAACAACATCAACAACTGATGGAATTGGCTGCGCAGAAGTTCCACCCTCAGAGAATTGAAGTCGTCGTACAACATTAGTCCTATCTGCTTTAACTGTTTCAAGGTGAATATCGCCATCAGAGATGCGATCTTTCCCAGCTTCCTCAATAGATTGATATCGTAGTTGAAAAAAACTCCCAAAACTGAGAGGTGGAAGCTTCTTTTGAATGCCATTCACAAATGTAATCATCTTCCCCGTTGTCTTGACGTGCTCAGGCGCAGCTTTCCGATATTGAGCTATAGTTTCATGGTCACGATTGCAATCCTTGCTATTGTGCGCTGAGAGCTCGTGCATTAACCATTAATGTGTGCCCTGATTGACTCTAACAAATGTAACATTTAATTATCTCTCTATTATATTTTTGTCATTCTTCCTTCTTCTTTTTTAATGTCAAAATACTTCTAAATTTAGGATTTTGTAAATAACTTTAAGGAGATCTTAATATTACTTAACATACCTGGTCCTCGTCACAACAATCGTTCTCTATAAGTCCTCGCCCCCCTTATGGATGATCAACTATATCACACAAAAGTTGATATCAATATTGAGTCCGACTTCCATAGAAAATTTCATGTAGGTATCTTATCGACAACTTCGAACACCTCGGGTTCTTAGATTCTTTTACAAGGGACACTTATGTAATTTGATCCCGTGATTCTCCAAATACAATTTTTGCACAGAAAACTCATTAAATACAATTTGATCCATGTCATTCTCCAAAAATGACTCTTTAAGCTTTTTGTATGTGGAAAGTCTTGGGTGATTCCATTTCACAATCCCTCAAATCGTACTTTACTTAATCCATATAATACACAATAATTCTATCACCTAATTTAACTCATACTTAGAGTAAAACAACCCAACAATTCATATTACGAAGATTTCACAAAATTGCAAAAGTTTGATTATGAAAACTCATTCATAACTTTCTCCAAATCATCAATTAATCATAATCATAGCAGATATGGGAAAATATTACCTTTACGTATTGAATTCACCCCAAAACATTAGAGTATATTGCTCCAAGATTTTCAAAGATCAAATCCCCAAGAAGACGGAAGTTCCTATGATAATCACGAGGTTTCTCATGCAATTATTGTGGATTTTAGCTTAGATTTTGACTTGGGACGTTGGAGTATATTAGAGATGGTTCAGAGAGAGTATTAGGGCTTGGGTTTGGCGAAAAATGAATTTCAAATGAGGTATTCCCAATATAAACCCGTAACAGACCTGCACTTCCATAAAAAGACGGTTCATTTGACGAACTGTCAAACTTTTGACAATCCGTCATTCTTCCCGTCAATCTGCCAGGAAGATTGACGTCTCAGGTTGGGTATTTTGATGATCCGTCAACCTCCACGTCAAACTTCCCACTTTTCCTATTTTTATCGAAACATACTTTCTTTGATCTGTTTAACTTCTATACACCCCGGTACTTCCATAAACAAGCTGTAAACCCCCTTTATCCTTCCGTAAGGTCATACCTCTTCCCGGGACTTTGATATCCATTGGAAACATGGCAAAATATGAAATACGGGATCTAACATCCTCTTCCCCTTACGAACATTCATTCCCAAATATTGGAAATATTTTAACTCCCAAATTTTCTAGAAATTTCGGCAGAGTTTCCTTTGTAAACAGGACTATCCAAAACCTATCAAATATCCCAAAAATATATACAATTCCACACCCACAGTATCAAGATAATATCAATCAGCATCACACGATCGCTTTTACTCATAAAAGACTAGAGAACATTTAGCCATAACTTACCTTAATATTCTTTTGCTAACATTCGAGCTACACCTAATAAACTTGCTCTAAAAATATAACTTACATAACATACATAGTCTATCCTCGATAAACTGAATAAGAATAGATGGGTCATACCGCACGGATACTAATAGGAAATCTGAATTATTCCAGTAGAGCGATTCTTAGGTTTCGTGCCCTTTCTTAACAGAGTTCTTGCGGATTAATGACTATCTCATCCTTTCATTGATATGATTACACTGCTATGCATTGTTGGTATATTCTCAACCTTCACACAGTTGTACCTCTCTTTTATACTATTATCTAATGGTTGTACCTTGTCTGGGCCATTGTATTCTGACCTTTGGGCTATATCCTCATTTTCTGTGTTATAATGTTCATATTATAAGGCATGAAGCGTAAGATGATGATGAAAGATTGTGGCACGATTATCGTCAAAGTCGAGGACATGAAAAATAGTAGAGTTACTCGAATGTACTTTTTCTCTGCTCTTCTTCTCCATTTCTCTATAGTATCCTTATACAACACATATATTCTGAGCAGCTTACTGGTTTTAAAATTTCTTTTGTCAAAAAATCTCCTTTCCACTTTTATTTGGAGCATATTTTGAATAAGTGTCTACTGATTGGGACTATGCTCTGCTTGCTGGTTACTATCATTTTCAACTGGGTTCGGTATTATGACCTTGAATACTCTTAAACATAATATATTTTCCTTATCAAGTTGAGTCTTGATTCCAACACCAAATCTCTTAATTCGTTTCCTCGTTGATCTAAATATTCTTTCAGAACTTATTTCCTCAAATATGATATCGTCTTTTGGGTCCCTTCCCTTTTCATGACTTGAGAAGAGTTCCACTCTTTTACCATGTATAGCTCTTTATTCGTCAATCTGGTAATATCTCTCTGACTAGTCATCAATCCTTATTTCAATTTTTTTCCAAATTCTATATATTCACTCTTGGTTTGAGTCCAATAGTTCAACACGAAATCTTCATTGGTCATCTTACGACGGGACAATGGAAATTCTAAATACTCAGAGTTTCTTTTAAACTGGTTCCTTGGATTAGTTAGTTGTCTAAATGAGCAATTGTATAATGGCTTGAGATAGTTTTCAAAATTTGATTGTATGGCTAGACTTAATCATTACCAAGAAGACTGACGAGTCACTTTGGCATTAACATCCCAATTACATAATGGTTCTTAAAGATCCCGGTTCACTCAATAATCTATACGTAATACCTCAACTTAAAAAGCAACTCATTTTCGAATGCTGCTACTTGATACTCTTAATCCTCAGATATTTGATAAGGTTCCCGTTATTAACTCTACTCTATCTCACAATACTTCTTAAAGGGGCTTTATGAGATGCTTTGTCTTGACGCTCCTCAATTCCCAATATAAGGAAGAATTCGTTTACTTATAGCTCCAAGGGGGTATCACCCAGTTTCTATTATGGTTGGTCATTTGTTACTTCTTTGGGGAGGTTCTTTTATGTGACTTCTTTAGTATATCTTATTGTTTAACGGTATATGACCCCATGGTCCATTATCTTCCTGCCCTGTACATCCGATCTTCTTGTTTCTTACAGTGTCTCAAGTTCGTATAATTATTTGGAGATGCTATATATCCCAAGATAGACTTATTATTTCCTTAGTTATACCCCATATCTACTCAAGTATCCTTCTTCGGTTTATATCGTTTGTCAAATAATAAAAACAAGGCATTTTCTCCTTTTTGACGTCGTTTCTTCTTTTGTTGACCTTATTATTAGAGCATCTACTATACTCACTGGCTCCAGACTCATGATCTTCCAAAAATGATATTTCATTCATACTAAGAGTGCCTACTTTCCCCTTGTAACTTTAAAAATCCCTTATACTTCACATTTGACTATTCATTCACTGGGTATTTCTTGTACACCTGTTTATTTGAAGCAAATCTTTGACATTCTCTGGTTAGTTTTTCAATATGGCTCATGCTTGGGGTTGTCCTGCCTCTTTTTTTCCATTGAAGGATTTACTTTTCAAGGTGTTGCTATTTCTTGCTCCCTTCATAGTTACCGCACTTGAGTCCATGCTGTTGCCTTTATTTCTTGGTTTCGATCTCTTTTGTAACTGATGTCCTTATCATTATGACTACTACATTATCCTTTTTGTATGGTTCCTGGTTAACTCGGCCGTCCACATATACTATTACTAGATTGTCCATATCGTGTTCCTTTACTCTTATTCTTTATCTCTTTTTCTTATTGTTTACTTTAAATCATCTTTTCGTTGCTCTGTTATATACTCACATCAGATTTCACTTATGCTAAATCCTACTCATAAATATTTAAATGCCTTATCAAAATTCACGCGGACTTAAGTCTTGACATATTTAAATTTGAGTCATAGCAGGATTCATTCTTGTTGCTAAGTTCGGGCATTCTCCCCTAAATTGGTATTAGAAGTCTTTTCTATCCGTCGTCCGATCAATCCACTTGGCGAATATCGATTGGAATTTCTTCAAAGATTTCTCGTCTTAGCATACTTACGATATCGTCACTTATGAACGTCATAATCTATATATTTAGCTTTGGGAACTTAAATACCACTTATTTACCTATACACCTACCTTTTATTGGTACCCTTGTTTCTTGGAGATCTCACTCCAATTACTTCACTGACATTCTTACCATTACTGGCTTTCCATCGGTCTATTTGTGTGAGACATATTCCTTGACTTAGTTAAGTTGTCATAACGCTTTTACTTGTGTTTACTAAACACCCATTTATCATTTATCGCCGCTTCTCTGTTAATCATACATTCATCGCAATTTATCTCCACTCAATGTCAGGAATCCTATTGTCTTTCACTGTGAAAAAGGGCATATCGCTTGCCCTTAATTGACAAAACTCATCCCGTTCCACGGTTTTCCCAGATAGTTTAATCCTTATGAAGGGATTGGAGTTACTAGTTTACATATAACTTTTCGCGTCTTTTTCTTCCTTCAACTGCCTTCTGAACAAAGATTTATGTAACTTATTCTTGGAAATTCATTTTCCTTAATACTCTTCTGGGGTTCCTCTAAATTCTTTGGATTCATGAATCCCCTTTTTTTTTTCCAGGTCACATGTTCATTTACTTTCTGTGTCCCAATAAGACTTGCACTACAAAATCTAGGGGCGTTGGATACATATATAGTCAATAAATGGTTGGTTTCTAAATTATCTTTCTTAGAGCCTTGAACATAACTGTGTTTCACTTGCCATCTTCCATGGTATATATATGCCTTGTATGACATACCTACTATATAAAAAATAATTGACCGATCATAGATATAAGCACAACTATTCTTAATAAATTTATCAACATACCTGATTGATTGCATGATTCTAATTAGCATCGGAACCGGCTATTCTCCCTAACTCAACCTCAAGCATCTATACACTCTATGGCTCCTTCTCCCATACCAATAACATCCCTCAAGATAACCTAGGCATTGTCCAAAATGCACATGTCCATACTATGGCACATCGACTGAAATCTCTCGGGATATTCTCTGGCCCTATGGCCCAAACCTCTACATCCAGAACATAGATCGACATCAGATAAGCATACTCCATTATACCTTCTACCACATTGCTGACATCGTGGTCTACTTCTTCCAACACCTTCTTGTACTTGTCTGATTTTTACCCGGGAGCTTTGATTTGACGCCTCTCTTAACACCAATTCTTCAGCACCTGCGTCCATCATAAACCTTCCACTCTGTTTACTAGTTACTTCTCCCTCACTTCTACTCATTAGGGCGAACCTTGGTTAACTGATTTCTGTGATATTGGGCTTCTCATTCTCTCAAAAGGTTTATCCTGTGGGGATATCTGAACATGATCCTACTCCGAGAAGATAAATGAGGGTGTTGTTGCATACACAGGACCACTTACACCTAATCCAAACAGAAATGACCGTTGCACTGATGGTCTATGTATTTTGCGGGCCTTCATATAATCTGGCACTACTACTGGAATCGATGATACTCGAAATGGTGATTCCTATGGGGCTTCATATGGGTCCTCTTCCATATATAAGTCCTCTAATGGATCTTCTTCCATAAACTGATCTTTGTCCATGGATGGGTCTTTTTTTATTGAATAACTTACAATCCTTTTTGGTGTTCTTAAGTTCCTCGGATCCATACTAGCGGGTGGTTGTCGGCTAGTACCTTCTCCTATATTTTTGACCCAATTCCTGCTATCACTACTTTCCTTGGATCTCGGCATTACTGGAAAGGATGATCAAGAAGAAAACTTAGAGGTTCAGTGACTACGACTCCACTTCTAACGCATGATCTAGATTTTTGTATCATCCTAAATGCTGTGTAGCCTCCTGTTTATAGGTGTGGCACACAACACACTCATAAGAAAGACTTTACTAGACACGGCTTATAGACATCTCTAGGATTGACCTGCTCTGATATCACATTGTCACACCCCAACCTTGGGGGGTGTGGCTGTCACCTGGCGCCCTAGGGCCCGAGTGTACCGACCCTGATACTTGAGAGACATACAATAATTCATGGGACAACGAGGCCTCTGATATATACTTAACTGAATAAATAAATAGTCACCTACACTCAAAAAGGACAAAACCATATATATCTATAACAAGTCTGACAAGGCCAGCATAAGCATAATAAATCTAATGAAGAGGCCGACAAGGCCACACACTATTTACAAGCTTCTAAAGAGTATACTAACAAAAACTAGTCGGGACAGTATCTCGCCATACCCAACTATATACATATACATATACAACATACATATCAACTTACTATACAACTCTGGAAGAATGGAGCGTGACGACCTCTAGCTGAGTCGAGTCCTACTGTGAAGAAATCATCTACATCTTTATATGTACCTACGGGCATAAAATGCAGTGTCCTCGAAATGGGACATCAGTACAAAATATGTATTGAATATAAAATGCAGATAATCAATAAAGACAGAAGACATATCATAAGAGATAAGGGTACATAAAATAACTTGAAACTCATAATAAGCCTATGAGGGCCTACCTGACATAATTATGAAAATGTATGCATGTTTGTAAGAATCAAGACACTTAGTGGGGCCATATAAAATAATATTCAGTCTCTCTGTAGGGAAAATCATGACATAATACATATATATCATACCCGGCCTCGATGAGGACTCAGTCGTACTCAGACCAAATGTGGGACTCGGTAATGTCAAAACCAACTACAGTGGGGTGCATATCTACTTGACATACCCATCCGACTATAGCACGGCTCAATAAGAAATTATCTACATATATATAAGTACAATGCAAGACAGACTCTGAAGGGCCTTATGAAACCAATCGGAGTGACTGTGCCTGTATCACTAACTAAGAAGTCATCAATGAACATGAGATAACGTAAGGTTCGAGAGAATATCAAGTCGGGAAAGTTCTTCCATAACATAACAATAAGAGTTATGAACTGTAACAATATGGTATGAAAGCAATCACATGCTTTAAATTTAAGAGTAGAGTTCCTTTTGAAGGGACATCCTTATGGTTATACTTATTTGTTGATCATGCCAAAATAATAAAAGAGTATGACTTAACATACCAGGTCCTCATCACAACAATCATTCTATATAAGTCCTCGCTCCCCTTATGGTTGATCATCTATATCACGAAAAAGTTGATATCAACATTGAATCCAACTTCAATAGAACAATCATGTAGGTATCTTATTGACAACTTCGAACACCTCGAGTTCTTAGATTCTTTTACAAGGGATACTTATGTAATTTGATTCCGTGATTCTCCAAACACAATATTCCACAGAAAACTCATTAAGGTGTTTTTTGACAACTTTTAGCATAAACGACTCTTTAAGCTTTTTGTTATGAAAAGTCTTAGGTGGTTCCATTTCATAATCCCTCAAACCGTAATTTCCTTAATCCATATAATACACAATCAATTCCATCACCTAATTGAACTCATACTTAGAGTAAAACAACCCAACAATTCATAATAAGAAGATTTCACAAAGTTGCAAAATTTTGATTGTGAAAACTCCTTTGTAACTTTCTCCAAATCATCAATTATTCATAATCATAGCAGAGATGGGAAAATATTACCTTTACATATTGAATTCACCCCAAAACATTAGTGTATCTTGCTCCAAGGGTTTTCAAAGATCAATTCCTCAAGAAGACGGAAGTTCTTATAATCACGAGGTTTGTCACGCAATTCTTGCCGATTTTAGCTTTGATTTTGACTTGGGATGTTGTAGTATGTTAGAGAGGGTTTAGAGAGAGTATTAGGGCTTGGGTTTTGGGGAAAATTAATTGCAAATTGGGTATTCCCAATATAAACCCGTAACAGTCCTGCACTGCCGTAAAAAATGGTTCATTTGACGGATTATAAAACTTTTGACGATCCGTCATTATTCAAGTCAAATTGATGACTTAGGTTGGGTATTTTGATGGTCTATCAAATATTTGATTATCCATCAACCTTCCATCAAACTGCTCAGTTTTCTCATTTTTGTCAAAATATACTTTCTTCGATCTATTGAACTTCTAAACATTATGGTACTTCCATAAACAAGCTGTAAACTCCCATTATCCTTCTATAAGATCATACCTCTTCCCGAAACTTTGATATCCATTTGCAAAATGGCGAAACATAAAATTACGGGATGTAACAACTAAGAGCTTCACTAGACCAATACCCAACCGACAACCCAGGAAATTGATCTCCCATAACTTAAGAACCATAGGTTTGTTCTTATAGGTATATGGCCTAGATTGCAAGATGCAATCCCTATCATCAATTGAATGGAATTTAAAAATAAAATACCCCCCAGGATGCAGCAAAATCTGTGGTTTCTGAACAAAATTCAAAACATTTGAAACATAATTATCCATGGCTTTTTCATATGGGGAATCCCCAATTATGTACCCTATTAGAGAAGTCTGACAGTACTCAATTTGTGATTTTAGTTCATCCTCATTGATTTTAACAATCTTTTTTTCATCGCAGTCAATCAGAGGTACAAAAGTTAATGGCTTACCTATTTGTGCACTATGATTGCCCTGAACAACATCAACAACTGATGGAGTTGGTTGCGCAGAAGTTCCACCCTCAGAGAATTGAAGTCGTCGTACAACATTAGTCCTATCTACTTTAACTGTTTCAAGGTGAATATCGCAATCAGAGATGCAATCTTTCCCAGCTTCCTCAATAGATTGATATCGAAGTGGCAGAAAACTCCCAAATGTGAGAGGTGGAAGCTTCTTTTGAATGCCATTAACAGATGTAATCATATTCCATGTTATCTTGACGGGCTCAGGCGCTCCTTTGAGCAGTAATGGAGGATCAATTGAGATCGCTTCAAATTGGACATAATCTTTGATTTTTATCATGCTATTCTAGTATATGCATACACAGCTTTCCGATGCCGAGTCATAGTTGCACAGTCACGATTGCTATCCTTCCTATTGTGCGCCGAGAGCTCGTACCCTAACTGTTAACGTGTGCCCTGATTGACTCTAACAAATGTAACATTTAATTATCTCTTTATTAAATTTTTGTCATTCTTCCTTCTTCTTTTTTAATGTCAAAATACTTCTAAATGTAGGATTTTGTAAATAACTTTAAGGAGATCTTAGTCATCTATATTATATCATGAACTCTTAAACTTAAAATTTAAATTACTAAAATACCCTTCTAAATAAATTAAATGACTTATTTAAATAAAAGATGAACCTATTATTTATGAAAATGAGTTATAGTCTGAAAATGTGTTTTCAATATTAAAGGGTACATCTATTCTTGAAAAGGTACATTTATTATTTGTTGAATCTTTATAAATACTTATCATTCTTCATAGAAAATTTACACCAAAAACTTTAATCTTGTCATTCCACATAATACAAATCATCAACATTTGAGCTAGCTCGTGCAATATCACTAAGATATATATATAATTAGTGAATTTAATTATGATACCACTATCGATTTTGGAAGGTTGTATATACTCTTTTCTCTATCTCATAGAATTTCTCTGACACCATTTGAAGAAATCTTTTCATCAATGATATTTTATATTAATTCTAACTTCATTTATTTTTATTAAATAGTAATATTTGTTGGAAATTTGCCTTTGGCGGGAGTTGCGTTCAACCAACTTTAACGGCTTAAATACTAGTGTTTCGCATGTTGGAGAATCCGGTTCTTCACAAATGCATAATCTACTAAGTAAGTAGATGACCGTGGGGCTAAGGATCGTCAAATTTCATTGAGAAATGCAAGAGATATTGGTCCACAAAGTGAGGTGTTTGAAGAATGGAAAAGTGTGGTATTGAGATCAATTCTCCCTCATCGGTGGAGGAAGAAAGAATTGTTTTGTTTATAAGTCTCAAAGTTGGCTTGGGGTTTGGGACCCCAAGGGGTATCCCATGTGTTTAAAGGAGGGAGGACCTAGATGTGCTTCGGTTCGAGGAAAGCCCACACGCGCGCCGCCACCGCCCGCCCCTCTGGTCCGGGTTTTGGGTCGTGGGTCATGGGCTGTGCTTCTTCTGATATTATCCTTTTGGACCAGAGAACTTTGTCATATGTACAGTTTGGTCCCTGAAGTTTCAAGAAAGTCAGATTGGGCAGAGAACAGAACGTCAACAACACTCAATTCAACCATTTATTTTGGCTGAATTACTCTTCCTAAATGCCATCCGTTGCACATCAAATTCACCATTTATTTTGGTGAATTACTACATTCATAATTGCCATTAGTTGGCCAGTAATGACACTTATGTTGGCAGTTCATGAGCCTCTCCTTCAACTATATAAAGGACCCTTTGTCACCAGTGTTGAGCTACACTTAACACAAACAGAAATGAAATCAGTCTTCCTACAACCTTCCAGCATCATTTCATTACTCATAATTCTTCACGGTAGCACTTGAGTTTCCTTTGCTCATTTGTTCATTTGCTGTTTTATCTTGGGAGATAATTATCGAGGACGTAGAAATGATACATACGGGGAGATATTGTCTTAAAGACAGAGTGCAAACACTCGATTTAGCATACCAAAAACTGTTCCAGTTTATTCTTCAAGTTCTTGTAATTTTAGTTCATTCTTCAATTGTAATTTCAGTTCTTGTAATACTTAGCAGTTACTTTTAATTTCCATTTTCTGCATCTTTGTAACCAACAAGTTTAAGATAATATTTTGCTTACTGTAACTGCTGCAACATGGCTGGAAACATGACTGATTTTAATGCTGCTGCTGCTGCCTCTCAAGGCAACACCTTCCTCGCCATCGCCGCTCTTGTCCAAGGCGCAACTCTGCGCCTTTCATCGCCGATGTCTCTCTTGTTCAAGGAAGCAACTCACGCCTTCCCGATCTTTGCTCTACCTTCTGCCTCCCACCGTAATCGCCCTGAAAAATTCATGGGCTCAAACTTTAAGAGATGGCAGCAAAAGATGCTGTTCTACTTGACAGTTATGGGCATGGCCCAGTTTCTAATGGAAAATCCTCCACAAGCTGGAGATGAAATGGACTCTTCGCCTACTGAAATGGGTGAAGGGGGCCTTGGTATCCATGTCATTAACAACATGAAGATGGTTCTTGATGCATGGAATTATAGCGATTTCATGTGTAATAATTACATACTGAACTTCTTGGCAGACCCTCTCTACACGGTCTATTGCACCGTTGGCACTGCCAAAGAGCTGTGGGAAAAACTGCAAAAGAAGTACAACACACAAGATGCGGGTACTAAAAAGTTCATCGTTGAGAAATTTCTAAAATTCCAAATGGTGGATAGTAAGATAGTGATGTCCCAAGTCCAGGAATTCCAAATGATTGTACATCACCTGGATTTGGAAGGAATGAAACCAAATGAGCAGTTTTTGGTTGCATCGCTGATTGAGAACTTACCTCCTTCGTGGAATGAGTTTATGAGTTACTTAAAACTCAAGACAAATGAGATGACCTTTGAAGAGCTTATTATCAAACTCCAAATCCAAGAAGATAATAAGAAGGCCTTGCCTAGGGGTAAACAACCTGCTGAGGCAAAGGCAAATCTGGCTAAGGCTAAAGGGAACCCAAGCAAAAAACGGAAGTTCCAGAAAGACGGCAAGGCCCATGCAGCGGAGATGTTCAGAGGTAACTGTCACCACTGTGGGAAACGTGGTCATAAGATCAAGGAATGCCGCAAGCTCAAGACTGAGCAACAACAGAAAGCAAAGTCTAAAGGCAAGGCGCATGCTAACATCGTCAAGGACACACTCCTGGATGACATGATTGAGGAGTTCTCAGCAGTGGTGTTAGAAGCCAACCTGGTTGAGAATCCGATGCAGTGGTGGATGGACACAAGTGCTACCAAATACATCTGTTCCAACAGAGATGCCTTCTCTACGTACACACCGGTCACCGATAAGAAGTTGTTCCTGGGCAACAACGCTTTCTCTGACGTGCTGGGGGTAGGAAGGTGGTCCTGAAGATGACTTCCAGAAAGGAGCTCACTATAAAGGAAGTGATGCACGTCCCAGAGATTAGAAGAAATTTAATTTCTGGACCTTTATTGGTTAATGCTGGTTTTAGGCTAGTGTTTGAATCCAATAAGTTTGTACTCACTAAAATGGCACTTTTGTGGGGAGAGGCTTCATCTGTGAAGGCCTCTTCAAAGTGAATGCCATGTCTGTAATGCGTCCAAGTAATAAAGTTGAACCTTTTTCTTATTTGCTTGAGTCTTCTAATTTATGGCATCATAGATTAGGACACGTTAACTACAAGTATATCTAAAGGCTGGTAAAGTTGGAGTTGTTGCCGTCTGTCGACGTAAACCCTCAACATAAGTGTGAGGTGTGCATAGAGGCAAAACTCACCAAGCTTCCTTTTCGATCCGTCGAAAGGAATACCGCTCCTCTAGAACTTATTCACACAGATATATGTGATTTGAAGTTCGCACAAACTAAAGGGGGGAACAAGTACTTTGTGACATTCATTGATGATAGCACAAGGTATTGTTACCTTTACTTGTTGAAAAGTAAGGATGAAGCCTTTGAAGCGTTCCAACGTTACAAAGCAGAAGTTGAGAACCAACTAAGCCTATGGATTAAATCCATTCATAGCGATAGAGGGGGAGAATACGTAGCGCCATTTGAGGAATACTGCGCCCAAGAAGGCATTGTTTATCAAACGACGTCTTCATACTCACCTCAATCGAACGGTGTGGCAGAACGTAAGAACCGCACATTGAAGGAAATGATAAATGCATTGCTTATCAATTTCGGTCTTCCCCAAAACATGTGGGGAGAAGCCGTCCTTACCGCTAATACGATTCTTAACAGAGACCCACATAAGGGTAAGGACAAAACTCCATATGAATCATGGAAGGGAAAGAAAACCACTTATAAATATTTTAAGGTGTGGGGTTGTTTGGCAAAGGTTGAAGTACCCAAGCCAAAGCAGGTCAAGATTGGGCCTAAGACTGTAGATTACATATTCATCGGATATGCAAATAACAGTAGTGCTTATCGCTTCTTAGTGCATAAGTCAGATATTCCAGATATCCACCAGGGTACAATCATGAAATCAAGGAATGCTCAATTCTTTGAAGGTACTTTTCCTAGAAAGGAAAAAGACATAACCTCTCGCAGATGAAGTTATGAACAAAGCTCTCAAGAATCGGGAGTCGTTGACGACCCGGATCTAGATGATTCAGATCTAGCGGATCTCGAGGTGGCTGAACATCCGAAATCTAGTGTTCCAGATATTCAGAACTTGGAGACTCCAGAGATGGATCTAAGGCGAAGTAAAAGGGCCCGGAAGGATAAATCCTTCGGTCCTGACTTTGTAGCTTATATGGTTAATGATGAACCAAGGACAATTGCTAAGGCGTTGCCAACTCCAGAAGCACCGCTCTGGAAAGAAGCTATTGAGAGTGAAATAAGCTCCATTCTGCATAACCATACTTGGGAGTTGGTTGATCTTCCTCCAGGAAATAAGCCGTTGGGTTGTAAATGGATACTCAAACGGAAATATAAAGAAGATGGGTCTATAGACAAGTACAAGGCTAGGTTGGTAGCACTTAGCCCTCTTTTTTCTTGGGAGTTGGTTGATTTTCCTTAATTAAGAGGTGACCTGGAAATGGTCTTAGCACTTAGCCCTCTTTTTTTTTCACCTAGGAAGGGTGAATTGAGTTGTTTAGGTTCTGAGTTCCATTGCACGTTTCTGTTTGAAAAAAGAGTGGTGCAGGTTTATGTGACCTTCACTAAGTTACACATGCTATAATGGACTGAATGTCTCACTTTGTGGTCCTAGTTGTAGATTTAATAATAGGGTTTTCTCAAGGTGGCAGAAAACTGTTGCCAAAGCCCTCTCTGATGGCTTTTTCTGATAATTGGGCTTGAACACTTATCAACCGTTGAAACACAGATGACAATAGACTTTGTTTTTCCTTTACGTCAGTAGTTGTTAGTGTTTGTTAGGTGATTACTAAATAACTCTTAAGAATGTTGGTTGTTTTTTATCTGGTGCATAATGGATAGTGCAGCAATTGAAGCAGACTATAAACATATTGAGTAATTGTTGCTTAATATAATTGCTTAGAATTTTCAAGTATGTACTATCTACTTTGAATAGTAACCTTCACAAGATTTTCTTAAAATCAATCTTGCTTAAGGATGGTCATTTCCTTTTTCTTAACCACCAGGGTAGAGATTACGGTCTGCGTACACTATACCCTCCCCAGACCTCACGTTGTGGGATTTCACTAGGTATGTTGTTGTAGTACATAAATATTTCAACACTAGACTCACTAGCTAAAACATTCGTTATTATAACTGCTTCATTATTAAAAATTTTAAGAAAATTTATTTCACCTCTAGACTCACTAGACAAAACATTCATTATAATAACTGCTTCATTATGAAAATTGTTAGGTAAAATTATTTCACCACTAGACTCACTAGACAAAACATTCGTTATAATAACTGCTTCATTAAAAAAATTGTTAGGCAAATTTATTTCACCACTAGACTCACTAGAAAAAACATCCTTTATAATAACAGGTTCCTTAGGAAAATTGTTAGAAAACATTATTTCACCATTAGACTCACTAGATAAAACATTCGTTATAATAACAGATTTCTTAGACAAATTTTAGGCAAATTTGTTTCACCACTACAATGTGGTCACTAGAAAAAATATTCGTTATACTAACTGGTTCCTTAGGCAAATTTATAGCAATATTTCACCGCTATACGCACTAGCCAAAACATCCGTTATAATAACTGGTTAATGGTGATAGCGAAAATTGTGAAATGGTATGTATAAAAAATGAAAACCTAATATTTGCAATTAATGAATTGGTAATGGTGAGAAATTTGCAGCTATATAAAAAGTAATTTAAATAATTGTTCCAAAAATTAACTTAACTTAAATAGTTGTTCCAAAGAGTAACTTAAATAATTGTTCCAAAAGAAACATAAATAATTGTTCAAACAACTTCTTCAGGGGCAGTCTCATAGAGATTTTGAGCAGCATCTTCAAACTCTTCAATGTCATCCTCGCCATTTATTTGTGCTAAGACATCAATAATTTTTCTATTGGGTGATCAAACTTCACTAGAAACAGCAAAATCAGATATCTCACCAGAAACAGTCTTACAATTAGCATCATCAACTTGATCAGGAAAAGGACTAGAAGGGACATCATCATTATGGACATGGGCATGATCAGTCAAAGTAAGAGTCTTGCAACTAGAATCATCAAATTGATCAGGCAAATGATCATTGTGGACATGGGAGGGATCAGTCAAAGAATCATCAACTTGAACAAGCAAATGACTAGAAGAGCCATCAGCATTGGTGACATGATCAGGATGACTCAAATGAGAACCATCAAGAGCATTTACTGGGTAAAAATTAACAGAAGTGAATAACACATAAATTGACAATATACCATAAAAGTTTCTACTAACTAACTTGAATGTTACAGAAGTTGACATTACCTTTGGTCTTCTTAGCATTGGAAAATTACAATGCCTTCCAGATCATCTTCCTACTGGACCTAACTGAAGAAGAAACACATTTAGAATGCCTTTTTTTATTTTTTCTCCAGCAATTTGCGAATGGAAACTAATTCTTCTTCAACTGATGTCAATATATTTGCAATGACACTCGGCCCATGAACACAATGGATGCACGTCTCTTCACCCATTCCTCCAAGATCTTGATATTGAACTTGAACTTGCACTTCATCATGATCACGTTTGTGCCCAGAACCAAATGCAAGTTCCATTTTCACGTAAAATTGACGTGTATCACCAATCTCCCTCTTTAAGGCATCAATATTCGGGTTCGGTAGTTCATCATCATAATCTATAAGATTTTTAATATAGTTATTACTCTTCTCCGCATTATCGGGGTATAGAAAAGGTCTTACTACCTCAAGTTAACAAAAACAACAGATTAAATCAGAATAGGAAATCACCAACCCATGTTCTAATACATTAATAGGTTCTTATTACTACCGCACGGTCACTTGCATTTATGAAAGGATCAATAGGTTCGGACTTCTCATCCGTTCGCCATCTCAAAACCTTGGAATCGGCAAAGGACGTTATTTAAATATAGCAACAGTTTTCCTAACAAATGACATAGCTTCGTATGCCCATCCGTATGGTAAACAAATAAGTAGAATAATCATTAAGATACAAATCACTAATCTATAATAATATAATTTGCATATTGGTTCAGAATAAAATACTTACAACAAAGGCCTAGGGGTAGCCATGAAGAGCATATTGTGGTGGTTGCTTTTGTTGAAAACATAGTTTATACATCTTGGGAATGTTCGGCTACGTCAAATATTTAAAGGTCATCTTGAAACATTCCTTGCCCCATGGATATTTCTCAAATAAATTAATACTACTCACCATGGTGATCCACTTTTTATCAACTTTTTTCGCAATATCGCGAGTCACCAAGACGGTATGGAAAAACACAACCATTACAACTTTATGCTTCTCTAAATTGGTAAATTTACCTTGTTTTTGAACCAATTTAAGCAGCGCAGCAGTGGTCAACCTCATATTTCTGGTAAGATGTTTTAGTTTATTCCAAAAACTCAAACCTCTTGAGAAAATGGTCTTCTTTATTCCTCACTGCGAAAAGCTCCACAATTATTAATCCTAGGTTCTTCTAATTTGAACATCCATTGGAGGACTTACAACCTTGAAGAACACCAAACGGGTTTTGGTGAATTAGTGTTTATTTTATTCTAAAAACTATTGGGATTTATTCTCATTGTTGAGTTGAGCAAATTTGACGTTGATTTGATACTAGTTGAAATTTTGAATTGCTCTTCATCATTCATCAAGTTTTTGTGAAGAAGAAGGCCAAAAGGTGGTGTTTGATCCAAAATTCTCAAAGAAAAGTTTGAAAAAGTGTTTATGGGGCCCAAAAATAGCAAATATCTGAAGAAAGTGAGCCTAATTCATTAAAATAGCATGGAATAATAAAAAAAATGGTTATCCAAATGAATCCCAAGGAATTTTGATGTCACCAGCGTTTTGGGACACAGTCAGAACCTGCGAATTGCAGGTTGCGCCGCAAATCTCGCCTGCGAACTGCATCTTAAACGCAGACCTCGACAGAAAACATTGGAAAATTGGACATCATCTGCGAACTGCAGATTGTATTGCATACCATGCTTGTGTACCACTGTTGAATCATACATCATGCTTTTGTACCACTGTTGAATCGCAGATCACGTCGCAGATCATGCTTTTCAGGTTTTGTGATTTCAATTTGATTTTGAATCCATTTCTTTTCACTTCTTTTATTCTCCAAACTATTAACATCAAGTAATTGACCTATTTAATTATTAATTAGTTCTTGAGTCCTATTTTTCATTTCATTCCAATTCCTTCAAACTTTTATCCATTAAACTTCGTCGAAAGTTCTTTGGATCTTGTCCGTTTGTTTTGAGTCATCCGTCATTCCTTAAATAATAATCCATTCTTCCACAAAACTTAGTAACCATGTGAATTGATTGGACAAGTGGTTCAATACCAACTGTGGAAGGGGTATTAGGTTATGGTAAGGCTTGAGTACAAATATGAGTGATGTGAGGAGCTTTTTCTACTAACTTGTTAGCTCATTTTATAGGTAGAAGAAGAGGTGACATAATGAAGGAGATATAAGGAATCATGTCATCCATAGACTCGGAATCTTGTGGTGATGACATGGAATGCTATGCCGCTAGTAGTGGAGGATATGGCTATGCTAGTAATGAAAACTATAAAGGTGATAATGGTCATCATGATCATGATCAATATTATGGTGAGAATCACTACTCCGAAAGCGAATACGGGAAGAGTGTTTCTATAGGGCTTATGAAGAAGGTGAAGATGCCTATGGTTAGGACGAAGGCGATGAAGGTTCTCATACTACACACCATGGGTATAGAAATGACTTGAGGTATATTCCTTCCTCACACCAACGTTATGAATAAATTGGAGAAAACTTGCGTGAATTAGGAAGTTGTGATGAATATGAACCGTGTGGTTATGCACTTTGTGGTGCATATGGCCGAGAAGATAGTGAGTTTGAGTGTGATACTTATGAAGATCCTTCTAGTGGATATTCACATTTATTGATTAGTGATACTTTCTATTCCAAGAAAAATAGTATAACTATGTGGATTTGACCAAGTAGGAGTTATCATAGAAGGAGAAGAGAGTATACATTTCCTACTCCGAGAAATACAATGAATCGTGCTACTTATCCTAGAATGAGTGTACCATGTTCTCGATATGACTATAATGTTGAAGGTAGGAAGGGAGCATCAATAGGAAATGGAAGTAGAGGAAATGCAATGTTTCAAAGAGGAAATGACCTAAAGAGGTTAGTTCTTGAAATGAAGGTAAGTGTCTTTGGGAGTATGGGATGCTTTCTTGTGCTTGATGATGGTAGTAATGGCAACTACATTACACCTCAAACGGTTGAAGAGTTGAGGATACCTTGTATGATAAGACGGAACCTTTATTATGATCAAAGAGGGTAATTGGTTGATAAGAGCGTAAAGGTAACCTTTTCCCATGGTGAATACGAAGAAGAGGTTTGGTGTTATGTGCTTCCCGTGAAAATTTGTCGCTTGTGTTTGCAAAATACTTGGTTGCAAGAACATAGGATTCCATATGAGCAAGAGTGGTATAAGTGCACAGTAACTGCTAGAGAGAAACTTCTATTTCCACCCATGGATCCTAATCCCGAGGCAAATGCATGTAAGCAACATTCCAACATAGAGTGGCCAACTTTGTGTACAAAATCTAGTGAAGAAGATTACTTGAATGGGAACACACGTTGGATGAGATCTTTAAATGCTACAACTACTTGGAAGAAAAGAAAGTGGAGCTAGCTTCTAGCACCCTAAGAGGAACCTTTATTAATTATTGAGAGCATGAGAAGGTAAAAAGGCACCCAATTGAGACTTCGAGTGTCTTGAAGGAATTTTGGAAGTTTCTTTTTTCAATCCATATGGAAAGAAGGAGAGAACCAAGAACATTCTGAAAAGGAAAGAACCACTGCAAGAAGAGATGGCTACTCCAAGTGAAGCCAAAGGGAAAGAAGAAGTGAAGGGTTCTCCAAATTCTTCACAAGAGATTCTTATCACTTGCCCCAACACCCATGAAATTCAGAGAGAAAATATTAAGAGGAGTAAGGGAGGGAAAAGTGACAACTCTATAGAGGAAAATGGAGAGGTTGTGAGGAGTAATGTGAGAGGGTTGTCACAACCTTATTCTAACTCATGTAACTTTTCTTTCTTTTCTAGTTGTCTTGATAATGGTGCAGGTATTGTTGGTAGCAAATCGAATGAGGAACCTCAAGGTAGTTGACGGCTTCCCGAAGGAGAAAATGTGCTTCACCACTGTAAATAAGATACTTTGTGTGAACTTCAAGGTAACATATCTAATCTTTACTCTCCAAATATTGTGAATAAGCATGTTGACTTGAGTATGAGTGATAGATTGCCCTTATGTGAGCTTAATGAGACTTTACCATGTGTTGATCTTAGTTCTTTAATGATGGTTGACAACGTTGTTGATGTGGGTGTTCCAACATTAGTTTATCTTTTTGATGACCGGATTGATTCTTCTTGCGAGGTTAATTTGTGTCCACCTAGTTTTGACACTTGTGATAAAAATATTTATGCATTTTCATGTGATGAGATAACTTACACACTAGTTGATCCTATTAATGACCAAATTGAATTTTCTAGCGAGATTGATTTGCATCCAACTAGCGTGGATAATTGTTTTGGTCAATTTGTTTGTGATGATAATCTACTAATTGAGGATTTTTATGATGTGCTTAATGAACCTCAAATTGGTGATTATATTGATGAAATTGATCACGTGGATAGTCATAAAATGAGAAGTGCTTCAAAAATAACGTTTGTCTTTATGAGAGTGAAATTACATATTTTCAATCATCATCATTCATTGATTGTTCTCTCTTTAAAGATAATGTTTTATTTGATAATGATATAACTAGTAAAAATGAGGTACCTAGTGGTATGCGTTGTTATTTTGAAATTGTAGTCACTTTTGGAGACTACATAGTATTTGAGAATCTACTACGGGATGATGACGCTCCTCCTTATGATGAAGGTCTTCCCTTAGGGAGTGATAATATACTTGTGGGGATGGAGTATGTTGAAAAGAAAGGTACTGCTTGTTTACAAATTGCTACTTCTTTCTTGCGTGTTCAAAATCATAGTAGCATCCTTGATCTTTTCATTGAATCTAATAGTGAGTCTACATGTGAAGACACCGTAGATAAAGTTATTTTGTGTGGAACATTTCTTTACTAGCTATTTATATATAATGACGCCCATATTGGTGTTTTGGGTGCATCTTATGTTGAGAGGGGTTCTTATGGGGTAGATAGTAGTGTTTTTTTACCAATATGTATGGATATTCTTCTCTTTTGACCCAGGAAAGCTTTGTGCGACTTGGTGATGGAACACCTTGGAGGTGTTCTTGTTTGAAAAATGAGGATCCAATGTGTTTCATGTCTTATAGAACCAATATAGAATTGCATGTTTCGTATTTTGAATCCATTTGGTCCTTTACTTTATCCTCGTCTAATGATATTTGGAGGAATCAATTTCTTGATACCTCATATGAGTATATTTTTTGCATGATAATTATTGATGTGTGGTTGTACCACAAGTTTATCCATCCTTGGAGTGAGAGCATGATTATTATTGATGTGTGGTTGTACCACAAGTTTATCCATCATTGGAGTGAGAGCATGATTATTTCCTTTTGTGCTAAGGTTCAGATTCAAGAAAGAATCTTTTTCAAGAAGAGGAGGATGATACGATACAGAATGGCGTGAGTGTGATTATGAGAGCTAAGATTCATGGTGGAGCTCGGCTTCAAGCTAATGATGATCCATGAAGCACATTCACTATATTTGAGGGCTTCAAGGGACATCAAACGGGTATCTTCACACCTCACACACCTTGATGATGAAGTATGAGCCTTTGAAGGCCATTGAAGATCTATGTGTGAAGATGATCAAGCTATGAGAAATAGCATGGAAGAAATAAGACACAATTCACTCAAGTTCCTTCAACCGAGACTATGCCGAGGAGCTCCAAGCCATACGAGTTGTGTTCATGCAAGAATCTTGACCCTATTAAGGGTAGTCGATGAGAGGAATAGGTGCTTTCAAAAGGATATGGATATCATTACTTTATTGGAAATAGAGATTTCTTAGGGCTACGTAGGGATAGATCGACCCATAACCTTGGAGATCCTTGAGGAACTCAACTAGAGATGGCAGTGGATCCTGGATCCGATCCGGATCCGGTGGATCTAGATCCATTTTATAGGATATAAATCTTCAAAGTTTGGACCAGATGGATCCGGATTCGTTTCTGACGGATAGGATCTATATCTGGATCTTCTATTTGAGATCCGTATCCGGTCCAGATCCGACCCGTGGATCCATTTTTATTAAATATATCCATAACCTAGAATGTAATTTTATAAGTATTTTCTTAAATTTTTTCATAATTTCTGTATTTTACATTCATATTTGGATTTTATTTTTTTAAATGGTCCATACGTTTAAGCCCATAATTCTCAAAAGGCCCAATAAATAACTAAGCGGAAGAAGGGGAAGTAGTTGACTGTATTGATATGGTAAATGATATGTTTAATCATAAGTAGTTATTGAGATGAATTTTTTTAGTTATATCTCTTTTAATATGATCGTTTCTTTGTTATTTTAGGATGTTGATGATGTTGAAACTAGTGACTTCGAAGACTAGTTTATCATGTTTGGCAAAAGGTCATAGAAGATGTTGCCGATATTTTAAAGAACATTGTTGTAGACTTTAATTTCAAGATCTTTGTAATTGCAACGTTTTCATGATGTTGTTATTTACTTACTTTACTTCATCATCTTTATTTTCTTGTAATGCTAAAACTTTGTTCAGTATTTTGGAAGAATGGTGTCATGTTTGTGTAGGTTAATTGAATGAACTCAATCATATTTTTCAATCAGATTGGGTTTCATTTTGTCAAAAAAGTTTCAACAGGTGGGAATATTATTCAAGGCAAAGAATTTTACATGTGGATCCAAATCCGATCTGTGGACCCTGTGGATCCGATGAATTCGGATTTGAATATGATTTTTATGGAGCCGATGGATCTGAATCCAGGTATGAAAAATGAATCTGGATATGGATCTAGTAGGATCCGATCCAGATCCGATCCGTTGCCATCCCTAGACTCAACTTAGTTGAAGAAGAAAGGCAGAGAATTGGATGAAGATGTCAAGACTGAAAGGTTGTTATTTATGCAAAGAGATCATTCTTTAATGACAAAACCATTATTCTTTTAGAAGACCACCATACAAGACCCTTACTTCTTTAAGGGTATAATTGTAATAACTTAGTATTCTTCTTAGCTTAAGTAGCATAAATACTACATTTGTTATTTCATAGTTTAGTTTTGATGATGTTGAGATGAATGCTCTTAAAGAGTGACAGTTTATTAGTAGTTGTTCATTTGTGGATTTAATTGATTATGGTGAATTCCATTGTTGGCTATTGAAACCCTTTTGTCTTGATTTTCATATAGAGTTGTTCATTTGTGGATTTAATTGATTAACTCTTGTTGGATTTCAAATACTATAGGTTCTATTAGGTTGATTCAATTGGGAGGGTTTGAATTTCATAAATCGAAGTTTGTCCATAAATCCAATTCTAATTGAGTCTTGCTTCTATCCTTCTATTCTTATCTTGTTCTTCAATTCTCATCTTTGATTTCTAATCTATCTTGTATTTCCTGATTTTGTTGTTTGAATGCGTGTCTTCCACTTGCCGGAAAGTAATTCACCCCTTTTTTGGTTCCCTGTTTCTTGTGGATAATTCCTTTATGTTTTTTTGGGTGCATGCCGGTTCTTTGAACTCTGATTAAGAATTGTACTTATGGGTTTTTTAGCTCAATTTTGAGTTATAACGATTTGGTTGTGCTGTGGCTTTTCTATAAACCCGATGTCACTTAACTACTCCTAACTTGCAATGCATATCTTCTCTTAATACTTAAGTTTTTTATAGCTAAATCTCTGGCAGTGCAACTGTCTTTGCTTTGGCTAATTTGTGTGAACATAAAGAAAATGCAGATATGGTAATTATTTTTCCTATATGAGTTGGTCGCTTAAAGAATCGTAATTGAGAATATGGTTGTAAATTGGACAATTTTGGATTCCCTTTGATAGAAAGACCAATAGTCTGATTCCATTCCTTCTCTAAGTTATTGGTCTTTTTAGTAGACTTGATTATTGGCTTGAGTGATGTGTAAAAGTGTGCATTAGTAGAGTTATTAACGATTTCTGCTTATCAAATGAAAGATGAGAAAGATGTAATACTCTAAATGACTTCTCACAAGTAACAATTATGAAAATGAAATTAAGTTTCCGCGTTCATACATGTTCGTCTTCAATGTTGGAAAATATTAACTAATTGCTTCACTATGTGAAGTTTCGTTGCATAATGGGAAATTGAGAATGAGTGTTTCCAGTATTTGATTGAATGTTTAACTTATGGTCTTTCAATACACATCACGAGATGCAATTTATAAATATTCTATTCACATGACCTATGTAAGATCTTTAATTTTTATTTTTTTTACTTATTTTGTTATGGAACTTATTTGTATAAAGTTGTAACGAAATTCACTTGAAAATAGAACAGTTTTCTGGTCAATCTAATATGATTTGGATGATATATCAACTCTTGAAGCTTTTAAAAGAAGAAATCTGAAATTTGTGGTTCTTTGTTTTGAAACAAATTCTATTTTGATAATATATGTTGTTATTTTCGATTACAGGCCGGCACAAGAAGGTAATTAAGAAGTTAAGCCGGACAACCATAAAGGTGGGTGTTAAAACATGTCATTATGAATTTGAATAGAAAATAGCCTAAGGGCGAATCACATGTGATTATAGAATGTCTCAATTTTTTAAAGATGTATATTTTGTCGTATGAATCATGCACATGACTAAGAAGAGATTGTACATGATATGAGAACCATGAGTAGACGATATTTAATTTCTGGGAATAGTTTTAAATTATTTAAAGTTTATTTAGATTAGAACCAAAGAGTATGATGTTAGTAAGTTACTACAAGAACCAGATATTATTATGAGATAAGAAGATTTGACAGTTCCCCCCTTAAATTATGTGAGTAAGTGTTTACCCCGGATGTGTATAATATGATATGATTTTAAAGTGTATAGAAAGTTTGGGGTCAGATATTTCAATTTTTTTTATGACTGACGAAATTTCTCTTAAGTGTGATCCATGTCTATAGTATATAAAAGATAGTATACAACCTCAGAATAGGGTCCGATGATGACAAAAGTTAGAGATAATCTACGCTTCACTTTAGTATTCAGGACAAAACCCGAGAACATGATGCTATCAGGTGGTTAGTAGAGAATAGTAAGTAAGTTTTAGTAGATACAGTGAGTTAGCAATTCCAATAGAGCTAGTAAGTAGAGGTACTATTTGATTTCCTTAGTTATGTTAACACTGGTGAGTGAGTAGAAGTTTGAAAACACTGAATGCGTGTTAGAATCCATAGATTTTAAGATACACATGAAGTATAGTGATAGTGGGAGAAGAAAATCAACTAAGCAGTTAGAGAGAAAACTACAGAAGTATTAGTCTATGAGAGTTATGAAAAAGGGGTTTTTCCATAAGACTGACAGTAGGTGCAAAGCTAATTCGTTAAGACATAGTGCCCTAGTTAAAAGTACATTAGTTCCCAGTCCATGTAAGTAATTCAGTTTTCCCCCAGTATGGAAGATTGTTCAGAAGTGAGTCAAAATATGAGTCGTCAGTGACGTAAAGTGAAAAGAATTTCCAAAGATGAGGAAGGAAAGTTGGATTACAATGAGAGAGAAGGATTCACAAGTATATGACCTTAACCTTTGGTCCAAGAGGGAGATGTGTATGTCATCAATAAGTCCAGTTGGACATTTAAAACTTGAAGGGGTTAACATGAGATATGAAGAACCTCAGTTCAGTAATGAGGGCATACTGAGATAGTCTCCATAAGGTTGTGCCTCGTATGTAAAAGAAACATGGAGTTAGTAGAATGATCGTCGATTGACTTGTGCCAAGATCAGTTACTATAAATTAAGCAATCACAGAAAAGCTATAAGATCATGCCCAGTTATGTGTCACAAAGGTAGTGCCATCATACGAGACTTTATTTTTCAGGGTGTTGGTCAAAGAGCGCACAACAGTACTATGAGTGTTTCAGAAAGTATCTCAGAAAGATATCAAGTATAGGCAGTTTAGCTCACGTTGAGGCAAACAAGAGAATCATGTTGGAAGAAGTTCATTATTTAGCAAACCTATGATTTCATCTTTTGGACCCCAAATATGGTAGAGTTATTGTACAAAACAGAGCCAAATCCTCCTTAGTAGTTGAGCAAAAGAGGAAAATAGTTTAATGATCCTTATCTATTGCAGCTAAAGGAAGGGATTTACAGACATAAATCCATAGATTCCAAACAAGGGGGGATGATGATACTATAAGGTACGAAGGAAAATTTTGCATTTCGGATGTAGATAGACGCAAAGAGAGGATTATGGTAGAGGCGCACAATTTTAGATACTGTACTACCCAAGCTCTACGAAAATGTATCATTACCTTGAAAATGTTTATTGGTGAAATGACATGAAGAAGAATGAAACTAATTTTTTGGCTAAGTTTCTAAATTGGAAGTAAGTGAAAGTCAATTCAGTATAAGATTATGCAAAGGTATATATTCAGGAAAGTTTCAGATTCCATGGGGCTCCAATGCACATTGGATCAGATCAAGGTGCCCAGTTCAAAGTCAATTTTCTTGAAGACTTTTTAGATGGGATTGGATACAATCTCACTACCGTTTTTCATCCTCAAACAGATGTCAGGAAGAGCGCAACATCCAGACACTCAAAGATATGTTGAGCGCATGTGTCATAGAATTTAAAGGTATTTGAGATGATCATTTGCCTCTTATTGAGTTGTTCTAAATATTGATATCATGCTAGTATCAAGATGGAACCATTTCAAACCTTATATGGGCGAAGGAGTAGATCACATATTGGTTGGTATGAAGTTGGCAAAATAGAATTTTATGGGCCAGACTTGGTCCATTAGGCTGTTCAAAAAGTTAAATTAATTTAGGAGAATTTGAAAATGGCTAAGAGTCTCAAGAGTCCTATGGAATGTGCGACACATATATCCAGAATTTCATGTTAACAATTGGGTGTT